>JAJVDI010000017.1:600000-755685 GCA_022701445.1 Hortaea sp. C3G1500-4
CTTGAAGTAGATTCTGTAAGCAAGCGCGCGGAGCCTCTTCTTTGCGGCGTCAGTGACACGACGTGAGTGCTCGCCGGGAATTTCAGATATGGGGAACTGTTGACCGACTGTATGCAAGTTCTCCATGTTGCGAAGGTACATCTTAGACCCGTAGCCGTGAGTGGTCGAGATGCCAAGGAAGAAGTCTTCAGGCTTGCCTTCATGAGTGAAGACGGGTGCACGGTAGAGTTGGTTTTGGACGGTAGGCACGACCTCGCCTTGCTCGACATCACCGAAGCCGCCGAAGGGACTCTTGTCCTGCGTCATGAGCACCTGGGTCTCGCCGATATCGCGCTTTGGCCGCTCGTTGTCATCTGCGTGACGCTTGCGGTAGAAGTTGACGAGACGACTTCCCATGCCAAAGTTCGAGAGCATCATGGGCGCTTCTTCGGAATACTCCAGCATAAGCATCGAGCCGTTGTCGCCAAGGCCAAGACTGTCTGCCGTTGCGAAGAGCTCTTTGACATCCTTACCACGACGCTCCTTCTTTTTGATCGTTCGCAATCTTTGCATGCGGAATTCTTCGCGAGGAAGGCGAAGACGGAGTTCCAAAGCCGGACGGTGGAAGGTGCGCTTGGCTTTCGGATCGAGGGAAACACGATAGAAGGGGTATTGTAGCTTATGTGCAGGCAAGGCGTGCTCAACCGTCGTTGTGGAAAGCGTCGAGCGGATCTTGTGTTGGTGATTCTCTTTGAGTAGGTCGTACGCAGGGTCATTAGAGATGTTGTACCTCTTGGCAAAGTCCTTGGGCGCATCGCCATTTGCATGCTTGCCGTGGGCGGCTGCAGGTGCGGCATGCTCATCAATAAGAAGGTGTGGATCGTTGAGATCCAAGAGAGGCGCCTTGGCCAGCCTGGCCGATGCTCTTTCTGGATCGCGGAAGACTCGCTGCAGCTCCAGATCGTGTACCGCCATGTCGTTATCCAGAATATTAGTAGTCGTCTTCCGCTTCTTGCCAGGCCTTAACATATCCTCCGCCTCATAGTCGCCATCCATTGACGCATCGTCCTGCTCGCCGTTCACGGAAGGCATGCCCAAGCTTGCCACGTCCCAATCCTCACAAATCAACGCGAAATCTTCTAGCCGCATCCCAGCCACGGACTCATCACCGTTGAAGTTTTGGGCAAGGCCATCATCAGAGTCATCATCAGCAGCGATTTGCTCTGGGAACGAAACAATATTAGACCCGTAACCGAGATCTTTCCCACCCTTCGCGGGAGCAACACTTTTGAAGTTCCTCTCCTGATCTGGCAGAAGATCGAGTGACAACTTCGATGGCTGGATTGGTTTAGGCGGCTTAGGCGGCAGCTTTCCGCGGTATTGCACTGGTCTTGGAGGGAAGAACTCGACAAAACGTGGATTCGCGTCCTTTTCGTAGCCAGGGAAGAAGCTGTAAAATGTATCCATATCCAGATCTTCATCCTGCTCGCCGGTCTCCTGGCCGGCTTGACGTTGCTTGGCCATCTTGAAAAGACGGCGCTGTGCTAGAACAACCTCGTCTTCCTCCCCTTCATCCTCATCCGGTGAAACATCTTCAGACATGGCGCTCGGAGAGTATTCCCCTTCACGGAAGGAAGGTGGACTGAGACTCTCAGCTCCAGAGCTATGTCGTGGTCTTGCTGTTGGCGGCTGACGGGTCTGCGGATGGATTCCTGTATATCCAGGGAGTGCAAGACCTGTCTTTGTGGGGAGAGCCAGGCCGCCAGGTCTCTGAGGCGGAGCCTGACTCTGCTGCTCCTGTTGCTGGACCTGAGCCGCAGGTTGGTGCCTCTCCTGTTCGGGACTTGATGTTCGATCGCCGAAGAGGTCGTTAAGCCCTCCGTCATCGAACAAATCGTCGCTTGCCTGGTGATCACCTTCGGCAAAACCATTCGTTTCAACGTTGCCGTTCGCTTCTTGTCCGCCAAAGCCTTCCAGACCGTCAAACCCGTCCATAGCCTCTACCCCGTCCTGTGATTCCTCCACTCCCCCATGCGCCGCCACTTCCTCCTCGGGCAGATCATCATCGTCCAAATCCTCGTAGTCGATGGCATCGTCAGCTTTGTCGGTCTGGTCGATGTCACGCTCGGAGAAGCCCTCAGCGCCGCCTTCAGGGCCCTGGCCTTGAAGGTAGCGTTGAATGGCGGCAGCCTCGTCGGTCTCGCCCATGTTGACGTCCGAGGAATCTGTCGCGTGCGGCATCTTTGCGACAGATAACTCGGCCACGCGCAAGCTCTTATGTCCTTCACTGACACCCGGCTACGCAAGCGCTGCTCCTCCGAGCCCTCAGAAGTGCGCAAGGTGGATTGCCGTTCGTCATCGATGGGGGCCTTCGATCGCGCTAGGAGTGGTTTGTGATTTCGGGAAAGGTGAAGTGCGTTGTTGTACTCAGCGACGACGCAAGGCCGACAAGCTGTTGGAGTTGATAGTGAAAGGGCCACCACCTGCATCTGAATGGAGCTTCAGAGTGCGGGCACTGCCGCTCGGCTCGGCAAAGTTTCCTTCCGACGCATTGCACTGCGCGCGAGCATTCACTTCGCCTCACGGCAGGCTAGTTCAGTCTCTAAGATACACCGTTCTAGAGCCAGGCGCAATAACTTGATGCTAGAATGAATGGTCCTCAATGATCTAAGACACGCTACTGGGCTCTAACACGAGCTTGAGTCTCGTACTGACAATTACAACAAAAGCGACCATTTCAGCAAACAGTAAGCTGCTATTTTCAGACAATCTGCCATATGACTCGTTTTCGGAACCAATGATTTGAAGAGAACTTTGCAAGTATTAGACATTTGAACTACTACGTCTTGAAAGCGATTGTAAATCCGAAGCTCGACATGACTGCGTGTCCTCGACCAATTACCCACCGACGCCGAAAATGAAAACATTTTGAGGCCTTCATCCAATTTTACCCATTTACAGGTAGAACGCAGCGGCCGCAGCGCCCAGGAAGAGCGCGAAAGCGCTGCTCATCTGGACCTCATTTGCAGCGTTGGTGGCGCTGGCATCCGATGCCGACGAGGTAGAAGAGCTGCCGCTGGTTGCAGAAGCACTGTTGGAAGATGGGCTGCCGGTAGAGGAAGTGGTCGGGGTGAGAGTCGCCATGCTCATCGTGGTGTTGCGTGGGACTGACGTGCCGGTGGCCATCATGGTACCGTTGCTACCACCAACCGCAGGGGTAGTACCAACAGGGATTGGCATGTGAGTAGCTGTGCCGTTCATGCCCATGGTCATGCTGGCAGTGGCGTTGGCCGATGGAGAAGCGGAAGTGGAGTCGTCGCAGGAAGCGTCGCGGCCCTGGACAGTGAATGGGCCGAAGTAGTTGTTCTCGCTGCCCTGTTGGATCTCAAGCGCGTAATCGTCGCCATTCTCAAGGCAGATGGAAGGAGTCCAGAGGTACTCGCCGCCGGTAGCGGAGGATGTCAAAGTGGAGACAGTCTGGAGGTTCTCAGAGGGGCCCTTGCGCAACAGAATAGTGACCGCAGTGGAGTTGTCCTCAGACGTGTAACGGATGGCTGTCATTCGCACGTTAGCGCTTTGCTTCCACGCAACCATGTGAGGCGCGTCTTACTCTGCTCCTGGCCATCAGTGACAGTCTGTGGCACCTCGGTGAAGGTGAGCGTAGTAGACTGCGCAGCCGCAAGGGCGGAAAGACCAGCGAGAATGATTGCTTTCGCGAACATGGTGATTGTCTTGGAGTCGAATTTGTTAAACAATGTTGTCAACGGGGATCTTGCTGCAAGAGTGCTGTCGCAAGTCGAGAAAAGAAGTAGGCAGTTGTTAGCGAATGACGTTAGTTGGAATGCTACCCGTTGTTTGCGATGGCAGAAACAAAGGAATGCGAACGGGCAGAAGACGAGGGTGATGTAGGGAAGGCTCAAGTGCACTGACCCCAACAGGAGACGGCTGAGCCCCCACAGAATCTCGCGTGCGGCCAATCAAATTTCTCTGGGGAACCCCATACCCCTTTCCGATCTGCGCATTACGCGTTTCATATACGCGCTAACCCCATCAATTCCAACGTTCTCGACTGTCACATGGATCAAGCTCAACCTAGGCTCTATGGTTCTTGAAAGAGTCCAAAGCATCTCACAATTCATGACAGACTACGGAATTCTCAAGGAATTCTGAAGACATGTAGAGCTTGGTTTCATTGGGAAAGGATATGTATTGCATTCAAACGAGACTTGCAAGCACCGTGTTGCCGCCTCTGGCGCATTATACTCACAGACCTATAAGCGGAAGGTTACTATGTACATAAGTTTTGAAGATCGAACCCAACATGATAGCATGACAGAAGAAGACTTTCCAGGGACTGACCAGAATCATCAATTTCTTCGTTATATGCATCATGCAGCGCTTTAACGGGCATGTCGGCATGTCTGCAACTAGTTCATGACTTGGTAACCGTGGTTGCCAAAGAACTCGCACCTTCCGGACGCGTCTGGATCTTCTTGGACCCCGATGGAAGCCGCATTGACATCTAGTGTCGAAAATCCAACCGACTCTCCGTTCGCAAAAGTACCGTCACCATTGGCCACATAGCTCGGCCAATAGGGCGCATCAGCTGCTCTGCCTGGATTCGGATCATGTGTAAGAGCAAAGCTGATCCAGTAATCAGTCATGATCCGGGCGAGAGTCTGATTAGTCGCGCCTGGCCATCCGACCGGAGCGGCAAGGAAAGGCGTGGTCGAGCCGTGTAGCTGCGATCCAGCCGCGAATGTCAGCTTGAACACTGCAGTGCTGTTGTCGTTCCTGTCAACAGCATTCGAGGCCATGTAGTAAGTTGGGCAGTTGATGATGAAGTCGCCAAACCAGGTCTGCCTCTGGTAGAAGGTACTGTTGAAGTCTGAGCGAGGATAGAGCTCATATCTGGTGAATTGAGGATTAGGATTTATTCTGAATTAATCTCATATTCCGGGACTTCCAAGGTACTCACAGTCTTGAGAAGAACGCCGGTCCAGCAAATGGGAAGAGGAATCTAGCATCCATCGTCTCGGCCGTTTGGGTCATCAAGGACATGTTGCTAAAGATGTAGCCCTCATATCTGCAAAGACAATTTAGCGGCAGTCTCACATGCGACAGAGACCTCACTTACTGCTCACGGTCGACGATCAGAGGGACATCGTAGAATCGGCCGCGACTGAAAGCCACATTTGGGAGCTCCTGAATGAAGTACCCGTCGACGACTGGTCCGAAATAATAAACGCCATATCCAGCACCTGGACCCGGGTATGTCACATTCTGGACTTGCTGATTGAGCAAGGCCAGCTCTTCAGTTGGCAACGAGCGAAGGCAATTCATCGTTGAGCAGTTCGAAAGCTGGTAGGTCGTGAATAGTTGCATCTCCTGCTGAGACTCATTCAAGAAGGGTTGCCACCTGTCACGAATAAGCCGGTGTCACGTTCAAGAGAACCATGTTACTCACCAGGGATATTCAGCAATGGCTGCACTGAAGGGGGGTTGATCGTATGCACCCCCCGCGATCATCTGTGCTGTTACGGAGCCGCCACCGGCTGATCCACCCCAGATCTGTGACTTTGTCAGAGCTGCGTCGCACTCACACGATGCTCAAGGGCGTCACCTACCGTCACCATGGCAGGATCACCGCCAAACGCGCGAATATTGCGCTGCACCCAGTCAAGCGCAGCGCGCTGGTCAAGCAAACCAGCGTTGAGATTACCATCTTTGGCAACTTGACCACCACTGAGGAAACCGAACAATCCGAGTCTGTACTGAATTGAAACATAGATCAAGTTGCCATTGGAAGCGTTGACCATGGCATCTCCGGGGTACGATTGAGCGTTTCCTTGCGTGTAACCACCACCTATACTTTATTAGCTGCCGCAAGAAGCACTTGTGTGTTTGCGAAGGCATACCATGAATTTGCACCATGACAGGCAGTTTCTTGGAAGTCGGGTTTGATGGTTTCAGGACATCGAGAATCAAGCAGTTTTCCGAGAATCCCTGAGGAGTCGACGTGAACCCTGTCCCTGGCTCTACGTATGTACTCTCGGGTTGGGATAAGTAACACGCTGGCGCAATTTCTGTGGCATTGTACAGCGTCTCTGCATCGAAGTCGTTCATCCATTCAATGGGAACAGGTTTCCGCCACCGGAGGTTTCCAGTTGGGCTTGCTGCATAAGGGATTCCTCGAAAGTAGTTGATCCCCGTTGAAGCGTTGCTGTAGCCTTGGTACTTCACATATCCAAGGTCTACGGTAGGTGCATCGGTAGATGCATTGTTCGATACTGGATCAATGGCTTGGCCACGGGCGTAGCCTACTAGAGCCGCGGAGGCTGCGATGAGGCTCTGGCAATGTTTCATTATCTTTGTCCACTGTCGTTACCTACGCAAAGGATAGCACATGGTGACAGTGGTGGTACCGCTACTATATATTACTTGATCTGCCCGGCCCCACAGCATGAAAAGATGCGGCTCCATCCTATGACGAAAAGCAGTTCACTATGTCATACCGCTTGAAGTATCATGAATGTCACTGCCGCATGCCCGCTGCCGTAATCCTATCTCCGATGCCGTGCACAGATGATGCTTTCACGGCGACGGAAGCAGTAATACCATGCAGGAATCTCCGTCCGTGCATGGGGACATGGCCATAATTCATCCGGTCCGCTGCATCGATCACACAAGGACTCTTGCTGTGCTCAGTGGATGCTTAGCATTTTTCTTAGCACCGATTTGGAGCTAGACTACGCAAGCATTTCGTCGCTATTCGATGTGCAGCGACTTCAAGCCGTTTGTTTGCAAGGCAGTAGAGCCAGCCTGATCGTTGGAACGAAGCAGTTCGGGGGAATCACCAGCGAGCGTGCAAGATCGAATCTGTTGTCTCCACATCGGCAAGTGTGGGCAATGCGGGGTAAAGAACATCACCACAATCGCCTTGTTGATCAGCGAGATCGAGTCGATCCACAATTGCGGTTGATTGAATCGTGAACTTAACCAGCATCATGTTGGCGAGTTGCCCGTTAAGTGCCGACTCGTGCAGCAACAGCGGAGTGCATTTCTTCAATCTGGACCGCCGCCGGAGCCAACACCGATGCGAACACTAGTCGGGTGCCGTGATGCTTTTACGAGGTCGAAATACTAGCGCCTAAGGGCAGAGGATGCACATGGTGTGGCTTTTTAGCGAGTTTGTAAGCATTCGGGTTCTGACAAAGGCATGTCGTCAAGAGTGGACGGGATTTGTCTCGAAGTAACACGACAGGGGAAATCCAACAAATGAAGAGACCGGATCTCGTCGATAAAGGAGTTTTCGCTCGGTGTTGCGGAGAGTCTTCAGAACTCCACTTTCCAGGCAGCCGCCGGGAAGACATGCGTGCACCTTCCGTCTTCGGCAGAGCATAGCATTCTTATCAACTGCGCTTCGCAAGAGCTCACGTATGCTCGGCTTGAAGGATTCAGGCATCCGCATAAGACCATGAATAATCTCTAGTTGTTCCACACCGCTCCCCGTGGTTCGTTATGACTCCTGACGCACTTTAAGCCACAGCCGATAGAAGTCAGCAGAGCCAAGCTCTGCGCAGCTGAGAAAAAGCTCACTAACGAAGCGGAAGGACGTGCCAAGACTGAGATGTGAATGCTTACCCATAAGAGACGATGAGAAAGTGGCAGCCTGATCGCTGCTTGTGACTGATTGATGGCAGGGGTGGTATTGATTGGAAGGATTCCAAGGCCACCACAATACTTGCATCTTAGCCTCTCCGCAGACCAATGTCCAGCGGCCGCGCAGTCATGCGCTTGCGTTGCTCTGGGTCGCGGCTGTTCATGTATACGGACCGGAGAGCTGAGTAGAGTCTGTAGACTTGGTAGTCCAACCAGAACATACAAAAGACCCGTTCACGCGCAGTCTCAACGAACTTTCGTCAACATCCATTGTCCAGCAGTCAACAAAGTAAATCTTCCCATCAGGACGCGAACAAGAGGTTGAACACCTACACAGCCATCTGAACGTTTGAAGACAGCATCCACCCATTTCAAAGTTCGTGTTGTATCTCGAATCTCCAGTGGAATTCACAACGCCAGCAAGCAACCGAGTTATTCACAACCTTGCCCTTCCACATCAACCTCTCTCATAACAGCCTATCACAGTCGCAAGAAGCATGAGCACCCCATCCGAGCGCACTTTCAGTCAATCCTCCGACAGCAAACGCGACTCTACCAGTATCTCGAGCTCGTCAGACCACCCAACTACACAGACCTCGGCTTCAGAACAAGAACGCAAGTCCTCCTTCGGTCAAGCAATGGAGAAAGCCAAAGCCAAGCTCTCTCGCAGCAAGCCGAGCAATTCTGATTCTCTACCTGACGACGAAGCGGACTTTGAGAAGCAGAAGGCGAAAGATGTCGAGAAGCAGAAGAGGAAGGAGGAGTATGAACGGCTTGGTCTCAAGGAGCAGACGACGTTCGGGCTCAATGGGGCGGGTGGCTGGAAGGCTATGTGAACAAGGCTCTGGGGCGGATATGGTGGAGGGAACAAATAGTAATGGTAGCGACATTTTCATGGCTGTGTCATTTGATGGTTCGGCCTGAACAGAGCTCTACGGGTGATGTAGGACTCCGTCAGAGCGTCCAATCTAAAGTAGGATTCTAAATGCTATTTCAGCAAGTTGCTTTTCATTCGTCACAGGTCGTCATTATCGTCGTCACAAGCCATATGTTGTTTGCTATGGGTGCTGTTTGGGTCATCACCTTAAGCGTGTCCATTGCTGTTGGCAACCCCATTGCCAATCTTCGGTCCAACCACGACTTTCTCCAGTGCTTGCATCACATCCGCCACTAAGTCAGCCGCATCTTCAACACCACAGCTAATCCTCACCAGGTCGTCGAACACGCCAGCAGATTCACGCTGCTCTTTTGGAATGCCCATGTGTGTCATACTCGCAGGAACCTCGCACAGACTCTCTACGCCACCTAAGCTCTCAGCCAGAGTGAACAACTGAGTAGCCTGACAAAAACGCTCAGCTGCTTCCTTACCGCCCTTGATACGGAAGGAAAGCATGCCTCCGCCCATGCCATCGCGGTGCTGCTTCAGAGCAATCTTGCGTTGTCTGTGGGATGATAGGCCTGGATAGTTGACGGCGCTCACATGTGGACTCTGTTGGAGAGCCTCAGCAACCGCCAACCCATTCTTGCTAGCTTCTCGTGCCCGAAGATGCAATGTCTTGGCGCCTCGGTGTGCCAGCCAGCAGTCGAAAGCGCTGGGCACTGCGCCAATTGCGTTCTGTAGGAACTTCAGACGATCCAGAAGGTCTTCGGAGTTGAAGGCCGCCACGCCCATGAGAACATCGCTGTGTCCGTTGATGTACTTGGTGACCGAATGCATGACTATGTCAGCACCATGCTGCAGAGGGTTCTGAACGTAGGGTGACAAGAACGTGTTGTCGACGACGACCATGATCCCCGAGCGATGGGCGATGTCCGCGACGGCTCTAATATCTACTAGAGACAGTGTCGGGTTGGAAGGTGTCTCGATCCATATCAGCTTCGTCTCCTCTGTGATTAACTCCTCGATGTCGAGCTCAATTGAAGGCGTGAAAGTGACCCGAACGCCGTGTGCTGATGCCACTTTGGTGAAGTATCGGTGTGTGCCGCCATACACATCAGAAACGGATACTACATGGCTTCCAGCCGCCAGACTCTGTAGGATTGTTGCGGTCGTTGCCGAGCCAGAGGAGAAAGCAAGGGCGTACTTGGCTCTTTCTAAGGCTGCTACCGACCGCTCGAAGTTCTCACGGTTGGGGTTAGAAGATCTGGTGTACTCATGCCCGCCGATTGGTTGGCCGACGGCTGACTGGGCGAAAGTAGTACTCAGCGAGATGGACTCGATGACAGCGCCAGTAGTCGGGTCGTGAGGCGAGCCGGCATGGACAGCAAGCGTGCCAAACCTATGAGATGGTGAGGGTGCCCGCGGTGGCGTCTCTATGGGTGCATGGTCTAGGTGTGACATGCTGGTTTCCTTTAGGTCTATATGCCGTGCACAAGGAACGACAGTCAAGGCCGCAGGTGGAGGAAAAGGAATGGTGCAAACGCTCTCTCGTTAAGGCAAAAATAGCCGTCAAGGAGCAAGTCAGAGATATTTACTGACTCCAGCGTAGATATGAATGGAATGGTTATGGTTGTTTGGGAGTGCAGTACCCTTTGGATAGCCGATCGGCTCTCGAGGTGGCACAGAAGGCCGAGATTGGTAAGCCGACCCAAGCCGAAGATGACTGACGGGGCCATCCGAATTGTTTGTCAGCATGCCTGAAGCCTCAGTGCCAGGAACCATGCCTCCTCTCGCATTTCATTTTCTCTAATGTGGATGTTGTAACAGAATACCATTTCGTATGGCTACTCAACTACAGCTGCGCATATAAACGCTGATGACTGCACACTTAATCGGTGGAAGATAATGCCACCGGAATTCATCAGTCTTTCATACCGCAACGTTGGATTGGCACCTGGTTGCTGTTCGATGCCCGAGTTCGCGCACACATCCACACATATCCATCACGACGATCTGGTCCTACGCCATTCGCAGACCTTCTAGTGACGAGTGGCCCGTCCGTGTTGTCGACTAAGCGTTTAACGATGATGTTGTTCAAGAACGAACGCGAATCCGCCAAGGTGACAAGGACCAAGGCCTTTGGCAGCTTTTAAACTTCAGTGTATTTGACTTGGCTATACATTGCACCATGCAGTGTCTTATATTGCATTCTGCCCACAATAAGAGGTCTAAACTCATCGCAGAACACCGCAATGATGCACATTGAATCCTCTCTTCTATCCCGACCTTCCTTCTGTTTACGTCCTTTGGCGGTGATACTCCCCATTGCAGCCTTGACTTTCCTCAGTCTTCTCGCTGGACGTGCTCTTTTCATCCAAGCTTACTCACCGGATGCTTTAAAACCACTCCATACATCATTACCAAGCTCCATCTGCCATAAAAACCATCTTGCTTTCTGCGAACCTCCATCAGTCAAGGGCACCGACGCTTACCACCTCAAAGCTCTCGAACTACAACTACTTCAATCAGCCTGGTCCAAACGCTCCAAGCGATCTTTCATTGGGAAGGTATTCGTTCGCTACGGAAAGTACCTGGATGATTACGAACCTGCATTTGCGAGCCATCAACTACACAGTCTATTACACGGTTATGAGCACTTCGTTCTTGACTCGCCAATCATCGATGGATTGTAGGTGAAGGAAGCAGCAATACTGCAAATAGTTCTAGAGCAGCTGGCGCTACCAGAGAATGAAAGGTTGCAGTGGCTGATGTGGGCCGATGCCGATACACTTATCCTAAATGCTCTGACACCACTCGAACTATTCCTGCCACCCGAAAGTGCACCGGAGCTTGCAGATGTACACTTACTGCACACGAAAGACTGGAATGGCCTCAACAACGGCGTTTTCTTCTTGCGGGTCTCTGCTTGGAGCGTAGACTTCTTGTCTGCAATCCTCGCTTACCGCACCTTCAAACCTGACGCTGAGTTGGCGTTTACGGAACAAAGTGCTATGGCCAATGTTCTTGAAATGCCTGAATACAAGGACAAGGCGGTAGAGTGCCCGGCACCGTGGTTCAATGGGTATCAAAGTGACGGCGAGCACGATAAAGAACAGCAGGTTAGGGAAGGAGGACTGTTAGTTCATTTTCCGGGTGTTGAGGACAAGCTAGCGGCGATAGGACAGTGGGTCGACAAGTGCAAGAATGAGAGAAGCAATTGTGAGAAGGTGTTTGGAGACATGCCGGGTTATCTGGAAGAGATTGAGACGTTCTGGGAAGAAGTGAGATCCCGTAGACAAGACGGCGACCCGAAGAGCGAATGACAGCACAGTGTGTAATGAGAAATTTATATTCTTGCATTTATTTGATTTTCATTGCTGTGAAATCGAACACGGGTGAAGTGCGACATGCTAACTCAGTTCTTGCTGAATGCAAATGCTGCCCGGGCAGCCAGATTCAATGCCAATACCAAGCATCTATAGATCTAAGGGGCAGCGTCGCGGCCGCCCTTGGCTTCATGGCTTTCGGCTTGTCGTCTGCCGCGAGGTTGACTTTCCGCTTGGGCCACCGACAAGTCTACAAGTCTGAATACGTTTGATACCGTACCTCAAGTCAGCACCTCAAGTCACCTTGACTTCTGCTTTGAATTGAACAAACTATTTCCGATGATATAGTCCACGTATACGTCTTGCGTACTCAGGCTCGCCCATCTTCTTATCAACAGTGATGTGTTTGGCTAGGCCAAAGTCGCCCGCCAACTACCGATCGTCAACCTGGCGACAGCGATGCGCATTTTGCTGAGACGACCTCGTCAGGACTGAATAACGCGATACGAAGCAAATAGCATTCTTCCCACTGCCGAGGATACTTATACACGAGAAGAATAGATGCGATTCAGCGAAGCGAAGGCTTTTAAATCCATGGCAATCTCAAGAAATCGTATACTTACTCCTGCAGCTGTGTCGCCAATTGACCATCGAAAGGCAATTGAGAGTGGGAGGGGGACGGTAGAAATCGTCCGTGACCATCATACAGAAAGCCGAAGTGAACCTGCCCTGGATTAGTCCCAATGGCCATCATCCGTGGACTTCGAAGCATTCGAACCCTTGCAAGACCTTGACACGGCATGAAACCCGTAATCATTCGTCTACCACGCCAAGCTTACCATTTCTCACACTGTCGGCCGACTGAGGAGGCTTCAGAATGACATGACCGCTGCCACTACGCTAAAATTGCGCTGTGATTTTCGACACGGGCTCATTGTTGGAAGAACTCTCTATCGCTTGCCTACTAGGGATACCTCGACTACTGAGAATCTTTCAGGCTGAGCAAAAACGGCACTGGCTTTTAGGAACATTCCGTATTGACTGCTACCAGATAATTTTTGCGTTCCACGGCTGGAGGCCTGCAAGCGTCAGGCATTACATTCCACAGCGGCCCGTCTACGATATACCGCGCGACGTCATGTCCACAGTCTCATCGGTGAAGATACAGTATCATGGATACAACGTAACACCAGTAAAATGGCAATGAACGATTAGATCAACCTTTCGCGAGCTACTTCCCGCATTTTCGGTCCCTTCTTCGCAGCCTTGAACTTCGCCTTGCTTATGGATCGGAAATAGAATCTCATTCTCCACTAGAAGGATTCGGCTTCCCAAAGCGGCCCTTTGTTCGAAGCCAGTGCTGCCAAATGCGGACTGTGACCAAGTTCGCCGCAATGGTGATGAAGAACATGTAAATGGTATCGAAATGGGCCCAGTATCCATTCCCCGTAGATCCAAAGTATTGAATTCTGCCAAAACCATTACGATACCTATCAGTATGTATGTTCCTGAGCTTACCGGGCTCAGCAACGCGACTGAGATACTCACTGGTACATCAAGCGAATCTACACCAAGCGAGTCTGCTGGTGCCGTCCCCACGTCAGCGGATCTGAATGAAATCACAAAGACATTGCGCCAGCTCGGAAGAGAGAACAGAAGATTGCGTGCGTCAACAGGCCTACCAAGGAGCAGTTCGTCACAGAAGGAGCAGGTACATGGACTGCAAGATCGGCAGAGTTGTCCGAGCGGCAAAGTTTTCTATAGCTGCGCAAACGGCTTTCGAGGGTGTTGCTCTGTAGATCCCTGCAACCCGGGCAGTACATGCCCTGACAGCACCACGACGTCGAGCACAGCCGCACAGACGACGGAGAAAGGCACGACAGTCGCTAGTGAGAGCAGCTCAGCTACTGTGACATCCACCAAAGGGTCTGCTTCGACGCAAGCTTCAGCCAGCTCGAAGTCATCGACTGTTTCGTCGTCCGAGAATGAAGACGCCTCTACCACCTCGGCCTCAAATTCTAGCACTGCCACTTCTTCAGGCTCGGCGTCAAGTGCAGCAATTGCAACCCCAGCGCCTGATTGTCCGGCTGGCAATGGCACGACGTTCTCCGACAGCTCGCAGATCGATTACAAGATCCGATGCAACAGCGACAATACGTACGATTCCTTCAATTCTATTACGGTCGGGACTGGCGGATATGATCAGTGTTTCTCCGCCTGTTCCATTTCCACGCAGTGTGCTGGCTTCACATTTGTTGGCATCGATGGCGGTACTTGTTACTTGAAGCAGCAAATGCCGACTGGCGACTACATCGCAAAGAACGGTAATAATTACGTTTCCTGTGCCAAGGTCGATCCTTCTGCGGCAAAACCGTCTCCATCACCAAGCGCCGCTGCACCTGGTGGAGCGAAGAAGAGCAACGCAGGAACGGTGGCTGGCGGCGTCATAGGAGGTATCGCCTTTCTCGCACTCCTTCTTGTGCTCATAGCCTGGATCGCACGGCGGCGTCGGAAGAAGCTCGAAGAGAAGCGTGCAACGATCACGCACTTCATCCATGGGCCCATTGAGACCCAGCAGATCCTCGACAACTCCAGCGGTGGACCAGGCGGCAGAGATGGACACGGTCGCTCAGGCAGTACGGCTCATGATGCCTTTGCGCCATTTGGAGGTTCGTACTACCAACCCCCGCACACGCGTCAGCGTAGCATCTATCAGATCCCGCCTGAGAGTCGCGGACCGCAATGGGTTTGAGGCGACACGAGAGCCACCTGGCTGACTTGGGTATGTGTAATCATAGGATTCTACAGAGGTTTCAGCAGTGCTCATGCGGACAAGCAGATGGAGCTCGAGAACATAAAGTCGGCCGGCGGGTCTGAGCAGATGTCCTCAGGTGGATCTCCGCTTCCGGTCCCGCCAGGAGTGAGAGCTGAAGGGGGTGCTGTGACCTTACCGCCAACGGTATATCAGCGTCCATCAAATCCTTCGGCTGATGCTGTGCCCATGTTGGATGGCACGCCTGTCCAGCGGCCACTTTCACAGTCGTCCAGAGGGTCCTCGAGATTCCGCGAACATATTGCTGAGATGGAAGACACCTCTTTCCGTCCTGTGCCGGGCCAAGCTCCTCCTGCTCGGTCTCCGAAGACCCCAGACACGGATTCGCCCACTCTTGGCCGCGACTCTGGTCTCTCGGGTCCTTCGTCACTGTCGGAACAGGTACGGCGCAAGCAGCACCTCATGTCTTGGAACAGCTATGAGACAAAAGTAGACGCTGGAGATCAGTCGATGGGGGCGACTATGACACCAAAGACCCCTCCAGCTGCGCAAGGCAATGGGCAGGCTGGGCAGGTGAGTCCCGACAGGAGTAGTACGCCCTTGGAAAGAGATTTTGTTGTTAGCCCTTTGAACAGTTTGGACCTTGGGAGAAGAGAGCATAGATAGAATGAAACAGTGTTCGTCAAATCAATACAAATATGTTCATTCATTCATCTTTCTATGCTATTGATACTTTTCATGGTATGAGTAGCCAGTGCCGTATGGCTTTTGAGTCTGAAGTGAACACCGAAGTGCCACCTCAGGCGACTTTAACAAAGTCTTGCTGTTGTGACAGCTCATGTGTGTCTTCGCCGACGATGATCTCAACATCGGAATCGACATCTTCACTTTCGTCAGGCTCCTCATTGTCGTCGCTGGAGAGGTCAGAAAAATCCTGCGACGCCTCAATCTTGGCCTGACGTTCAGCAGCTTTACGCAAGATCGCCGCGCGATCCGGATGAGGGAGGTAACACACCCCATTGTCACGGTCAGCGCAGAAGCCATGGTTGGCATAGTCAGGGCATTCGACCACATGACGTTTGTCACAGTCTGGGCCCTTAGCACAGAAACCAAGGGTGGCGAAGGAACGGCAAACAGGAGCTGCAGGGGAGACGTTAATGTGAGGGTAGCGGCATGCACTGTTCGTGCAGTTGCCACGTAAGAAAAAGGTGCAAGCCGGCACACGATGATATGTCATCTCGTGCGACATGTCGCAGTTGTTACCTCGAGGGCACATGCCAGACTTCAGGTAGTCCTTGCAAATGGCGACTTTGTGGGGATCATGTGCGAAGCGACAGCGGGAGCCGAAAGGGCACGAACCTAGATGAACATCAGTGACTGACCAGCATGGAGGAGAGGGGACAGCCGGCGTGTGCTCCTTGGGCCGTTTCGACGTGGCAATACCGTGTCTGGTGAAATTCTCGCACTGCGGTAGATGTTTGGATGCCCTGTGATACACTGAGCAATCGGTCAGTCATAGATACGGTGGAGATGTGCTTACCTGGCAAGGGCGCCAGCGCGGGCGAGGTTTCCATGTTTGGTCCTGAAAAAGTTGACCTGCAGTACTTGTGCACGTTTCGGTGTCTCCTGCGAGTCGGTCACGCCATCTAAAACGTTCAGCGTTGGGTGATCAACATGCCGTAGGAACTTCAACTTCTCTTACCATAAACACGAACAAGCTTACTGCCTCGAGCGGCAACTCTGAAGCGCAACCCAGCAACGTCCAAAAGGTGGCTCTCCTCAGTATAGCGCAGTATTCTATTCTGCTCTTCCTCGTTTCGCTTTTGACGCTTAGTGGCACGGTGCTGCTCCTTCGACTCTTGCTTGGCAGCTTGTTCGCGATCGTACGCTTCCTTGGTCATCAATTGATTATTGATCCCGCGAGCGGCCACGAAGCCTTCTTGCTGTCCACCGACGACAAGCGTTCTGTTCTTGTGAATTGGACGCCCGCCGCGGCCATACGGGCTCCATCGGTGCACGTGTATCGGATGTGGTGGCGGCGGCGGTTGATCATACTGCTGTTGCTTGTGTTGGTTGATCTTACCGGCGATGGCCGCGATCCTTGCCTGGAGATCTGCTTGCTCGGACATGCTGCTGAGATGTCAGTGAACGGAGGCAACCTACTGAAGATTTGAGCAAGTAATGCTAATCTGACAAAGAGAGCGTGTTTGCCGCTGGGCTTTCATGAAGATGCAAGTCCGAAGCGCGGCTTAGTCAGCGTGTCTTTCACGTGATGCGCTGTTACATTTGAAGACCAGCATTCACATGTAGAACACTTACGATTGCAGTCACATGGTGAGCGAGACGTCACCTTTATTTTGTTGGCGCAACCAATACCATTGATTACTACATCACGAATGTCAAGCCTGAGAAGGCGACTGGAAATTGAGATAGGTCACAAGCGCATGTATTTGATTTTGTCGTTTCCAGAAGATGATGAGCAGATTGTGCGGGATGAATGGCAAGCGGTGCTTTTCCAGTCGGCCTATTGGTGGCAGTGGCGACAGAATAAAGTGAATGTTCAGCAGCTAGAGTTCAGCGTTGAAACCTTTTCTGGTTGCTAAGACATGGAAACATGATAACCCTCCGCCATTCTGCAGGACATTTATGTCCGTAGCCGCTGCAAAGACACTCATCTCGTAGAGTCATGGCAATGGTCATGAACACACAGCAGCACTTTGTTGTTAAACGATGTTTGCGACATCTCCATTCACTATGTCTCTCCGACGTGACCTGTGTCAGCTGCAGCGACAGCATTATCTCGTAGGCAGGTTGAATAAATTGACACATTCTTTCTGTGAGATCTGCAATCGCAGCATTCAAATCCCAGCACACTCCGGCACTCAGCAGAGCAATCCAAAAAGCGACAGAGAAGTTCCCAGCTACACACAATGAACATTCTGCACAGCGACAGCGCCGCCGCCCACCAACAAAGTATGATCGCCGTCCGAACACATTTGACGCAGGATTGGAAGAAGCCCGTCGTTTGGTCAGCCCGGAGGGACCATGCAGGCCAGTCACGACGATCCCGATTCTTTCCACAGGCGACTGACACGACTGCGTGGGACCATGCGTATGGGAAACTGCACCGAGAACATGAACTGAAAGCCAGTCTAAAAGCAATCATGAGGATGTCCGGTGCGCTTGGATTGAGCGAGTCGGTCGCATGATCAGCCAGGAGGCAAAAGGAAGGGCCCACCAGCTGGAAATGTCCACGTTCGCAGGAGTGACTCAGATTCGGGGAATTTGACACTGCAATTCTCACACGGTGGATGGCTCGATGAGGGAACGACCGGGTTTGCTGTGCTTGTGAGCCTTCGGTCTGTTCAAGCTATCAAGCCGCTGACCGTTGTTCAAGCCTGGAGGTGGTGTTGTATCGTGCTCTTGACGTTCTGTGTTGGTTGATAGAGGTCCAGAGGTGGTGAGCGGCGCGATTGTGTCGGATTTGGAACCGCCTTGCTTCTTCTGGGATAACAGTGTATCAAAAATAGCCAAGTGTGCACCTTTTTTGCCATTTCAGCGTGTCTTTTAGGCTTCAGCTCCGGCTTCTGCGTCCACCTCCATACCTTCCCCACCTTCGCCTTCACCCTCTTCGCCCTCTTCTGCGGCGGCTTCGTCGCCGAGCCACCACAGGGTTGGCCCAAGCCCAGTGAGCATCATGCTAGCCAAGATACGATACGGGCCCAGCTTCATGCCGTATTGATCTCTGCGCTCCATATCGTAGTCATCGGGCCTCTTCATCTGAGGCGAAAGATCATTCCATTCTTCCTGCTCAACTCGCATCAAACACTTCTCCGCTTTGTCGAAGAAGAACTCGTTCGTCCCGCCTTCGCCGTCATCGGTGCGCCAGATGAAGGCTTCGGTGCCTTGGTCATCTTTACCCCATTCAGTACCCTCAAATAAGAAAGGTGGCGGTATTATGACATCTTCAAAGAAATCCATAGAGATGAAGATGCCGTTCACAGTAGAGTTGGTAATGGTGCCACGGATGATCTCGCCCTTAAAGGGTCGGAACATAATCATACGAAAGTCGACATTGACATTTACGATGCCGTTCCCGTGCCCGATCAGACCCTCTGAAGCTGAGATGAGCGAGTGGAACCCTACGCAGAGTCCAACTTTGTGGATGACCTTGTCTGAGTATTTGGTGTTGATGAAATCTTCAATAGCGCGAGTGCTGGGCTTGTGGAAGTCCGACGGCGCAATCTGTACCACATCGGCGAGAGTTACCTGTACGTGGATGAGTAAAAGTCCCTTTCCCAAAGACTTACCATTCTTACCAAGGTGTACATTGTGGCAAGGCAGAATGCTATGATGGGTACCGAGCCGCGAGAATTTTCACGCAACCAGCGGCAGCTCTCTTTACAGCCGATGTCCTCTTTTGTGTGCTCTGCTGTCACAGCTGCGTAAAACTATTCCATGCCTTCTTTTGTTCAATGGGGCAAGATTTAGTCCACATGTCTTCGATAAAGATTCAGTTCTGAGCACAGGCCTCCCGGCCGAAGCGCCCCCGAGCTTCCGGCTCTAAAGCGTGGACTTCCACTTTCTTTCGTATTATATCTACCAATTTTTCGCTATGCGTTCTCTGTCTGCAATTACAAAGTCAGCATACAAATGATAGCCTCATAAATCAATTCCGGCTGTGAAAATTCAGTCATCATGAGCGGTGGGTTCGCGTTCCCGCCGCCACCTCCCCCGCCGCCAAAGCCTGCAGGAGGTTCTAGCGGTCCTGAATACGGCTCTCAGAACCGAGGTGGACGGGGAAGAGGCAGAGGTAGAGGCGGAGTCAATAGAAGGGGCGATGGGGCCACGGGAGGCGCACGCGCTTACCATGGTGGTGCCAACAGCTACAGTACAGGTCACCAGCGCGGAGGCAATTCTAACAACATAAATCATCATACGGCACACCGACAGCACCAGACACAAGGTCCGGGATCGTTCTCACCGGGAACATATATCAATCCGAACTTCAGAGCTTCACCTGGATCAGAAGGCCATGCTGCAAGTCATTCGCAACCGCACTATGAAACGTCTCCCAATAGGCCCTCCAACTTTCCACCTCGTACGCATGCTGGTCACAAACGCAAATTGGATGCTCTCCGGCCACCACCAGCAGAGCGTAAAAAGCAAGGGCCTCAAACTGCGCCATCAATTCCCAGCTTTGGCGCACCCATTTTGCCACCCAAACCTGTTCCTCTTACCCAGGAGAAGCAGCAATCCAAACCCAGGAATCACTCAAACGCTCTTGGCCTCACCCCAGGGGACCATCAGGAGCAACAGCAGGAAGAGTCTTCGGATGAAGAAGGCGAAGACATAGAAGTTGATGAAGAAGCAATGTACGCCGAGTTAGGCTCCAAAATGACATTTGAGCACAATGGTGTCGTACTTTCTCTGAACTCAGAAGCCGATCTTGCTGCGTGGCGGGACGAGCGGAGAAAGAAGTGGCCAACAAAGGCAAGAATGGCAGAGAAAGATGCCGAGAAGCGTAGAATCGGAAAGCAGCGGAGGCGCCTTCTTGCGAGCGCAGCAGTATTGGCCGACGATGACGAAATTGCAGCACCTCAGCGCTCGCAAAACCAGCGAAGTGGGCTAAAATCAAGTCCTGCCTTTGCAGATGACCAAACCGCAGGAGTCTCGGCACTAAGCTCTCACAGCACCACTAAAGATGCGCGGCCTGAGAGTGCGCTCGAGAAAGTACAGCGCGAGTTAGCTGAGCAAACCAAGACGCTTGATCAGCTTCGCAAAAACGTTGCTGCCGGCGAAGCGTCCCTAGGAAGACTGCGAGCCGAACATGATAACGAAAACCTAGTCGCGACGGATGAGACTGTGGCTCGGTATGGGCCAGCTGCGTTGAATTCTGCTAACGAGAAAACTGGGGCGGAAGAGAGTGACGACTCCGATGCTTCTTCTGAGGTACTTTCAGAATCTTCCGTGCTTACATCCGACTCAGAAGGGGTGGCTTCTGGTGACGATGACGATGACGGCCCTCCCGAGGAAGCTTCCACCAAAGCGCCCGCACCAATGCACCAGGCAGAGACGGGCGCTGTCCAACTTCCGCGATGCAGGTATTATGCAGCAAGCGGTTACTGCAGAGATGGCGACTCGTGTCGATTCAGACATGAGCTTAAACCCGGCGTCAAGCCGGCACCACAGCCGCCTGTCCAGCAGCAGAAGAGGGACCCATATCAGCCGAAACTTGATTACTCTGCAACTGCTGAGAAGAAGACCATCTATCAACGTCTGCTGGAGCAGCAGGAGGAAGAAGAAGACCGCTTGGCACTTCAGGTGATCAAGCATCTCGGAAAGACGGGCTTTTTCGGCGAAGAAGGTGAAGGGACGCAAGCTCCATAGATTACTGATGACTTATCGATGGCTAAACACAAACTGGCATTCGGCTGCCTTTGAGCATCCCCATATATATCTTATTCCTTACATGTCGTGTAAATTTCGCGTTCTTCTCGCACAGACCATCTGACCCAAAATTGGGCCGTCTCCAAACCTCAGTTCACGTCGCTTCTGCGGTCGCTTGCCTCTACGGAGGTATAATTCAATTCTCCAAGAACGAGACTTAAATACTCACCATGCCTGGGGTCGAAGATGTTGAAGTAAAGCAATCTACAGTTCCCGGTGCCGGTAATGGACTTTTCGCAAAAAAAGCTTTCGCTCCAGGCGATGTCGTCCTGGCATTGCCTCGCCCTTACATCGCAGAACTCGACATAGACAGGCTACAAGATAGCTGTGCATGGTGCTGTTCTCGGGCTGAGAATGATCCCGAGGAACGTTTCAAAAGTCAACAGATGGGTCTTCCGACTGGATTCCTAGAAGTCAAAGCTTGCACAGGCTGCAAGAAAATCAAGTACTGCAGCAAAGCATGCCAAGCGAAGGCCTGGAAGATGGAGCACAAGCACGAGTGCAAGATCCTTGCACCGCCTGACCGACCACCTCTGCCGCATGTAGTCAGAGCGACAGTGAGGCTCCTCAAGCAAATCGAAGCCGGCGACGAAGCACCGAAGGCAATTCTGCGGTTCAACAGCAAGATTGAGGAGATTCGAAAGACTGACCCCAAGTCCTACGAGGAGTTCTCAACTCTGGCAATGGGCGCCTGGAACTTTGCCGGGAAGCCTTCCAAAGCCAATCTAGACGTCGCAAGACATCTCTTCTTTGCCGTGAACTGCAATTCCTTGGCTTTCTCATCACCTCTTGATGCCGTCAAGATCGGCATCGGGTTCGACCCAATACTCTGCACCGCCAACCACTCGTGCGATCCGAACGTCTTCCTTGTCTTCAATTGTCCCCGAACCCTCCTGCGCGCAAGTAAGCCTATTGCGGAGGGCGAGGAGATCTTCAAAAGCTATAGAGACCACACGAATCCTTTTACCGTACGCCAGGCCGATCTCAAGGATGGCTATTTCTTCGATTGCACCTGTTCAAAATGCGCAAAGGGCCCGTCTCTGCAAGAGGATGCTTTTGCCAAGCCTATCGACAATCTTCCGCAGGCCTGGATATCTAAAGCCGATGATTTGATCAAGAAGCAGGAAGCCGAGAAGATCGACACATCCTGGTACACAGTCGAAAGCAACAGCTCCGAAGCGGCTCGCCGCATGACGGCCTTACAAACTGAGGCGTTCAAGCCCTGGGCCGCAATGAAAAGCATAGAGTCACAGTTCCACGGCGGCAAAGTCCCTAAGATAGATGTCCCGGACCTCGAGAAAGCACTACGAGTGTGCCTAGACTCCGGTATGTGGTCTCTTACTCGACAGCCAGTCCCATTTATACTACGAGACCTGTTCGGTGGATACATGACGCATGGGGACATCAACCGATGTCTACATGTCGGACTCAAGAAGTATTTCTGTGTCGATGAGATAATAAATCAACAGTTCGACCACGACCGCGTCTTCGAGACGTGGTCTTTGATGCAGGTTGTTACTATCTACTCGCATCCGAGCAAGCAGGCCGAAGCGAGTGAGTTGGCTCGAAAGGGATGCGATACCCGGATTCTGTTCCTGGGGCTTCTTTTAGAGATATGGGAGGGTTTGCCAAAGTCTTACGGACGTATGGAAAGCCCCATTGGCCAGGTCGTGATGACAGTCTGGAAAACTTGCGTAGGCGAAGATACAGAAGTGCCACAAGAGCTCAGGCGACAGAAGGAGGCTGCTTGGCCGAAGCTGAAGGCATACGCGGAAGGTATAGATCTTTTGAAAATGTAGAGCAGAAATTGAAGAGGGTGCCCGTGGAGCTGCCGCTTCTTTTGAAAGGTTGGCGGTCGTAACATTCAGAGGCTGTTGCAAAGCCATTCAAAGGCGAACGTAGAGGCCCACAGCACGAAGTCGTTAGAACATACTTTACAGGGATTCTCCATTCGAGATAGCCATGAAGCAAAGACCGCCAGGCATTGAAAGGCCATTGCACAATCATCCAAAAACAAAAGGACGGACCTATAGCTCCAAGTCTTTCATAGATACGTACAGACATTTCCCGGTCAAGCCAACCAAGAAGTAAAGACGGCCCGACATCGCTGGACGAAAGCGGTTCAACTGTCTTTTAGAATTAAGCAAGTTCTATATTATGATTGCATGTGAAGGCAGCACTGCCCGAAGGGTATCAAAGCCATCTGAATCTATTTTCAGGCGTAGACCTGCGACGTTCGGCCGATGTCGCCCCAAATTCCTGACTGGCGTTCCCTCTCCCACAAGTTCAGAATGAGTGATTTCAAGCTCACTTCTCTGTACGATTGAGGAAGGCGCGTGACCGGTCAAGCCTTAGCGTTGCAGCATTAGCGCGGTTTCGTTGGTTTTGCTTCCCTCACTCATGGTTTAGAGTCCACTTGACTTGCTACCTCCTTCTGCCTCAACACCTTCCAACTCGGTTCATCCACCACTGACCGTGACAAGATCTTCGACTTCGAAACACCCAATGTAAGCTTCCATCTGCAGTCCCGGCTCCATTGGATGTTGCTGCTGTCGTTCAAGACTGCTGACACTACCATTCAGCGTTTCTACATACGCATTCATCAAGCCAAAGCCGCTTCAACAGTCAGCATGGCCAACGAGAAGGACAAAAGCTTCTCATTCGAGACAGTGGCCACAATCGTCGCCGCTCTCCAGAGCCAGGGGAAGACACTCGGCAACAGAGAGTACGAAATGATGGCGGAACTTGACGGAACGCGCAGTGCCTCGAGCTTCGAGCACTCCTTCAGGGCAGTGAAGAAGCGCGCACAGGAAATCAGCAAGAAAGGAGCCTCCCAGAACGGAGGCAAGGCTTCTGCAGAGAAGTCAACGCCACGCAAGAGGGGTAAAGCCGGGTCTAATGGCGGCGTGCTGCATGCGTCGAAGAGCGGTACGAAGGATGCCGGTAAGCACTCATTTGTTTTCTACAGTCCATACGACTCAATTTGTTTTACTGACTGAAGCACAGGCAAATGCAAGGGTGAAGGCGATGGCAGTGCCGAGCCTTCCGACGGCGAGTCTCCCGCGAAGAAGGTGAAACAGGAGGATATTTCTGAGGGCAATACATACTTCTCAGATGCCTTGGGAGACTTGGCATAGATCTGACGCGGGCAAAAGGCGAGGAAAGGGCATGCTATGAGAAGACGGCAAGGCGGTAGCGGCTTGATGAGCGGCCGAGATCAGTATTCGGTGGTGAGACGACGGAAGATATTACCATCACAAGCATGTCAGGCTTGGTAGCTGATGTTGCAAGCATGCCGAACATGCCTTTGCTCAATGTCGAGTTGATTCTGATTGCGGATTTTCTATATTGGTTGATACTACCTAGTATGTATGTTTGAAGTCGAGCTTCGTCCCCTCGGCACCGAGAACGGAACTTCCCGGCCTGTGTTCCCCGGTCGGACATCATTCCAGCCCATACAGCAAGCACTCACTCGTGCTCTGCGACCCATTGCGCCTCTACACACCATGCAGCCCCTCCAAAGAACAGCGCTGCGCTCAGCGCGGAAATTCAGACCTCATATCCAGAACCAACCGCGCCGGTTTGCGAGTGGTGGTCACGGCGGACATAACCAGCACCCGACCAACGAGTCCCTAGGCGTATGTCTTGTGCCCCTCCTGCCACAGGGCTGCGTCCGCCGTGTTCAGAGCATAAAAGAAAATATATCAGAGCTAACCTTTTTGTCTAGGCCGGCTTCTACATCACCTTGGCCGCCCTCCCCGCCTCCTTCGCCCTGTACAAGTTCACGCGCCAGAGCACCGAGGACCAGCCCTTCTTCACCCGCTACATTCGCGACACCTACAACCAGTATGCCGAGAAGTGGGCACGACGCAACGACATGCACACGCAGATGGTGGAGGCTGCGGCGGGAGACAGAGTACTGTTCTTGAACGAGAGCGCACAGGCCAACCGCCGGGTTGAGTTGAGGTTTCCTGAGTATGTCTACCCGAGATTGAACGCTGCTGGGCATTGATCACAAAGAATAATTCCAGTGTTCCGGATTGGAGAATTTGGGCAGTTCATGGCACATAGAGCAGCGGGCAGAGACGCTAACCATGCATTTCACAGGCAATTCAACATCGGATCCCCCTTCAACGTCCCAGCCGGCCATGGCGGCGGGAACCTCGACCAAGTCATTGCCAAGTACGAGAAGGAAAGCTTCGAGGAAAACGAGAGAAAGCTGCAGCAGTTACGGGAGAACAACGTCCCGTGTGAGAAGCCCTTTGAGCCGCTGGCGAAGAGCCCGCCTGCCCCACCGCCAGGTGCGTAAGGTAGCACTGGAAGCAAACCAGGCGTTTTCAAAAGGTTGAGGTTCGGATGTATATAAGGCTGTATGCAATGCCTCTGGAACAAACAGATTACGAGCTTCTTGGATTCAAAACCATCACTTTGCTCTTGGCCCCAGGAACTTTTCTAAGAAGTGCTGCGTGGTCAACGTGCGATTCGGCAAGCACATGCTTCTACAGTGTCTGGTATTAACGTAATGGCACATGCTTAGCGTGAGACTGGTGGAGGAAGAGCCGCCAGAGGAGGAGGCTAAGTACTTGGATTGGCACTGATCCTTGACTAAAGAACGTAGCAACAAGGCGAAGACGTGCATTTCAACTCGGTCTCCGAAACCAAACATCCCAGAGACTAGGCTTCGAGGACTATGTAGGTACTATAGCTCCCTTTGTAGGGCGGGTTGTGCTACCATCTGCCTGCATCAAGGCCATTACGCGCAAATGACAGTACAGTACAACCATAGCTGCTCTGGTAACTATTAGTCGAGCATGCATTGGCTTGGAAAAGTTGTGTACTGCCATTAGAAGCTCCAAGCTTAGCTGCCCTGCCCACTGTCACTCTTGCGCAACCGCGTGCACAGCCTCTATGCTCCTTAGCGCGTGATCTTATAATTAGCTTTCATGGCGTTGAAGGCCAGTCGCGAACTCCTTCCAGTCACGATAACAATCTCAAGCTGAACCACAGCGGAAGAGACTCGTATATCTGATACATAACCTGCGGTAGGCATTCAGCTCTCCTCATTCATGCCCAAGTCGTCAATTGCTCTTGGCCGTTAGAGAGTAGTTGGAAACTCGAAACATTCCCCGCCATTGAAGCTCCCCTTGGAACACCTTCCCTTACTACACTTGACAGGATGCCGGGATTGAAAGATCTGTTGAAAAAGAAGGAAGAGATCGCACAGGAAACGCGGGTCCCGCCTGCAGACGATGGACACTTGACGGCGCCGCCAGGCTTCAGGTTTGTGCGGACGACGACCGAATCGGAAGAGCAGCTTCACCCACCCGGAGGCCCTGAAGATGAGAAGACCGAAGCGCAAGCTAGAACGTCAGAAGAGGGTCAGAAGACCAAGAAGCGACATACCCTGCTTGGATTCCGCAGATCATCAAACGCCCCAGACACCAAAGATGCTGTCCCGCCATCCCCAGAGCCGGCCGAGAAGGGCAATAGTCAACAGCTCCCCGTCCGGCCCAAGAGCGAGAGAAGACTATCAGATAGGTTCTCCTTACGCCGCGACCGATCTCGCTCAGCGTCCGCCGAAACAAGCCCGTTCATGCCAGACAACCTGCCCGAAGCACCAGCGACAGCCGCCGTGCCCTCCGGGACTCTACAGGGGACATCAGACGAGGTGAAGCATGAGAAAGAGAGCCGCGAAGCACAATGGGAGAAGCGCGCCACCCTCCTCGCGCAGAGTAACAAGCTGCTGCGGGAAGAGGAGCGACGACGAGAGCACAACCGGAGTCGAAGCCAGAGCCCCAGCATCTCCGACCGCGGCGGCGATGAGAATATACAGGAAGCTATACAACTACACGAATCTGGCGACCTGGAGAACTCGACCGCCATGTTCGGCCGACTTGCGCAGCCGGAGGGAGCCAACAACGCGCTCGCGCAGGTGCTCTATGGTCTCGCGCTCCGTCATGGCTGGGGTATTCATCCCGAGCCCGAGAAAGCGATCCATTACCTCTCGCTCGCTGCGTCGAACTCGGCGGCGATTGAGGAATTGGCGTTGAACGCTGGGATGAAGAAAGGTGGTGCTGCGAAAGGCGAGCTGGTCCTTGCCATCTTTGAGCTTGCCAATTGCTTCAGACAGGGTTGGGGCACGAAGAAAGATCCGATAGCTGCGAGACAATACTACGAGACTGCTGCTAATCTGGGGGATACGGATGCGATGGAGGAGGCTGCGTGGTGTTATCTCGAGGGGTTTGGAGGTGGCAAAGACAAGGTAAGGCATCTCTTGCCAGTCTCTCATCGCCTCGTCACTGTACTTTTCATTGCCACATTGTCGTATTTCCCACGATAACCGCCAGAGCACCTGGACTGCTATCGTGCTTTCACACGTTGGGGCACTGGTTTCCGTGGCTCGAAACGGTTACCAGTCCCGAATCAACAACACACGCGAAACGATTCGAGCACACACACAACCTAACCGGCTAAACCCCTCGCCTCGAGATTTGGGCTCCAACACCAATGTGACCCATGCTATACGCATCATCATTCATCCGGGGCTGACTGAGAGGCTTTCTTCCTCGATCTAGTTCAAAGCGGCGCAATTCCTCCGGCTGGCGGAAGAGAAAGGCGGGAAAGCTTTAGTGGGCAACTCATGGTACGTATCTTACAATCCACCTCTCGCACATATGACCCTCCCCCCGTGGTCATTATTGGGTTTCAGTATTATGCACGGAATCGACCATACAGAAAATCGAGGATGGGCAGGAGAGCGAAACTTTCGTGTGGACCTTCTCTCTTCCATTCGAGGTTCCCTTTCTCGCTTGGAGAAGGGAGAGAGGAGGGGCTTGCATGAAGAAAAATCCGCGCCGCACCCAACTCCCACCTATTCACCTACCTGGTTCTTAATCAGGCAGCACTTCATAAGCGACCCGAGCGAGCGTTTCCAGCTGCGCATGACGCGGCTGCATGTTCGTTTCGGTGTGGGCACGTGGTTCTCACACCGTACCTGCTTCTTCCTTCCCTTTTCGCGCCCAGTTTCAGCTACTTCGGCTCTGCGTCGTGAATGGCTAGACCCGCGGGGTGGGTTCCAGCTGGGCCCTAGTAGGGCGTGCCGCTTCATGCGGGCTTACGAAAGTCCGCCGCCGCCGCCGCAGCAGCAGCAGCAGACGAGCGAAACCAAGCAGAGGGCGAGAAGGAAAAAACATTAAAAATAATAATAAACCATAAGCAGAAGACGGGTCGCAAAAAGAGGCGCAGTGCATATCGGGATCGCGAATGGGAAAAGCATAGAAGGTCCAGACTAACCACTTCTCTTCTCCAAAACAGGATCTGGAAGGATAAATACAATCCCAAATAGGAAAAAGACCTGCCCAAATCCTACCTATTGGTCAGAAGTTCGGTTCTCAGAACCACGACCGACCAGTACGAACTCCCTCTCCCGAGACCATCGCTGTAGTCGAATAGGGACAACTGCCGCTAAAGGACCTGATTTTTTGGGCAGCAATCGCGAGAGAGAGGGACAGAGCTACATAACTAGGTACATATACATACTGACGACACAGAAACCATCCACCGCCGCGCGTGCCAAGCCCCATCAAGTTTCCCACTCCGCTGTTACGGCGAGCGGGCGGCTCGACTCCTACTGGCCCCTCCCCCCCCCCAAAGGACCCGGTATAGTGGACGAGACAGGTTAACGAAACGGTTTATGCCTTCACCGTTTCGGAAATTTTTTTCAGGTCTTGGGGGGCGCGAGATGGATAGGCGTTCAAAAAGCAAGGGGACAGGGACTAGCGGTGTCTCCGTCTCGTTGCATTGACAGGCGTGCCGCTGTAGCGGTTCAGATCTTGTTTTTGTTGCCTGTTTTTGATCGGGATACGCGGGGGGGAAACCACTACATACAAGTTACTTATCTACTACCAATCGCCGGTACACCATGTTGGGTCTGAAACATAGCCCCATTTCTCGCCAAGAGGGTATTCTGTGGCTCTGGCCTCGTGGTTGCCCGCCTTAGGCGCGCCGCCACACAATCAAGTTTTGCTCTTTCCCTTTCTCCCGCATGGAATCCCGTTCAGTCCCGATCCCAAGGCCGTCAGAAATCGCATCCAAACAGTAGTAGTAATCCGTCGTCATTAGATACAAAGTCTCGAAAAAGCAAAAAAAAAAGGTGATCGTCGTCCCTGGGGGGGCATCGAGGCTTTTCAGGACGCCCGAGCCAATCTCGTCCCAGATCTGAAGGAGAAAAAGGTGTTGAAGAGGGGGATGGGGTATCACTCGGAAAAGGAAAAAAAGTCCAAAATAAAGAGAATAATTTCAAAATAGAGTCGAACAAGGTATCTCCCCTCTCTCCCAATGCAAAACATGAGGTGCCGTAGATCTCGTCATAGTCATATCCGAACACGTTCCTTTCCCATAGAGACATAGTAGACCGAAAAAAAAACAAAGTAGTGTAGTTGGTTGGGGGCTGACTGCAGGCCAGCGTGGTGGTTTCTGTCGAATGTGTGTTTCCAACAAAGAGAATAAGAATAGCCTTTCCAAAATGTTCATTACCTCCGCCTTTTGCACTGTACATTTGATGGGCTCGTCTTCACATGAGTGTTGTCGTCGTCGTCTTTATCATCGTCATCGTCGTCATCGTTGTCGTCGCCGGAGATTCTACACTTCGAGTTTGTAGGCTCCGTACGCGTCGTTCATGTTGTCCGTCTTCTGCTGGTGACGTCGGGAGTCTATCTCGTTTTGGTCTGCCACCATTTCTTTGAACTGTTTGATCACCTCTGTCGGTATCTGATCCCAAAGGAGGCTGCGTGTATACACCTCCGCCCTGCCGGCTTGCTGCTCCTTGTTGCGCAAGTTCGCCAAAGTCTCGGCCAGGTTACGTTTGGTTCGCGGAGCGTTGTGCTGTTGTTGTTGTGCCGGAGCGTCATGGTAGCCAGGATAATTCATATTGTTAATGGATGCATACTGCGCGGTTGTCAAGGAGAACGCATCGTCGATCTCTTGCGGCTTTGTAGGCATGGTGATATGATTATGCATCTGATCAAGCCGGCTTTGTTGGTTTCGGCCCTGTTGTGTCGCACCGGACGGACGAGGCTCGTGGCCTGCGTATGAGATGGTCTGCGATGGGGTGGCATCGGTTCCAGTCTCCGACAACAGGTTGTTGAGGATCGTAGGCGCGGCAGCACGAACTTCTGCGGGCATCTGCGGTACACCACGTGCTTGCGAGTTCGGTGGTTTGGAGGCGACAAAGGCGCCACACAACAGAAGCATGAAGAGTAGTCCAGTCGCGATTGGCTGTTCGGAGACCATATCCTTGCTCTTCGAATGAGAGTCCGGCACGATTGTATTCGATGATTGTCTCTTCTCCAGTACTGGTGACTGTTTGATAGGTTCGGCGGACCTCATGTCGAAGCTGAAATCATCTGGCGAGGCATTGCGAAGGTCTTCGAAGAACACAGGATCCCAATCATGGCAGCCCATGTTCAAAGCCTCCATCTCAGCGTTGAAGTCCGTAAAACCAGTGCTACTAGGCGCCGCAGACATGGCAGGGGCCGGCCCAGCTTCAATCTCGGCCGTAAGGATGTTGACCTTTTTCCTGAGCTTAGAGTTCTCCTCGTTATGCTGAACCTTCAGATCCCTCATCTGCTCTTGCAGCGACTCGATTACACGTTGGGACTCCTGGTATCGGTGGACGAGCATGCGGCGCTCTTCGTCACGTTGCTGACACTGCAAGGACAGATGCTTGATCTGATCCTCGAGCATGGTGATTTGCCCAGTGAAGCTCTTCTCCTTGATCTCGAGGTCCTCGGTGTGCTTCTTCTTCCTCTGACGGGAAGCCAGTCTGCGACAAATTAGCATATATCGATCAATGTACGAAGTGCTTAAGACTCACGCAGCCTCTCGATTTCGGAGCAGCCGCTTCTGTTGCTTGAGCTCTTTTAGTAAGCCTTCGTCGGTAGTCTGGTCAATGAGCTCGTCGATCGTATGGATATTTCGTTCCGGCGGAATCTCGATGCGGCCATTCTTTTTCCGAATGCCGTCCCTTCTTGCGTAGTCAACCATGGTGACTGGAGGACTGCTGGCTCGCATGCGCTTGGTCATCGGACGACTGTCCATTTCCTGCTGCGCCATTCCCATCCAATCCTGATGACAGTGCGGCGACATCGGAGTCTGGACTTGAGGGGCGGCTACGAAGCTTGGTGCGTCATGCGAAGCCGCGAATGGCGGCGGTGGCGGAGCTGGCTGGAAGGTACCGTGGACGCTATCTGTCCGAGGATGAGAGTAGTGCTGGCCCTCGTACGATGGCGGAGGCGGCGGCATGAATTCCAAGCCGGTCGTAGGCGTGCAGTTGCCTGAGGTCTGGTCCAGTGACCATTGGGGCGCATGCGTCTGCTGGCCGTATGCGGCCCCGTGGTGTGGTATTGACGGTGCATGCCGGGCAAAGCCATTGTTGCTCTCCTCGTGATAGACATTGGGTCCATTGGCGGACGCAGAGTCGATTTGCACGCCAGCGTACTGGTGGTGATCCCAACTAGGGCCATGCGATTCTGCTGGAGACAGGACTCCATGGCTGTTCGCAAAGGAATCTTTGCGATAATGGAGGCTGCTTGGGCTTTGCATGATGTCAGCATCCAATATAGCTGGGTCCAGGATGGCTGAGTCGTCGTCGTCAAAGTAAGAAGGGTGTTTGCCGTCTGGTAAGGTTTGTTGGCAGCCCAATCGAGAATTGGCGTATGCCATGGTAGAATTACTTGTATGCAAGTAACGGTGTAGTCGAGGTGATAAGCGGTGAAGGGCGGCTTCGGCAATCCGCTCACGCGAAAGCCGGCCTATGCCCGGACCAGATGATGAGGAAATCCAGGCGCGTGGGAGAACGTGAACGTTCACAAGACAAGGGTTGCCGGCGAGCAAAGACAGAGAGTTGTCGTAAGATAGGCAAGGTGCAACGGCGAGGGAGTCTGGAGCGACAATCGCTGCTAGAACGGGTCGCCGACGGTGGCAAAGAAAGCAGGGAGAGGCTTGCTTTAGATACAAGCACAGGTTGTCGCTCCCGGCGGGCGCAACCTTAGTGCATCAGACTCGGTCGGCTAATAATGGCGCGGACAGGAGGATTGTTGCGTGAAGACTCGACGGCTACCTGACCTGACCTGACGAGAGAGTGACAGTAGTAGTGACCTAGGTAGGAGCCTCCGAGTAGGAAAGCTCCGCGTGGGCGTGGGTGCTCATTCGGTGCCCAGCAGAGCCTGAGTAGTCGGGTAGACGTGCATTAATGTCGCATTGGGGCTGCAGGATGATAGGCTCCAGCTGCACAAGCGACCGACGAGTGCGGAAGCCGAGACGCCCACCCTTCAACCCTTGGGGGCTTTGACTGGAGAGGGGCTGTTTGCTGCGACAGGACTAGGGGAGCTAGTCCATCTCAGTCCAGTGCTTTACACTACTGAGACTACTACCCAAGCCCACACGCGGACCCCCCAAACCTGATACTGTCCTAATGTACCAGCTGGTACTATAGAGTCCCGACGCAGTGGTTAGCAGCTGACTTGGCTGTGTGTGTGATGTCGCCGAAGCGATCCCTGGGCCCTTCTGATCGCGAGGCTGGTGTCAAGCCCGCGTGGTGCGGTGAGATGGTGTGGCTCACGAGCTTCTGATCCCACCTGCCTGCCACTGTCTCATATGGCGCCGCGTGATGACATGATCTGCCCAGCACATTAACCGGCACCGATCAGGACGCGATCCGGTCGGTCTGAACTAATTACTCTTCCCCGGCACCCCTGGCTGTGAGGTGAGAGGACGTCGCTGAAGTCTTGCCCAGACGGACTGTTCGCTGGTAAGCTAGGTGGCAGGCGCGGTGAGCGCGAAGGGCCACTCCCGCCGAGCCGAGGCGGCCGAATGGAAACCTTATCCCCAATCCTTGCCCATCCGCCTCTTCAACCAGAGCCCAACCTAAGATTATCAACATCATTGTACTTCACGCGAGCTCTGCAGGCCGGCAATGAATCCCATTGAACCTGCAGAGCTCTTCTGAGTCACTTGAAATCGACACGAGCAAATCTCACCATGCCAAGCGAGCCCTCTTCATAGGGCGAAAAAGGTGGCTGGCGACAACTCGTCACGCTTTGGCCCGCGATCGAGAAAAAAACGGCACTTCACCGCTGCTATGATATCTCGGCTGACGTACACCTCGGAGCATCAAGGAAGATAGAGGAGAATCTCTGACTTCATGAGACGAGTCAGCCAGCCAGCAGCTGTCGAAAGCCTGCGTCTTTGTTCTAAGCAATGAAGGAATAGAGCCACTGGCACCCTTTCGTCACCGCTTGAGGAGTCGAGTAGGTAAGCAGAGGCAACTTTTCTGGCAGATCCAAGCGAGATATCGACAGGCGCGAGATTCGAGGGATCTCTCATGCAGACCAACCTGAAACATTGATACATTGCCCGTACGACGCTCAATATACGATCGTGCAACGACTTCTTCGCGTGCGGCGCTCTGGGCAAGATCTCGCTGACGATAAACATAAAGGGACGACAGTAGTGAAGTAGCAAAGACACTATCCCCTTAACGGACTCATCTATGTAGCTTTGACAGCCTACAAGTATTCTCCTACAGGTGAAAAGTGTCTTGCAGATTCCCAACGCCATGTGAAAAAAACCACCCAATTTACATAGTACCTTCCTGTACTGCACTCTCGCATAAGTTACTAAGCACTCACCCACATTGGAAACCCGGCCTGAAACGAGACTGCAACGATCACGCATGGTGACCTGAGCCGGTGGCTCCCCGCATTGGAGCACATGATGGCTGCTTACGGCGCGCGCGCGCGTGCCCAAGGGGTCTTTCCCCCTCCAATGCCCACCTGAACTCGTAAAAAGGGTATATGTAGGGCAGCATCTGCAAGCCTCTTCCCAGGGATGTAGAACAGCTATCCTAGATCCTAGGTGCCGATTCCATCCTGTAACACACAGTGCTGCATGGGCTTCGAACATTCGCTTGCCCAAACCTTGGAAGAATTTTTTGCAGATTATTTTCGTTGCTAAGCTTAAGGGTATCACTGCGATTTCTTTGAGCTTTTTTTATCAAGTACCCTCCTCAATTTGGACTTCTTTAGTCTTGCTGCACGCAAAGCTAACCGGAATTTCTTTGCGGGCCCCCGATTGGCTCTGTTGAGAAGAGGGCACATGGGAGAGCTTTTATGCACGACGTCAAGGTATAGTCGTTAATGCAAAGGACGGAAAGGGTACAAGAGTAAGGGAAACATGCGTTTATTTCTCTACCACATACCCTTTAGCAGAAGTTAGCTGATATCTGCGCGAAGCAGGCTCGTTGTGAGTGTGTCAACGACATATCAAGACGCTGGGACGCAACGCCCTAAGAAAGGCATCCAAATTCTCTTTGCCCTCCAAAGAAGATGACTTTTTTCCCCTGGCCCGTTTCCCGTGGGTTTTCCCATGTCTGAATGTCTCTAAATCTGTTTCATAATTCATATCGTCATCTGCCACGCAGACCGGCAAGCAATGGCCTGAACAACGAACTCCATTTTTGCCAATAGGCAAGAAAGCCAGCCATCCAGCCTCTGCCTGACGGCTCTCGCTCGCAGTCAATGGCTACTGTTCTGCTTCGAATTCGGCGAGAGTGGGGATGCTTCTCCCGGCCACGAAAGCTAAGATGCCTTTCTATTAGCAGAAAATACTCTGTGACAACTCTGGGCATGAGCTTACCTTGCTGCTTGGCTTGCACATAAGCTGACATTCGTCTTTGCCTGTATACACGGGCTTCATATCGATCCTTGGTCTGCTTATCCCACCTTTTCTGCATCTCCATCGCGGGATCGCCGTCTTTCAGGTGGACGACACCCTTGAAAGATGGTGCTACGCAAACAAACCCATCTTTGTCGTGGTCCCATGTCTGTGCATAAGGACACAATCGGTGTTCCTGCCATAGTCTCCGAGATGCGGTTAGTAGATCACCTACCGTAATGCCCGTCTTGGATCTAATCGGCTCTGGGTTTGGCGGAGGAGCGGGCATTCCAGGTAGATGATGGCTTGTATCATCACTGCAACACGCCACTGAAATGTTCATCTCATATATCGGCGGCTGGCATATGAGCATCGACTGACAGCGCTCGCTTAACCGTGGCAGCTTACTGTGACTGCTGAAACTTGCGAGTAGCTCGAATGTCTTTGACTTCGACTCATCTTCCGGTTGGATGTTTCTTAGCCGTCGGCTTAGCCAGGCTGATGTCCTGCCTGAGGAGTCAAACTCGGGGCCGCATTGAAATCTGCTCCATGGACTGACACTGCGCCCATTGAAGCACGTAGAAAAGTTGGACTGGAGGTCTGGCTTCAGCCCGAGGTAATGTTGAATTTTGGACGAGCTGGTGATTAGTGCTGAGAAGGTCTGACAGACTTGCTGAGCAACGAAGATTGAACTTGGCGGAAGCTTGAGAAGGATCATCTCCAGCAGCTCAGGTACGTCAAAGACCTGCCGCGCTTTTGCCGCTGAGGCTTCATTCGGTTCGCCGTTCAAGAAGCTCTTCCCCAGAGTGTGAGCCAGATACTTGCCAATACCCTCTGCGTCGTTGAGTAGCTGAGTCAGGAGATTGTCTCCAAGGGGACGATCAGTGGAGCTCAGCTGGCGTAGAGCGCCAAGTCTACTGGAAAGTCTTTGGTAGTGCTCTCGAACGTCTTCCGCTCGCGACTTCTGCCTTCTCTCCATGGCATAAGCCTCGTTCAAGATTTTGGCGTACAGACCTTGGTTTGACCAGTCGTCGTCAGAGTCCATCGTGGCTTTCGGAACTTGAAAGGAGTTGTAAAGATCTTTCAAGAAGGACGAGGTGGCATTTTACAGCTTCACACCAAAGCAAGACAACGTGTTACAGTAGTTGTAGATTGCACGTGCACCAGTCACAGAGCAGACAATCTCGTGAAAGGAAAGGGAAGACCCAGGCGGCTATAAGCGCCGAGGAGTGTGGCGATGAAGCCCAAGGTTGTCGCCGGAATCCTGATGCCTCAGGCATGGTGTTGGTGTCCCTGCCCAGCCCAGGTGGGCTCCAGCTGCCCATGTGCAGGCGACCACGGGAGGTGATCATGCAGGTGAGCGCTTGCTCCCAGTCCCTGACAGACGTCTGTTTTGCAGGAGAGGGCTTTATGAAAATTCATGAGGATCCTTCTGAGAGCTTCAAGACGATTCAGTAAGAGCAAATTTGATTCAAAATAGATTGACATTTCTTAAACTTCGAACAGATCGATGCGAAAATGATCTCGTGACAATCATATAAGTACTAACATATCCTACAATCAAATGCACTCCGGTTGGGGTTGTAGCGGTTATTCCTGGCATTGCCAGACTTTTGCTTCCCCGCCGCCCGGTCCACTTCCACTGCGGACGCAGGAATGACAAAGAGCTTTCGTCACCGACCAATAGTGCGCACCTAAGGCGGCTAGTCTTTAGCGGTATTCTTGTCGTCGAAGGAGCCGCGACGTATGAAGTTCAGGAGCGTTGAGGTGTTGAGGCGTGGGAAGCATGCTGCTGATTTTCAGAACCTTCAACTTGAGAGTCCAGTCAAAAATGCGCACGTCTCTGCCCGCATGCGCCTCGCTGGAGTCAGAATCATTGCAAAACATTGGAATGCGCATGGTATGTTTGAATGGTTCCGTAGTTCGTCCAGTGGGTCGGCATGCAAATTGAAAAGCTCATGGGCCGATTTGAGGTAAAAATACATGTGCGAATCGTTCATGCGGAACTTGCCAATTCATCCATCGTCCACGTGCGACGTGCTTAGTCTAGTTCCCCTTCGCTGCCGCCCTCGATCTCTTCCAAACTCTTGACGCGCACTTCCTTCACGCGCAGTATCGTGTACCGATGCTTACTCTTCACGTGCTTCACCTTTCGCTGTCTCCTCTTCGTCTTCTCCTTTACACGCATCGGCTCGCTCTCCACACCCATCACTACTGCCCGGCAGACGTACATTCTCTCGTCAATGTAGGAGTACTTGCCCTTCGCAAGATGCGGAATGAAATGCGGGGCTGCCACTCGGTTTGCTGAAGGACCTGCAGGCGTCTCGATAGGCGAGTTGGGGTCTGGCATCACCTTGCTCTCGCTTCCAAGGTTGCCTGTCGTTGGGTCATTGACAGTTATCGTTGTCATGGTGTTGCTCTTCATCTTTGGTGGTGCAGCCGCAGCTTTGAGAGTATAATCCCTACTGCCCAGCAAGCTTGCTTTGTTCAGACGCAGGACATCGCCCGGCTCCACACCTTTCATCAAGAAGGGCAGGCGGACAGTGTCACCTTGTGTGAGGAGATATGGTCGGTCGTACAGATGTGCGGAGATGTAGTGCGGGCCTTGAGCTTGCAAAACAGGGAGAAGCTCGCGTACGGAGTCGGAAAGGGCTGGCGGAGAGGCGGAGGGGGAAGGGAGCTTCGGCTCGTCGCTCGAGACAGAGGGCCTATATGGTACTGGCGGTGGCTTTCTGCTTGGGTGTAGCGCTCGTCTCTCGGTGGAAGCGTGATTTCCGGAGTTGGTGAGTGGAGGAGGGACATGGCTTCCCTCAGTCGTGTGTGAGACGGTGGATAGACTCGCCGCCCATGGGAGCAAGAAAGTCGGTGGTAAAGACCATTGCGAATCAAGTAGCGCGCGCTTCAGGTTGCGTGTAAGCATTTTCGCGACGGTGTATAAGGCTGCCTTCTTGATGCGACCTCCAATGCCGGCCTTCACCAGCTTGAAGTCTGCTCTCCTGCTCGGGAGTCCGCAGGCGGCCGAAATTCCGCCCGTCCCCAGCCAGCCGAGATTTTGTCCTCAAAACTTCGCCACTCCACCATCCGCTGCTGACCCTCTCCACTCTTCCGCCACTAGGCATACCCAGGCATATTCCACCAACATGCCTCAGAACGAATACATTGAGCGCTTTCAAAAGCAACACGGTCGCCGTCTCGACCACTTCGAACGCACCCGTAAGCGTGCCGCGAGAGAAGGCCACAATGCCTCCAAGGAAGCTCAGAACCTGCGCGGTCTGCGTGCCAAGATGCACCAGCAGAAGCGCCACAAGGAGAAGATCCAGATGAAGAAGCAGATCAAGCAGCAGGAGGAGAAGAATGTCAAGTCTGCCGACGACTCGGGACCGAGCAGCCAGCCTTTGCCATCGTACCTGCTGGATCGTGGACAGGAGAAGAACGCCAAGGCGCTGAGTAGCGCCATCAAGAACAAGCGTGCAGAGAAGGCTGCCAAATTTTCAGTACCGCTGCCGAAGGTGCGAGGTATTAGCGAGGAGGAAATGTTCAAGGTGGTTAAGACCGGCAAGAAGACGGCCAAGAAGAGCTGGAAGAGAATGATCACGAAACCTACCTTTGTCGGCCCCGATTTCACGAGACGCCCAGTCAAGTACGAGCGTTTCATCAGGCCAATGGGTCTGCGATACAAAAAGGCGAACGTGACGCATCCAGAGTTGGGTGTGACGGTTCAGCTGCCGATTATCTCCGTCAAGAAGAACCCGCAGAACCCGATGTACACTCAGCTCGGTGTGCTTACCAAGGGTACGATCATCGAGGTCAATGTGTCGGAGCTGGGTTTGGTAACGGCAGGCGGCAAGGTCGTCTGGGGCAGGTGGGCCCAGGTTACGAACAACTGCGAAAATGACGGGTGCGTGAACGCGGTATTGCTGGTTTAAGAATGGAGATGGTTTTTACATGACGGAAGGGTTTTGTACCAGAAGAGTTCTACTTGTGAATATTAGCGAGGCGTCTGGAGTATGAAAAGCGTGCATCCAAACAGTACATCGATCATTTCCTCGAAAGGAAGCGTCTCATGGAAGTGAAGCTTGCTTCCGGCCAGCCGCCGCTGGTCAATGTGCTTCACTGACTTGTCGTTGAGCGGAGAGACGACTAAGAATTCGCCAACAGCAAGCGCGCAGCTGTGCAGAGCACAAGTATAGCAGTCGAACTGCAGCACGACTTTTAGAAAGAGAGTACTTCTTCATGAAATTGTGCGGACAAGGTGGCTTGAGAAGACCACATCGGCTGCGGTCTTGAATAGTGTGACAATGCAGTCACCCACCCCTTGCAAGACCAGACTCCGCGCCGCACGGTCACTGCAAACCTTGCTCCTCAGCGTGACCCAGCGCAACAAGCGGCTACGGCCCTGAGAAAGATCGCCAGCCCATCCGCCCCTAGCAGAATCAAGACTACATCCATACTTCGGTTAAGCAAGAACCATAACAAAACGAATACCAACTTTTTCTTGGGAATCCTTACTGAAGCGATGTAACAAGAATGTCGATTCTTATGCTTTTGAATTTGAGGCAATAGCGGATCATCACAGGATTTCGGAATTCATTGCATTCAAGGAGTGTCAGGCAGTCACAAGATGTTGAAGTCTTGCAAGCAGCCGAAGAGCAAATTTCCATCTCTCCTCGTCCCGCCGCACTCGTACTCAGATGCGTCCCAACATATTTCATTGTCCCATCCAGCTCATCGTGCATCGTTCCACCCACCACCCCGACATCCTGCTTCCCATATCTCCCCCATCTTCTTTCTTCCTCGGCCTGCCACATAGCACGTAACTGTGCAGGCATCCCCGGGCAGACTTAAGATCACAAAAGTCCGCCAGGAAGAAGTACGAGGCCGTTGACGGTTCTAGTGAGGAGCCCGATGAGACCAGCGAGCAGACCAGGAACACCAAGTTGCTTCAGCAGATCGACCAAGAACGAAAGGTCAATGGCGATGTTGTTACCGTTGAGGATAGCGATGTTGGCCTAAAAGACGTCAAGGTCAGAATCTCTCCACACGCAATCGAGGCGCCTTCCGATCTTTACTTACGACTTCAGCACAGTCCAAGACAGAGATCCCAAGGTTGGCACACTTGGTGAAGAATTGCGCACCGTTGTTGACTGGGGTCGTTCCTGAGCCAGACCCGCCACCGCCAATGCTGATGGAGTTGCCGTTGAGGCCGGCGATGTTCAAGAGATCGGTGCAGTCAGCGACGGAGAGGCCGACGTTGACACATTGAGTGATGAATTGGCCGCCGTTGTTAGTACCGGTCGGTGTTGCCACGGCTGTGGTCTTGGTGGTCTTGGTAGACTTGGGGGTCGTTGGGGTTGCAAACACAGAAAGTGCTGCCGTGGCAAAGCAGAAGAGGTACTTGGGAAGCATTTTGACAGGAGGTTTGTCGCTGTGTTTGTCGGGGGCAAGAACGAATGCAGATCTGGTCTGGCTGGACTATTGAATGCTGTTGGGATGAGAGAACTGTTCATGGCGGTGGATGAAGGGGTCTTTTATATCCGTTGTTCAGAGTTCGAAGTTCCCCCGGCTATGATCGTTTGGATCATGGCCTGAAGATGGTGCATGCTCTCTCATCTTCGTCCCGTCTCTTGTCACATACTAGCGGATTGCTCCAGCTAGCCGAGAACATGTCTACCGTCATGTCTATCGACGATCGAGCAATAATCGCAAGTTTGAGGGCCTTTCTGATCGCCATCGATAGTCGTGTGACAGGCTGGTACAGCCCACGAGGCATCCCCGTGCATGCCAAGATGCATGAGCACTGTCGAGCGGACGGCTGGATATTGTTCTCCTCGTGGACATGTTGTCGCTTTCTGCTATCGGCAAAAAGACCTCAATGCTTCAGAATTGCCGTCTATATTGCGGAAGCTGAAGTGGCGAGCTGTGGCTGCATTTCGCATCCGTCCTTGGCACGCTTCGCCCTTGCATTGTCCGTTTTCAAACGGCAGCCACGGCCTTGGTCAGTGTCATAGCGATCTACGACGTTGCTGGCCTGTCGCTATTGGATCAAGACAATAATCACCATACGGCCAGAGATGGGAATGAAGCTGGAAACTGATGTCGGTGGCGTGTGCATCCTACACGGTGTGTTCAGGTACGAGCAAAGGGCGGCCCGTTGAGTGCGAGAAAGAACGATAGATGTACAGGAGTACCTGGTTGAGCTATCGACTTACTGAAGATATGCCATTGGAATCATTGAAGGATCGCATGCACTCCACAATGGCAATACTGGAATTACAAGCCACGGATCGTTGTGTGGATTCCATTGGAAGCCCAAGCCGAGTCAAAAGATGCTGGACATACTAAAATGCTGGCGTTCATGTTCCACTGGGTATACACTGGACGGCCGCTCCGTGTCTCCGCACATACCGTGTGTGAAAGTGAGGTCTGCGTGACAACACATGTGTATCCTGTACATCTGGTACATGGGCGTGGGGATGGCATCGCTTTGATACTGTCGAAGGCTGATTTTTCTCCTCGTTGGCGCGCGGGCCATATCTCCTTCCAAATGTGTCCTTTCGATGGCGGGCTGAGTTCCAGTTATGGGCATGCTGCGGGCATCAAAGCGACGTTGGAATGAATCGATAGACGTGGACAGGGACGCCGTCTTTACCGAGGCGGGAAGGATTCGAAACGGTCCGCGAAAATCATGGCAGCGGCACGCACAAAGCTCGCGGGGTTGACTTCCCGCTGCCATGCGTCTGCATAACCTGCAGCAGATGACGGGAAAGTCCTATACAATATAAGCGTAGATGTCAAGGCTCTTGGCACCGTGGACGTTGGCTGGCGCAATGCATCATTGCACAGTGGATGCACAATGGATACACACAGGCGCCAGGTCAGGCTATACGGCCATTCACACTTCGACATTCTTTCTAGAGAAGAAGGATTTGAACATCACAGTGGCACCGATGTCAGAGCGCGGTGACAACTCCTAAGTGCCGGCTGACTAGCCTGCTCCTACCATGACAAACCGCCATGAGTAACCGTGTCTCCGAAAGAAATATCACCGAGATGTACCACCATCATCCTACACACCGGCTAATCCCACAAACCACGAAGCAGTGAGACAATCTCAATCTGCGTGACTTGAAAAGGCCATGCACAAATTCATAGTGCTAGATCGTTACCAAAGTGGTGGTTCCGACACGGCACACCCCGGTGAGGATCCAGATCCATAAGACTTAGCTTGAGCAAGACTCGCTAAGGCAACCCATGCACTGGAGGCTTCATTGGTCATGACATTGTGTGGGAAACGCTCGACTTTGCTCCTAGAACCTGCCACTGACGTTGATTCCCACGCCGGTAGCTGATCATCTGCTGTTTTCGGTACTGGCTCGCTACATGCGCACGAAACTCGTCACGTTTCATCGTTGCTAACAGGTCTAGCGTTGAGCAATCCCGACAACCTCCCACAGTTTCCGCATACTCAGTCTTGACACTAAGGACGCTCCATCGGCACGCTCTCAAAAGCGTTCCTTGGGTCAGTCAAGGCCACCCTGGGCAAACCCTTCAAGGTCAAACGAAGCGAGAGACTTGGTCGGTCTGTGTCGATCTTCGGCAACAACGGCACCTTATTCGTCGCCAAGGTACAATTCTAAGCTGATGCAGGCGGCTCCACGGGAGAACGGCGAGAGGAGAGGCGGTGATTGCATGGCTTTTTGGGAGAGGCAAGGGAAAGTAACCACCTTTCGGGATGAAGTGAGATGGAATGCGGACCGTCGTTTCGAACACGATGCTGCTACTGAGCATTTCGAGAGAGATCTTGGGCCCCTTACGAGTCAATATCCGTTGCATCCGACTTTTGAGAAGTCATGCTCCAAGAGTGGGTATTGATGTACGAATGATATGGCGAGAAGCAAAGATAACCTTGACAAAGGATTTCCTTGTCATTTTCAGACGTGTTCAAAGCAGCGAGGCGTGCTTGGAATTTAAGCCATTGCCTTGGTCTGTACTGAATTCGGTATACGATAGCGATCATGTCGAGCCGGAGTTGTCTGCACAAGAGAATGCGGATCCTAGCGCAACTGGTCAGCCAAGTCCGCAACCTATGATGTGACTTGAGAGCTTTTACCTATCGTTCCGTCCGCATATGCTTGTATGATCTCTTCAACTACGCCATACGTACCACCGATAAGGATGAAGAGGCCAAGCGGGATTAGGAAGGCGTGGAACCAGAAGGCAGCTTGCTGCAGGGCGGACCCTTTGTACCAGGACTTATGATCGTAAATCCACAGCCAGCCTGGCAGGGAGATCGCGAGGGGAGCAAAACAGATACTTCCAGTCAGCGCTATCAAGTACTGGAAGATCGGAATTGCCATGGCCAGGACAAAAGATAAAGCTCCGAGGCCGAATGTCAAGCCAAGCCATGTCGCCCAGTGGGTGATGGTATTTTCCTGCAGATGTCGAGTCCGACGTAGGACCCGCACAAAGCAGTACTTTGCCGCTACGTGGAGGTACAGACAAGCTGAGACAATCAGGCCTACCAGACCGACGCCGTAGGCAACCATTTTGACAGTCTTTCTCAGAATCAGCATCATCCCACAAACACAGGATCTTGATTGAGGCAACATATAGAGGCAACATACCTGACCCGCGCTTCCCAGAGACGGGGAAGCTACCCACTGCCCGCACCATTTGTAGACAACAAGAGAAAAGGCCAAGTACGCTGCAGTGACTAAGCTCATGCACAGGAAGAGCGCTTTGCGGAAGTCCCGAGGATTCTTCATCTCGCTAATGACGGGCAGGAAGGCGCTCGTTCCTGCCGAGGAGACAAAGATGGTGCAAGTCGCCACCATGCCTGCGGCGAAAGAAGGATATGCGACGGCGTAGAACCCCAAGTCGTATTCGCCCGTCGCCGGAGCCGCGGCTGGTCGATCCCTTGTCGTCACGGCTACGACGACGATGAAAACCGCGGCAAAGATGCTGATGAACCCAGCCCATGTCAGCCAACCGATTTGGTGGAACTTCCGGACTGATGCGGTTGCAGATACAACCATCGTAGCTAGGAAGGCCCACCAGACGGTGCAAGCTGCGTGTGTGGATAGCGCGTTGAGACCGATAGACACACCGACTATGCCGCTGCCTGAGCACAGAACATATGCGATGATGAATAGACCTGGTAGCTGTCTGTCAGTCTACCATGTCTAGAAGAGCAATCTCGCCACTTACCACCGGCGATTTCTTTGGTGACCAAGCCTCCGACCTCTTGAGCCATGTCTGCAATGCTATGGCAGTGTCGATGGTTGTTTCGGAAATCACCCTTCTCCGACGTCAGCTTGCTTCGCATTGAACAATACGCCCCAGTAGACTCACCTGGACCATCGCAGTGTATGTATTCATCATACCCCAGCCCAAAACGCTCAGGGCTCCGCCGACGGCACCCAAAGACGACATCGCGACCGGAATGGAAAGTACACCGGTGGCGAAGATGATCTTGAGGAAGATGACGGTTGCTCGAGGCCAACCCACCGTGCGAAAGTTGACATTGGCCCCCTCTTTGAATACTTCATGGTCATCGATCTCTCCAACTTCTCCTATTACATTTTCGGGATCCCCATGGGAAGTCTTGGTGTCGAAGGGCGCCTTCTTCTCTGGATCTGGCGAGGAGTTTGATGGCGAAGACATGGTCGTAGTATACAGTTAGAAATATCGGGGAATATTGATAGCGAAGAAGAAGTAGTATTATAGTATACTGGTACACTCCAAGAAGAGCGAGAGCGTCGCTTCAGATGCATTGCGCATGAGAGATAACAGAGCATGTTGGCGAACACTGCCAAGGTCAGATCTCACCTTCTGGGTGTCGTGCAAAGAGATAGGCCTTCTTGCCCGAAGCTCTTTGCCCGGCTCGCTTGTGATCCGCTATACTTTCTGCCTGGGATACACTGCATAGAGATAGGTCAGATAGGAGACTGGCAAAAAGGTTGTCGCCAACCAATGGCGCTGGTGACAACCCTTGCCGAAGTTCGCATATTCGTCCAGGGTCTTGATAAGGTGACCGACGGGGAAGTCATCTGACTCTGCGCTTCAAGGCCACAGCTTCCATCAAGTATTTTGTCTGACTCTGTATCAAATTCCATTTCAATTTCATTCGTATACTCAATACTCTTCTTCATGGTGCTTGTGGGTGCCCGTGAAGTCAAGAAAATCTCTCAATAAGCGGAAGGCGTCGAAAGTTGTCGGCTGTTGGATCTTGGAAGTGAAGAATGACCATCTCGATATTGTGGCTACCAGAAGAGCATCTGCATCACCCCATATGCATTTTGTCTTCTTTCTCGATCCAAGGAGATGAGTTGAGTGGCTCTTTTACAGGCCTAGAAGTACGAAGCTTTCAAATCATCACAAACTCAAACCCGGACCAATGGATCCATCAAAAGCAATGGAAATACACAGGGTTCTCTGCCCATGCACTTCTCTACTACGTTGCTCGAAAAGAATGTGTTCATCATCAATCGTTGTGCTGAATGGAGAATTATATTTGGTAATCATACCTCGTTTCATGATTCGCGGCGACTCTGTGCTCAATCATCTACCGCGTTGATCCGGAACAAGGATCGTGCATGCATGACGCGACACGCGTCAGACAGGCACGTCTATCAGACCTTGGCCCTTCGACGCCTCCTGTGATGAAGCTCACCGACTCCTTGGAATACGGTGTCTGGTCCTCCTGATAGGAAAGATTGTCTTTCTCAATCGACTTCGACCCATCCTTTGGACCCCATTGCATCTCTTGCCCATCAGCCTTGGCCATGTCTCAGGAAAAGTTGTACGACAAGCTCACGCAAACAGCTAAACACTTCGTCCTAGCGACTTCGCCAAAAGTCCCCGGAACCAACGAGCCAGATTCCCAACGCTTCATGGCCTGTCTAGCACCTTCCTTCAGAATGAGCTGGGGTCACAAGTTCTTCGTTACGACTAAGCCGCCACTCCAGGGCTTCGTAGACGGCGAAGCGTTCTGTAGACATCAAGCTGGGATGGCGAAGAATCTCAAGACCTGGAGTATTGAGCCGGCTAGTATTTGCGTGGACGTCTTCAAAAGGACAGCCGTCGTCCGGGCCGATTTCTTGATGGTTGTTCCGGCTCGTGATGCGGTTCTCAACGATATTGTTTTCTGGATCACCATGGACGAGACGGGCGAGAAAGTCGTCGAAGCTATTGAGTTCGTAGACCCGGTTGCCAGCGCCGAGCTGGGTCAGAGGATGCAAGCCAGGATGTAGGATTGTACTATCTGCCGGGAACACCAACGAATCTCCCGAAGGCGCTACAGCATACGCATCATTGAGCACCGTATCCTTTTCATTCCGGGGCCATTTGGACCATGGATTGGCCCAGTCCCGATTGCGACACCAAACCCACGGGACCCCGCCAATGACGAACAGTGGCAGATCGTACGGTAGCGAAAGTCCGATAGCTTCTGTCACTCCAACCTGCCTTCCCCGAAAAATTGGTCGACACATGCGCGATCACGGAGTACGCTGGTATACCGAGGCTGGGCGAAGGGTTCAACGAAGCCTCTCTTTCGTCAATTTTAGGTGGCAGGTGCATCTCGGCAGATCGACGACAGCTAACGGTTGGAATCCACGACACTGGTCATAAGATGCTTGACAAGAATATACAGTTGACAAAGGGTGCGTGGTCTGCAGGGAGGTGTCGGATTTTATTACCCTCCCCCGTAGGCAAAAGCCAAATGTGTCTTGTCATCAGAAGGAGGAGGCGCTTTCGTTCCTGGAAGTTCTGACCGCCGTTCGCAAAGAAAAGGTGACGGAGAGAAACAGATTGCCATCTGACAGTAAGTCAGACAGCAAAGCTCAACGAGCCGGCGAATAAAGGTATCCGCCCATTCGTCCAATCTCCAAACCACGTTGAGTAGACATTGATAGCTACCCCCATACCCTTTTAGAAAAAGAAAAAGAAAAGATTCAGAAGCCCTGCTTCTTTACAACCTCATAGCATTCGCCAATTTTCCCTTTCCCATAAAGAAAAGGAAAGGCACAAGCACCACCCTTCAAGCCCCTTCGTCCGTTACTCGCCCGTCAAATCCCCCCTTCTGCCCTTTCCAAAGTCCCCCGCCCATTCGAAGAGACCGATCCTATCCCAGAGCTTATCAGGCGCAGAGGATATCACACCCCCCCTCCTCCGCCGATACATTCTCGCAACCCCCGGGTACTAGACAACTACCACTAGTACCACTACTACTACTCGACTCCGAACTCGTCGTCGCCGTCGTCGCCGTCGTCGTCGTCATCGTCGGTGAAGAAGGAGAAGAAGACATCAAACTCCCCTCCCCACAGGTAATATTGGCCGACGTGCCAAAGTCGACGATATAGCACGGCGAGTCATTACCGGGACATGCGGCCGTCTACATGGATTTTCACGTGATTAGCCAATGACTTTTTAAAGGAGCCGGGTTTTGTGTGTGTGCGGGTGGACTTTACCGAAGGACAACCCCCTACTTGCCAAATCCCGCTCCCGTCGTCCCAGCCACACTGCCCGTAGAGGTCGCGCGAGGTGTCCGTGTCGCAGGTCTGGTGGAAAGGAGAGAGATGTCACGTTAGCTTTGGTCTCGGTTTCTTGATCTGTAACGACCGGGCAAGGTACCCCGGGGGGTGGAAAGGGAAGTGGTTACATACCCCCGTAAACGTCGGCCTCGAAACCTCACTACTCGTACTCGTCCTCGTCTCCGTCTTCGATGCCGAGACAGCAGTGCTCGAACACCCGTCCGCCCCCGTCGCGGTACCCGTGTAAGTCGGCTCTTGCATCGTCTGATCCTCAGCGAGTGTCGAGCCCGAAGGCGTGGCGCTGCCGGGAAGGTAAAGGGTGGTGGTGGAGCCTAGACATTGCCAGAAGGGATCGATGCCGCAGCCGAGTTCGGGAGCGGTGTCGTGGTTGAGGAATTTGCATTCGTAGGTTCCGATGCTGGTTGTGGCGATGAGGGAAGAAGTGGTGGGGGTTGCGATTGTGCTGAGGGTTAGGGGGGCGCTGAAGGGGAGTGTTGAATGGATGGTGGAGGAAGTGGGAGGGACTGTTGAGGAGGCGCTGGAAGGGGATGTCGGGGTTGATATGGCTGAGGTGGGAGACGGGGAGGAGCTTGCTTCAGAAGATGTCGCGGCAGCCGAACTCGACGTCTCCGTGGAAGAGACCGCACTGCTCGGACTAGAATCCGCATCCTCAACCAACGTACACGCATCCGGCACCTCATCTCTCTTCTGCTGGCCATGCTGCTGATATCCAGGAACACTATGAGCAGGATCGTAAACCTGCGTAGGCCAATCCATCTCATAAAAGGCATCCATATCATTCCCCAAGAAGTCCTGTTGGAAACCCGACCACAATTTCACTCCCGCATACTTCACCGGACACCTATACGTCTTCCCGTCACTCAAGATCTTGTCTTCGAAAACGATCGCCTGGTTAGGATCGTATTGGAAGAGCACTTTGCCGAAGCTGACGCCCTGGTTGTTCGACATGAAGTTGTCGGTCGATGTGTAGATGTGGTCGCTTGGCTCGGAGCCGAAGGTATTGGATAGCCAGGTGCGGATGACGTTGATTTCGTTGGGGTAGCGGTAGACGTTGGTCGTCGTGTCGGAGATGTAGGGTCCTGGGGTGACGAGGATGGTTTTGACGCCGCCTTCCTGGTTGGGGTCGAACTGCGAGTGGATGTCAGGATTTGACTGGATGTATGGACCCATTCGACGTCTCAAGGATTACTTACTGTTCCCCCCGCCGCGGACAGCGACCTCAGATCAGGACACCAAGGCTGCCCGTCAAAGACACTGCCGATAGAAATCGGCGTCGCATCACCGTTCGGGATAGCTTGAGCAATATCATTCTGGAAATTGTTCGTAAACCCGGGATTCTCAAACACTGTTTTTGCACACACACACATCAAAGTCAGCTCTCACACTTTCCCTTTCCGATGTGACTACTCCATTTCCTTTCTTCTTTATGATTTGTAAATACTCACAGTGACTCATATAAACCCCCCTCCGCGAAATCAAAACCACAGCCGTACACCCATACAGACCCTGAACAGTCATAGAAAAGGGATAATCCAGATACAGCTGCACGAGCGCTGAAGAACTCCCGCCCGTCCCCGCCGGTCGGTGCGGGACATTAACCAGACTGGGATCTTGGAGCTGCGCGGTAAAGAAGTCCAAGTAGTTCCCATCGAAATCTGCGGGTGTGGTAAGAGTGCGTTTGCGTTTGCTGGAGGTGTTGTTGGCTAGTTCGTCGAGGTTTGTGATTTCGTCGGCGCCTAAGGGGATTGTGGTTTGTTCGGCGGGGTAGGCGCGGTCGCTGACTGTAGTGACGCAGTCGGCGCATGATGCGGTTGGCTTTGGGAGAGTGGTTTCTGTGCAGGCTGAGCACCCTGTTTGGGCGCATTGTGGGTGCGCGCTGGAGGAGATGGTTGTGGTGCTTGCGGTGGCTGAGACGGAGCAGCCGGAGACGGTGGAGGTTGAGGTTTTGCATGTCTGGGTTGTGGTGGAGCTGATCACTGTTGGTGAACAAGTCACGAAATAATCCTCTGTTACTGATGTTCCCGAGCTGCAGCCGGAGGTTGAAGATGTAGTCGAAGAGGTTATCGAAGACTTGGTCGAGGCTTGTGAAGAGGTGGTTGAGCTGCTTTCGTCGTCATCATCATCGTCGTCGTCGTCATCCTCCCTATCCTTGAGCTCATCCGTCAAATCCGTCAAATCCTCAAGCAGACCCGTAACCCCCTCAACCAGACCTTCAGCAATACTCCCCTTAATAGAAACCACATCATCCACAACACAAGTCAACAGGGAGAAAAGATTCGCCGTGCAACCACGATCCGTATCTTTATCCGAATCGTCAGAGATCTCCGACAAAAGATCGTTCGTCTCGTCTTCGATGTCGTCTAACGACGAGATGATGGGATCGGTGTCTTCGGTATCATCGTCGATCCAGCTTTGGATGATGGGTATCACGCTGCTGAGCTGAGTGTGCAGAGCAGTCTCGCTCGAGCTGGCTTGGGAGCCAGTGGGCGCAATTGTGGTTGATGGCGCTGGAGTGATTGTTGCGGTGGCTTCGCTACCAGTGGCAGTGATTGTAGCAGTGGATGATCCGGAAGACGATGTAGAAGGACTTTTACTGTTACTCGTCGAGCTCGATCCGGAAGACGATGTAGGAAGACTTTCACTGCTACTCGTCGAGCTCGTCAAAGGACTTGAAGTGTCTGATGAAGAGATGGAGCTTGAAGTGCTGGAGATTTGCGCATCCGTGGTATTAGAAGGGGTTCCTGATGCCAACGAGGAGGTGCTGCTGCTGCTGCTGCTAGAGAGGACACTAGAAGAGCTGGAGAGAGTCACTCCAGTGCTTATCTCAACCGAAGAGAAAGATTCCGTTGGCGCCGTATGGACAGTCGTCGAAGTATTAGACGCCGGCTGATAGTGAGAGCTCGTAATCGTCGTAGGGTCATTGCTGAGCGTGACAGGGGTCGAACTGACGTCTTCTGACGATGTAGAGGTCTGAAGATCCGTGCTGTGCGATGTGAAATTGTTGTATGGTCCGGTTGCAGATGGGGAAGAAATGCCCGTGCCTAAAGATTGGCCCACGGCATGAAGAGCAGAAGAAGCGAGGATGGCGGAGCGCAGAACGAATGTAAGGGAGCCCATGATCGTTTTCCAAGTTCCCAGAAGGAAGAACGATGTAAGGATCTCAATTTCTGAAGGAAAATCAAGGAAAGAGGTGTGTCCGACGCCAATGGTCGTGACAGTCTGACTTACAACAGAGGCAGTAAGGGGACAGAGCTACATTGATATACTACACTTTGAAGGCCGTAACACAGGGTCGTTCAAGGATCAAACGAGATGGAGGCGCGAAGGAAGTTGTGATGCCGGTTTAGTCCGCCCCACTGTTGGTGATCTGGGTTGTCAAAGACAGGGAGAGATATTGACAGAAGATGATGGCTTTGCCGGTGCGACCCCTCCACAAACGCCTGGAAGTGGCTGAGACGGTAAGGCTGTGATTGACTTCAGGACGAGATGAGATTGCCGCTCACTGATTGCGGGAGAGTCTACACATCGTGTTATTAGTATCAAAACGGTGAATCGATTGGTCTCGAGCACTGTCATGGACGACGTTCCAATCTGCAAGTAACCCATTTCATCTTGTTGCAGCATCTGCTCGTCGCAATCCGGTGAGCGAGTCCCATCCAGCTGACGACGACCAACATATTGTGGTCCCCATCGAGTCCGAATTCTGGTCCAAGCTGAAGCGCACCAAGTGACCAGAACGGTGAATAATGAAAGGGACCGAAAGGATTCAGGGCCATACCTACATGGTAAGTGTGTTTGAGAATTGAATTGGGATGAGCGAAGGATTCAATGGAGACGAGGGTAATGTTTAGTCATCTTCCAGAGCGGGAGCGTCCCGAGCCTTTAGGCCGCCGAAAGGGAAAGGGTTTCATGTGCAGAAGCAGCTTAGGGTTAGGGTTAGGGTTACCCTGAGCCAGTCTGTGGTCGTTGCCCCACCAAATCCCAGTCACAGCCAGGGAAACATTCGAGACCCGGGGGACAGAAATATTTCTCTTGACTTAAACATTCTCCCAAACAACATACTACTACTACAACGACGACGAACAACAACAGCCATTGCTAGCTTGAAGTCCAATCCACTCACACCCACTCCATCACCCTCACCCAGCACGAGATCAAAAAATGAAAGTCTTCTCCCTCAAGGGCCAAGCCCTCAAACTCGACACCCCCGCCGACCTCGAACCACACATCGCGGACCTCAAAACCGCCACCGACATCGAAGAATTCCACCTCGAAGGCAACACCATCGGGGTCTCCGCCGCCCAACACCTCGCCTCCATCCTCGCCACGAAGCCCACCCTCCGCTATGCCAACCTGGCCGACATCTTCACCGGCCGCCTCCTCTCCGAAATCCCCCAAGCCCTCGACGCCCTCCTGCAAGCCCTCCTGCAATGCCCGAACCTCACAACCCTCAACCTCAACGACAACGCCTTCGGCCTCAACACCGTCGAACCCCTGCGTCCCTTCCTCAGCCAACACACCCCGCTCCAGCACCTCTACCTGAACAACAACGGCCTAGGACCCGCAGCGGGGACCCTCGTAGCCCAAGCCCTCGAACAACTCGCCGCGAACAAACAGGGCAAGAATGTCCCGCACCTGGAAACCGTCGTCTGCGGCCGGAATCGGCTGGAGAACGGGAGTATGGACGCCTGGGTCAAAGCCTACCAGGCGAATTGTTATGTTAAGACGGTGAAAATGGTGCAGAACGGGATCCGACAGGAGGGGATTAAAACCCTGCTTTCCCAGGGTCTGAGCGCGTGCAGGGACCTCCGGGTCCTGGATCTGCAGGATAATACGTTCACGGCGCTCGCGGCGCGGACGTTGGCGGATGTTCTGCCGACGAGTTGGAAAGAACTTAGGGATTTGGGGGTCGGGGATTGTTTGTTGAGTGCGCGGGGCGGGAGGATGTTGGGGACGGCGTTGGCGAAGGGGGAGAATAAGAAGGTCGAGGTGCTAAGGTTGCAGTTTAATGAGATTGATGCGGCGGGTCTCAAGGCGTTGGCGGATGCGACGGGGGCGTTGCCCAGGTTGAGGAGGGTCGAGGTTAATGGGAATAAATTCGCCGAGGAGGATCCGAGTGTGGAGGTTTTGCGCGAGGCGTTGGGGAAGCGGAAGGAGAATGCGGCGGAGGAGTTCCCCGGGGTGGATGAGGAGGATGAGGAGGCGTGGGGGGTGGACGAGCTGGATGAGTTGGAGGAGGAGGACTCAGACGAAGAGGAGGAAGGGGATGAGGTTGAGGATGAAGAGGAGCAGAAGGTCGTCAAGGACTCCGATGCCGCGGAGCAGGAACCTGTCGCGGAACGTAAGGACAAGGAGGTTGATGAGCTGGCTAGTGCGCTGGGCAAGACGGAGCTCAAGTAGGTCTACCTCCGCCATATCTGGCACAGGGCAGATGGGAACGCATTTATGATTTGGGGGGACGAGCCGGGCGTTGTTCTATTGCATTGAGATACCATTATGCGCTGCATAGGGAAGGGAGGGGGGAAAGGAGACAGCGGCTGCTAGAGAGGAATTGAAATTAGGTTTATGAGGATAGAAGGTCTTTTTTTTAAGCATTTTGCAGCATTGCACTTCCATCTACCCTTCTATGGTGGCGGTCCCTTGCATCCGTCTCATCACTAATCTCGACCCCAATCGCCGCTTTCTTAGCCGTGTTCACAAGCACAAAACGTCTCCTTCCAAACATCGCACAACCCATCCTCCTATCCCTCCATACCCCGCGAGCATTTCACCCGCCATCCTCCCTCGCATCCCATTCTCCTCAGTCACTACGTCGCTCCCCCAACCAACCACCCCACCAATCCATCCACTTCACAATCATCATCATCTCATCAGTCATGAATCAATTTCTCCGGCCCAAACGACATAGGCAGCAGCTGCTCGAGCGTCATCACCGTCGATTTTCCCTCGACGTCGTACATTAGAATCGGACAATTGAGCTAGCTCACGAATCAGTCTGATTTCTTGAAGGCTCTCCTAAAACCCAAGATTCGATTCGTTCTTTCTTTTTTTTTTTTTTTTGAAAAAAAAAAAAGGGGAGGGAAACTCATGGTTTCTTTCTCTCTCTCTCCTTTTTTTTAAATAAAAAAAAAACTACCTCTCACCCATGGATATCGTACGTACCTCGCAGAACTCCCGGATAAACTGCCTACACATCCCACAGGGGCTCGCGGGGGGGCTGATATCAGTCGCGACGGCTATAGCGCGGAAATCGCCTTTTTTCGCTCGATGCTGTAATTATTTCGACAAAGATTAGCCTTCAAAGACCTTTATCTCTCCCTCCTTTCCCCTTCTCTTCCTTTCTTCCTTCCCTTCCTTCCTTCTTGGGGGAGGAGTTGGGTCCTCCTATCGTCCATCTCCTTATCGGAAAATTCGCCTTCGGGCCGAGGAGGTGCAAATAGTTGTTTCCTTCATAGAGAGAGAGTTCAATACGTACCTGCGTCACAGCATTCCCAATCGTCACGCGCTCCGCACACGTCCCGACGGGGTACGCGGCATTCTCGACATTTGCGCCCCGAACGACTTCACCGCTGGTTAGGAGGATGGAGCAGCCGACGCGGAAATTCGAGTAGGGACCTGGATTTATTATTACCGGGTTAGCCAATGTCTCCTTGTTTTTCCACTTTTGCTTTGTTTCTTTTTTTTTCCCCATATGTTTTTTTTTTAATCTCTTTCTCTTTTTCAGGAAGCGGTTCAGCCAGATCACAAGAGTGAGAAACAAAAAAAAAAAATCGTGATGGGGAAAGGGTAAGTGAGTCCATACAATACGCCCTCCCCTTCGCCTCAATACATGCTTCGGAGAGCTGTTGCACTTCCGACGTCGTTAGCCCGTGGATTAGCGCGGTGTCGTGGCGGGAATGGCCTTTGGGTTGTTGTTGCGTGGACATCTTGGAAAAGAAGGGAAGAAAAAGGGGGAAATAGATGATGTTTGGAAAATGGCCACCTTGATGTTGGAAGCTGGACGGGAAGCTTGGAGGGCCCGGATGGATGCTAGCCAGCCTGAGGCAGGAGGCGAAGTGCGGCGTGGGGTCGAAGTCAGAGCAGCCCTATCGTGAACTCCCCTTCCAAAGCCATGTAGGCACAATCTACAGTGATTCTAGTATCGCTCGAAGGACGCGTATAGATTTTTTTTACCAAAATCGTGCAAGGAGAAATGAATTGTCCAGCTCCTTCCAAAAAAAAAAAGGGAGGAAAAAAAAGAGGTACGAACAATACTCTAGAACACACAACTCTCAAAAAGCCCTACCAAACAAAAAAAAAAAAAAACGTAAAGACCGGTAATAACGCCCTATCGTTTTCTAACGTTCCTTATACTAGGAGGAATAGTCTACGAGGAGGATTCTAGTTGTAGAACATCGACGTGCCTAACGTTTTATTTCATGTCGAAATCGGGCTAAGCGATTTGTCGGGAAATTGATTAATTGCGACAGTACCTCGACAAAGAGTAATGAGAAAGGCAAGCTCTTTGAACTTTTTGAATGTTTTGCAATTGTTTGATATTTGCAATACATTTAATGTCTAATAAAAGTCGCTAAATATGACAGTTTTCTTTTGTGTCGTTAAAAAAAATGTGCATGTTTTCTTTTGGTTGAACATTATATCAAAGCTAGCCGATGTGGCCGCTATCTCAAATCATATGCGCCCCCCACCTCCCCACTAAGAAGAGCTCTTTGATGTGAGAGGCTCCTGGTATTATTCCCATCCATGCTAACTCCGTTAGGAAAAGTGATGCGCAGCTTGATGCGCAGCTCCCGGCCCACGCATCCATCGCTGTGCGCGATCCCGCTTAGGCGAGGAAAGCAGCGAGGAAACCCGCGAACGTCAGCCCAGCGACCTGCAGCTGAGCGGCGCCGTTGGTCTGGCTGGCGGCGGAGCCAGAAGCGGTGGAAGAGCCAGAGCTGCCGCCTGCGGCGCCTGCGGTGGATGAGCCGGAGCCGGAGCCGGAACCAGAAGTCCCGGTTGCGGTGGACAGGGAGGTGGTGAGGCCCGAGGCGCCGGTGCCGCTTGCGTAGCCGCCTGGCATCGTGGAGTTGCCGCCGTTGACGACGGGGGTCGTGGCGGCGGCCGGGGCGGAGGAAACGCCAGAGGTGGCGTTGGCGGGGACTGGGACGTTGGTGGAGACGGAGCTGCCGACCGGTGCGGCTTCTGATGAGGCCGATGCGACTGGGGCAGCGGTGGTTTCGGCTGGAGCGGAGCTGGCGGCAGCAGCGGTGGAGGAGCCGGCTACGGGTGCCACCTCGCTGGTGCTCTCGGCAGCGGGGACTGGGGATGAGGAGGCAACCATGGCGGAGGTCGAACCGTAGGCGGCGGGTGCTGAGGTAGCGGCCTCAGCGGGGGCGGAGGTGGCAGCTGCAGCGGTGGTCTCGGCCATGGTGGAGGCGGCAGCCTCGCTGGTGGCAGCAGTGGTAGCTGGTGCCTGGATCTGGCCTGTGAAATTATTAGAATGCAGCCCTCGCTAGCGTCGAATATAGCATTGGTGCTTACCGTCAGAGATCTGAGTGACGACGTTGTCGTAGCCAGAAGGCGCAGTGTCGTCCATGAAGTTGGACGCGTCGTCCATGGCGACAGCGGAAGCGGTGCCGGCGACGGCGAGAGCGAAGAAGGTAGCACGCATTGTGATGGTGGGTTTTGGGAGATTAAAAAGCTGTGGAGAGTTGGATCGAATTGATCGGTTTGTCGTCTGGTAATACAAGTAGAGATGGCTGAGTAACGAATGTAGATGCAGTCGGATGGTCAAGCTGGGAGGAATGTGAGTGAGGAGGAGTGGGTGTAAGATGGAGCGTGACATGGGCCTTTTGACTGTAACGCATGCAGCGTCGAAAGTGACAAGACCAGGCAAAGCCGGCTGTTTCACGAAACCCGTCTAGGGTCAGGGGAAGACGGGCGGCGCGATGGTCGAGAAGAGTCGATACGGTCGGTGATTGGTGAATGTGTCCAGGCACGGAACTCAACAAGGATTAAGCCCTGCGCTACTCCATGTCACCCTAAATCTTAACGGCCGACCTAATGACCCTGCCAACCGTGCCATGCAGGTGAAACACGGCCGAAAAGTCAATGATTACCACGTAAGTAATGATTTTCATTTTCGCCCGGCTATTGTTCTCGTTTGCCCGACCAAGCGTGGCCATGTCTAGTATGTCGCGATTGTGCAAACCCCAATGAGAGCGACGACAAAAGTCTCGCGAGCCTGCAGACTAGCCTGGACACCTCATCAGCCTTGCCACCTTCGCTTGGATGCATACAGACAGACATAGCCACATTGGCCCCCCCCTGCAGTAGCAACCCTGGCCACTGCAGATCCGATGCATGCTGTCTGTCTGTGTGCCTGCATGCTGCATGCTGCAACCGACTTTCGGGAGACGCGTGGACTCCGATTCGACGGGCTGCTCGGAAACCCCAGCTGCTGTTGACCCCAAAGCATTATTTTTCCCTTTTCCTCCTGCCACGCTGCCCTGCTTCTAGACCTGTGTGCTTCCTCGGTCGTCCATGCGACCGCGTAGCACACACACGCGTAATCACTACTTCGCCCAGCATATGTTTCCAAACAAAGATGGCAGGGAATCCCAATCCCAGCCATTCGGGTAGCACGGTGTGGTGATGATGCTGTCAGTTGCTGTGAAAGACTTTGGGGGTTTGGTATTGCGCCACAGCATTACGAATGTTCTGTCTACTAGTCGAGGGTGGTGGTGATGGTAGTAGTGGTGGCGTCTAGACTCGCTATTCCCGGGCATCAACACCTACCTACTGTACTACTGTTATTCGCCTCTCGTTGCTATGACATCCTCATCCTCTCGCCAGTTCGCAAGCCGATCAACCCGAGTCCACATCAGATCCCTGTGGCCATGATGAACGTGGTGAACGCGAATCTATGAGCCGCAGATCGCGTGGTCCCATCTTTTCTGTCTTTAGAAACTCAGATGACCTGTTCACAGCCCTCAAACTCTCTCCCGATCTTTCTCATTTTGCCGTGTGCGCCTCTTCATCGTATCGCTCCCCCATGCCACGGATGATGTCGATGTGTGAGCATACGCAAATACCAGCAAAGCAACGAGAGATTGACAGCTTCGCTCTCTCGCCCCATACAATATTCCCCTTAACCGTGACTTGTACAATGATAGGAGGGCGAAAGAAAGGTCGACTGAGAAGCACGATACGGCCATGCTAAAATCCGAATGACAGTATCAAGCTTTTCTTGGTGTACAACTTTGCGCTATATAGGATGAAGCAACTCTTTTGCTTTATTGGCATCAGGGCGGCGCAGGCTTAGGGGTCGAAGCTTCAAAGCTTCCTTTCCTCTTGACTTTTGCTACAGAGCGTGTACAATTCAATGGAAGCTAACGCTATTCCATCAGCAGCCGCTATGGCTGAGACTGCCTGTCTGCTTTTCCATACTAGGTAGGCTTGCGATCTGGTGGGCGCTACAGTGTCCTGACCCATCATGCTTAGGACGACCATGTTGAAAAGTTAGCTCCAAGGTGAGAGGAAGCAGATCTTCTCAGTAGTCTCCTCAAATTCTGTACTATGCACATCGATGTGGTCGACAACCCTGAGACTTGGCCTGCGATTTAAAAAAAAAAAAAAAGAAAAAAAAGGAAACGAATTTGAAAACTATCTGAATTCCATGGCTCAATGTCTCATTTGCTTGTTCCTTCACTGGTCGCAGTAAAGGTTGCTTTGCTCGTAGATGTTGCAAGTAGCTCTCAGATCAATAGGCATCATGTAGAAATCCTGGCGATCGGAGAAAGACATTAGACTGATCGGTTTGCAGGGCTTTTAAGCTAGGTGGCCGTGAATTGAGGGAGCAGTTGTATACGGCAAAACCAGTTGGTGCATCGCGGAGGCGATCATCGACGAGGAATTGGTAACCGTGAGATAAGGGTCTCTCTGTCTGTATTTAAGTGTGCCGAGCTTCCCTTTTCGAACAAAGGAAATCCCTAGAAAATCTAGAAACGCCATTGCGAAGAAGCTATACAATCTCTTGACAACTTGACGAATGATCCACGACCAACACTAAACCCTCTTATCCGCCAAAAACAGGGATATGGACGGTAAAGCTATTCCCTCCCTATGTGGAAAGGAGTCCTTCCTTGGAGAGAGCAGAAGGAAAGGGAAAGAGGAAAGGGGGAAGGGTAAAAAGTCTTAAGACTTTTTCAAAACAGGGTAGTTGTTGGGGCAGAAGTGCTTTACCGTGGACCTGGGGAATTTCCACGCTCGTCCCAATCTCAGGGATGATTTTCGTAGGACACAGACGGTGGGAACGCTTTACGGATCCTCGAGAGCAATAAGGCATAGCTGGGGAACATGCTTCGCTCGTGTGAGCAAAGAAGTGAAGAACCTTCGTTTTGTTTGTAATTAGGGGGGGGGTTACTTCCTCACATGTCAAACACCGATTTTCCAGTCTCTCACCCCTTTTCCCTGACCCAGCCTACCTACCGCTTTTTCCGTCCCTAAACTCTACGACCGTGACAGCGAAAGGCCAGCCGGGGCGATGCAATGGCAGACCACCGCGATATTGCAATAAGTGTGTGATGCCCTAGTTGGTTGCAGGGCGAAAGAAATTGAAGAGGATACGTTGCCTCGAGTCGGGGTGTAGAGGGGATATCTGATCGTGTCCTACGGTTGTTCTTCATTACCGTGCGCAGGGCCCGCATGCATGTAGTCGCTGCCGGCCAGCGGCACATGTCGACTTGGCCACGGAGGCAAGAAGAAGGGCATGAGATGTGTGCCGACGATTGCAGATCCACATGGCCCCATTAGGTCTCCCGCGCCTGGACAACCGCTCCAAACTTGAAGAACAAAAAGGAAAAGAGAAAGAAGGAAAAGGCCATTCATGCTTCTGCATCGTACTCTCTTCCCTCCACTACAACTTCGACTCCTCCGTAGGCTTCTCCCCAATCACATCCAGGAACGCCGGATGCACATGCTCCGTCAGATCCGCCGCCTGCATCGAGCGTCCCAACTTCTTAAACGCCAACCGCGAACACTCCCTCGTGACGGCGGAACCTCCATACGCACACAGCGCCAGCAACTCCTCGGACCCCATGTCCCCCTCATGCTCCCACAACTTCTCCAAGTACGCCTTCCGATAACACAACAGCGTCGCCAGCGAGCCCGTCAACGTATCCCCCTGCCCACCCGACCTCTTCAACCCGCCTTCCCCATCCGAAACCAACGTATGCGACCCATTAGAAATAAAATCCACTTTCCCCTTCTTAATCACCGTCACGCCCCCCAACGCCTGCGCCAATTTCTCACACAACTTCCCCTCTTCCTCCCTCTCCACATCGATATTCTGGCTCTTCGCCAGCCGTCCAAACTCCACCACATTCGGGGTTAGAATACACTCTTTGTACCCCTTCACCAACTCCGGCCGCGTCTGCGCTAGATAAAGCCCGTCGGCGTCTAGCACGAAGGAAACCCCTTTCTTCTTCGCTTCCACGATTACCCGCGCGCAGACTTCTTGCATGGCCGGGTCGCGGCCTAGGCCAGGGCCAATCACGATCACGTGCAGGCGGTCTAGCATCGCGATGACGTTCGCCGCGACAGTGTCGATTGTTTCCCCGTTTTGCAGGTTCTTTTCCTGTCGCATGTAGGGGTGTACCATGAGGTTCGGCGAGTAGGTTTTTATTACTTGCCCCGCGCCGGGTTCGCAGATTACGTGGGACTAAGTTGTGGGAGACACTCGCAGTTAGCGATGGGGTTGGAAGAGTTGGTGGCCGGGTTTATTCATTGGAGGGGGGGGGGCTTACCATGTCACAGCCTAGTTTTGCGGACGCGGCGGCGGAGAAGTAGGGCGCCCCGGTGTAGTCTTCGCTGCCGCCGATGACGGCTACGCGGCCTAGTTGGCCTGGTTTTTGGGTATGGGGTGTCAGCGATAGGTTATCTTTGCTCTTTCTTTCTTACTCTCTTTTTTATTTGTTTTTTTTAGTTTTAGTTTTAGTTTTTGTTTCAATCGTGTTCGGATTAAGAAGTGATGAACGATACCTTTGTGGAACTTCTCCAGCATGGGCGGCACCATCTTGTAGACTTTGCCGAGGATGTCCTTGCGTGTCATGTTGCCGAGTGCTGCCATTGTGATGGAGTTTGATGTGGTTCCTGTGCAATGGGTACAGACTGGGGAGGATTGATTTAAGGGGACTCTTGAATTGAGTTGGATCTAGTTAGGGTTGGATGGGGAATATCTAGAGGATCGACACAGGCAATTCAAGTGATGTGTCCGGTTTTGAGATGGATGGGTAGGATTGAGGAGGAAAGAAAGAAATGAAGAAGGGTGGCGATTTGATGCCGTTGATCAATGTTGTCTGCCGTGTCTGCAATGTCTCGGAGCAACGCGATGACAGGCAATGACGCTCACGCGTGCTGGAAATCGACGCGATATGACGAAAGCGGGGTAGCGAACAGTCGACATTAGTTGATCTCATCATGCGATTGAATTGATTGATTCCCCGGCCATTTGATGAGATCTCATCGATAACCCCATTGACTTTGATATTTACTTTTTTTCCAATCACCTTGGCCTCCCTGTGTCTACATCATCAAACAATCCTTCTCGTACAGTAACCCGGCAAGACACCCATCCACCACCATGGCTCACGACGACCTCAACCCCACGGGCCCCGCCCAACCACCGCTCGATCAAGTCTACGAAACCCAAGGCAACCCAATCACCAAGGAACCCGCCGAACAAGTCTCCGCCCAGCGTCACGCAAGAGAAGCCGCCCAACAACCAACGTACATCCCCCCATCCTATCCTCTCCCTACCCTCCAAATCCCCAATCCCCAGCTAACCTCTCCTCCCCTCCCTAGCGACCAACGCATCCCCGCCCAACAAGCCACCTACTCCGAAGCCACCCCCAGCAGTCTAGGCCGCGGGATCGTCGGCGCCGGTCCCGGCGAAGAAGCCCAGGGCCTGACCCACCAGGACGTAGGCCGCAGCAACGAACTCGAAGCCGAACAGATGGCCGCCCCGGGAGAAGGCAAGATCGCCGACGCCGTGACAGGCAACAACCCCGCCGTCCTCAGCGGCGGCGGCGAAACGGGCATGGAGACCGATCTTGACCGTAAGAAGCGCGAGCAGGCTCCTCTCCGTGAGGCGGTGCAGGAGCAGCAGAGAGAGGGGTTGGATGTTGCTGGGGTGCTGGGGCAGAGAGGGGGTCCGGCGAATCCGGTTGGGAAGGATAATTATCCGAATACTGATAGGGTTTGATTTGGAGGAGACTTTCTTCTTGAGCGGGGAAAAAAAGAAAAGAAAAGAAAAGGGAGGGAAGGCTTTTTCGCTTTGCGTGGCAAGCTACTTCGAGGTATGGGTGGCGATGTTTACACAGGCCCCGCTGGGAACAGAGTAAAAGCATTGGGATTTGAGAGGCTTTTCACCAAAGATATCCGAAAGATTTGCTTTCTTCTTCATCATGTCTACCTGGCACGAGTGCTGCTTTCGCTGCCCCGGATGGCTTATCCCAGCATCAATTTTCACAATATTGGCGATGGATCACGTTTTACACTCCTTCGATTAGGTCCAGCCCTGGATTCACGGTAGGTTTCATCATCGCGAAGGACACTCTTAAGGGGGGGGAAGAAGAAGGAATTGATGGCAAGGGCTGACGCTTTACATGTGAGTGGGTCAACTGGTATCTTGGTAAGAATCCTCGACATCTATCTTGTACTGCTAACGTCAAATTTACAGCTTTCTGTCGCGATGAAGCAGCAATAGACCCAGATATGCAATGATGCGGTACACAAGCCCAATGAGGAACAACATCCTGCTCTCAAGATCAGCACACACAAATCAGCAAGCCCACTCCTGACCCTCACCCCAGGACCACCAGATCAAAAGACAGAAACAAGCAGTATGAGAAGGAAAACTCACCCGAGATCCACGCCAAACCGCCCCAACGTATACCCAACCGTCCGACTCGCCAAATCCACCCTATATAAACCTCCCAGCGGCTCAATATTCTCCGTGAAATACGCCTCCGCAAACCACACCCCCGGCGACAACCGCCAAAACCACTCAACCCCCCACTCCTTCACCCGACTCAACGGCGGCGCCACACCCCCCAACACCCCAATCACCAGACTCCCCAACACCGCAACCAACGGCCCATCCTCTTTCCTCCTCACCCCCACACTCACCAGCCCCGCTAACCCGTAGATACACCAGAAATACCCCACATTCACCCCCCACATCCTCGCCCACCCCATCCGCGACGGCGAAGCCAGCAAATCCAACACCACGGTGAAGTGCAAACTACTCCCCACCAACCTTGGCAGCACTCCCACCTGCTTCCCCACAAAATCCGCAACCACCGAACCCCCCGCTCTCCGCTCCCGCATCGCCACTTGCCTGCCCGCCCCAAGGACCCAATACCCCGGCGCCGAAGCACACAGTCCGATACTCATCCCCGCGAGGAGTCCCAGTTGCGGGGTCGAGATGTAGTCCACGGCGGACCCGAGAGCAGAGAATGGGGGATGGGGGATCCCCTGGAAGAGGTGGCCGTGGGAGGGATATGCGGTTAGGCCTATCAGGGTGCCGGCTAGTGTGCTGCAGAGGATTTCGGAGATCTGGGTCCGAGGGGTGCGGGTTTGGATTAGGAGGGTGCGGTGGAGGTTGTGGAGGATTTGGGCGGGGAGGGTTGCGCTGCGGTTGTGGAGGGTTGGGAGGGAGGGGGTGGTGTTGGAGCGGCGGGGGAGGGGTTTGGTTGGGGTGATGGGGCTGTCGGGGAGGTGGTGTAGATCGGGTTTCTGGTGAGTGGGATCCAGTCTTGTGGTTTTCCACTCGTCGATGAGACGGTCGACTTGGGATCCACGGGTTTTGGCCGCTGCCCCGCCAACAGCGTACTGTGCGCCGTCCCCCGTGAGGATGTCCATGAGTGTATCGGCGGGATTCGCACGGAGCGGGAACTGAAACCGCATTCCCTCGAAGTACTCCTCCATCTCCGCCGTAGGCCCAGAATAAACCATCCGCCCCTGCGCAAGCAACAACACCTGATCGAACCCGTAGAAAATCTGCTCCCGGGGTTGGTGAACAATCGCGATAATCGTCACCCCTAACCGACTAATCCCCTTCAACAACCGCATCAGACTCGCCGCACTCGACGCATCGAGCCCGCTCGTCGGCTCGTCAAGAAAGATCGCCATAGGAGCCGCCGCCAGCTCGATCCCAATACTCGTCCTCTTCCGCTGGCCCCCGCTGACACCCGGTCGATTCACATCCCCGACCCGCGAGTCCTGCACGTGCGAGAGCTGGAGACAGCCTATCAAGGCGTCGACGTGCGCCTGGATCGCTTTGTCCTTCCATCGTGCGGGTAACCTGCACCGTGCGGAATGCAGGATGTTCTCCCGGATTGTCAGTTCGGGGACCAGGATGTCGTCTTGGGGTACATAGCCTATCACTTTCCTGTATTCCCGCGTCGTCGCTTCCTCCTGTCCGTTTACTTTGATTCGCCCAGCACTCGTCTTCGTTTTGCCCATCAGCACGTTGACTAAGGTGCTCTTCCCCGCCCCCGAAGGTCCCATGATCCCCCAGCAGCTGCCGCGGGGAATGCTGCCTGTGATTTGTTGTAGGATCTTCTGGCCTGTGTGGGTGCTGACGCAGAGGTTCTCGAAGTCGAAGGTCAGGCCGAGGGAGGTGGTTTCGATTGCGTGGGAGATGCTTTGGAGGAAGGACTGGAAGTGGGGGTTGCTTTGGAAGTTCTCTTCGAGACGAATGCCGTTGTCTTCATAGAGGGATGAGTCTGTGTCGTCGTTATCGGTACAGCCGTCCATGTTGTCTACCCGTCCGCTCACCCGTCGACTAGGCATCCCAACCTCTCTCGAAGGCGAAGCCAATATGTTGTCTCGCTGGATCAAATCCCAAGACCTCCCCCCTCGCTTTGCAGAAGAACACCGACGACGCAACAACTCCACCCCTTCCTCCCCCTTTCTACCTTCCTTCACCCTCCCCTTCCTCCCTCTCCGCTTCCTCCTCTTCAAACCCCCAACCCCTTTCCCTACCCACCACCCCACAACCACCAACCCATCGACCAGCACCAAAACTCCCAACGGCACAACCCTTACCTGCCTCACTGCCCCTATCGGACAATATGCCCCCCAATCACACCGTATCGCCTCTATCGACCCCTGCGGACAAAAATATCCCTTCGGACAGATTCTCTTCTCTTTCCCCCCTCTCATCCCTCTCACCTCTCTCCCTGTGATCCCTCTCCCATCGCCGGAGGAGGAAGAAGAGTAGGCGGTGGTAGTGGTGGTGGAGGAAGGACAGTAGGATCCCGCGGGACAGATAACGGGTTCGTAGAGCCCCTGCGGGTTACAGCTTAGCCGGTTCGCGCGCAGGATCTGGCAGCGCTCGTAGGGCGGACAGAACTGCGGCGGGTTGAGGGGGGAGGAGTTGGGACCTGAGATGAGTGTTACGGTTTAGTCTCTTCTTTCTCTTTCTCTCCACGGCCCTCGAATCTTTCATGGGAGTGTGCGTTATACATGAGTGTTCATGAGTGTTCGGAGGACTAGGATAAGTGTGTGTTTTTTTAAAAATTTAAAAAAAAAAAGTAGATAACTGAATGACTGAAAAATAAAAAGGAAGAGGGGGGGAAGACAAGAGGGGGAACATTGATTACACGTTTTCGGTTTGGATTCCCATGAACTCCCTCGGGCAGGAAGGCAGGAAGAGAGACTTGAGAGGAGAGAATATACGTACAATACCACCCCGGCAAACAAATATCCTCGCTAGCCAATGCCACAGGCAACGCTCCCTGGCTAAAACATCCCGTTTGCGTATAGTTGAGCGAGTAGGCGAAGTGGTTGAAGTCCTTGGTATTCATGTTGCCGTATCGGGCCAGATCGGCAACCTGGACGGGATGTGCGCTGGCGTTGGCGCTGGCGAATAAAGAGGTGAGGGCTGTTGTTTGGGATGGTACGACGGAGGTCGATGCGAGAGAGGCGAGGGATGCTATGTGTGACATTTTTTTCTATGCGTAGCCGTCGTGCCGAGAGTGGTGCTATTGTTTTTAAAGTGCGTGAGACAATGCGATGTTTGATCGATGTCGTGCGGAACGATACAGGCGCCACTTCCTTCGCTGGGATAAGACTTGAAAGGGAGACATCCCGGATCTGAGAGGGCAGGTACTCGGTAGAGAGGGTGCTTTCATTTCCAAGGAAGCCGTCCTTCTTGCTTTCCTGCATATGGCGCTTCAAGGCCGGACCTCACGGGGAGGAAAGTACAACGCAACTGTCTGCTTTTAGGCCAAGCGTAGCTTCTCTTCGTCGTAAAGAATTGTCCAGTGAAGGCGATCGATATCGCAAATAAGCAATAGAAAAAGATCGATATGCCTGCCACTACAGCCAAGGCATGATGAGTCCCCTGCCATGCCCACATGAATCGCTCGATAGCATATCGTACACATGCGCGACATCCCTACGATCTCCTCAAGACTAGCCTAGTATTATAGTGCTAGGTATTGAAGGCTTATTGCTACCTTCTCGATGGAGTCTGTTCTAGTCGCAATCCCTCGCGGGCATCTGATTCGCGACGGTGCCTGGTTTAACCATCGACGACTTCAGCGAAGGAATTTAGTCGGAACCCCCAGGTCGAAGACAGCACGAAGGCCGACACCTCAGACTGCGTCTTCTAATTCCAGCGCAACACTCTCAGATCCAGCCCGAAGACAGCACGGAGGCAGACACCTCAGATTGCGTCTTCTGATCCCAGCGCGACACTCTCAGGTCCAGCCGACGTGCCCGAACATTTGCAATTGCCAGGCGCCGTGAGCATTGGGGATAGAATGACCATTTTGAGAGGGTGAGCCACCATCCACGAGCATGCTCCCGCAGAGAATCCCAGAGTGTCGATAGAAAGCCAGAGGTCATGCAGAGCAATACCTGCGCAGATCTCTCAAATGTTAAGAATGGGATGACGTCTCTAGGAGGAACAGGCCTCCGAGTGAAGGTGTCGTAGCGTCCATCCTAGTCAACTCTGAAATGTATAGCCACGAGGGATATCATCAAAGGATCACACCTGTTGAGTGCGAGTTGGGGTATGAGTCGAGGGAAGGTTGTCGTCAAAATCTGTACGGACATATGCTAGCCATTTGCTATGGCGTAGGAAAGAGCATCGACGGTGATGAGACACCGTAGCGCCCTCCCATATCCTTCTGCCGGCAAAATCTTGGCGAAGGATCGTATAAAGACGACGAAAGAAAGTCGGGCAGTCTCCACGCCAGGTCTCTCACAACATGCCAAGGTAGAGACCAATGGAATTACACTGAAGGGCGAAAGAGTAGAGAAGGAGTAACAAATGAACCCAAATGCCATAGCCTTCAGAACTCCTCTCGTCTGCACTGACAAAACATAAGAAGAATCAGAACATAAGAGTCAACAACCACTTACACACACGCGAGCGCGCGCACGCACGCACGTATGCCGCTTAAAACCTAATATTTACAAAGACTAGAAAAAACTCCACCCTACCATATCTAACCCTCGTCACGCATCCTCAAGAGACATTCATCTAGTACTTCCTAGCAAAAGGCGGGACAGCCTTGCACTCGGCCTCGTCGAGGGTGTTCATCTCGACGGCACGGTAGCCGATCTGGGTCTGCTCCTGGGGCTTCTTCTGCCAGGTCAGGGTGTGCTTCATCCAGTTCTCGTCGTCGCGGTCGGGGAAGTCCTCGCGGGCGTGGGCGCCGCGGGACTCCTTGCGGTTGGCGGCCGCTTCGGCCGTCTGCACCGCGCACGTCAGCAGGTTGCGGAGCTCGAGCGACTCGACCAGGTCCGTGTTCCAGATCATCGAGCGGTCCTTCAGGCCGATCTGGTTCCACATTTGGTCCACGTCGTTCATCCTAGAAGAGGCATGGTTAGTATTGTTTTCAGATACATGTTCAATTTAGGCAAACTCACTTCTTCACACCCTGGTCAAGCGATTCCTGGGTTCTGAAGACGGAAACGTCCGTCTGCATGACCTTCTGCATAGCGCTGCGGATCTCGTTGGTGCTCTTCGGGCCGTCGGCGGTTCTCACGTGGTCGATGGTGGCGATAGAGTCGGCACCGGCATCGGCGGAGATCTCAGGGTGAGCCTTGCCTGGAGAAGCCTTGTCGCGGATCGTGTGGCTGACCGCACGACCGAAGACGACAAGATCCAGCAGAGAGTTGGCACCAAGACGGTTAGCACCGTGGACAGAGACACAGGCGGCTTCACCGCATGCGTAGAGACCTGGGACGATCTGGTCCTGGCCCTTCTCATCCGTGGTAAGAACCTCACCAGTGTACTTGGTGGGGATACCACCCATGTTGTAGTGGACGGTGGGCAGCACAGGGATGGGCTGCTTGCGGACATCGACACCAGCGAAAATCGAAGCGGTCTCAGAGATACCTGGTAGACGCTCGTGGAGAACCTCCGGAGGCAAGTGAGACAGCTGCAAGTAAATGTGGTCCTTGTCCGGTCCGACACCACGGCCGTCACGGATCTCCATGGTCATGGAGCGAGAGACGACGTCACGAGATGCCAGGTCCTTGGCGGTCGGGGCGTAACGCTCCATGAACCGCTCACCCTCGGAGTTGAGCAGGTATCCACCCTCACCACGAGAGCCCTCGGTGATCAGGCAGCCAGCACCGTAGATACCAGTCGGGTGGAACTGGACGAATTCGAGATCCTGGTTGGGAAGACCGGCACGTGCAACCATGGCCATACCGTCACCCGTGCAGGTGTGCGCGGAGGTGCAAGAGAAGTAAGCACGGCCGTAGCCACCAGTGGCCAGGACGGTGTGGTGGGCACGGAATCGGTGGAGCGTGCCGTCCTCCTGGTTGTACGCTACGACACCCTTGCACTCGCCATCCTCCATGATCAGGTCAATGGCGAAGAACTCGATGAAGTAGTTGGTGTTGTGCCTCAGCGACTGACCGTACAGAGTGTGCAGCAGGGCGTGACCGGTCCTGTCGGCAGCGGCACAGCATCGGTAGGCCTGGCCACCCTTACCGAACTGCTGCGACTGGCCACCGAACGCACGCTGGTAGATCTTGCCGTCGTCGGTACGCGAGAACGGGCAGCCATAGTTCTCCAACTCGTAGACCGAGGCAGGCGCCTCACGGGTCATGTAGTGAATGGCATCCTGGTCACCCAGCCAGTCCGAACCCTTCACCGTGTCGTACATGTGCCACCGCCAGTCGTCCTCGTGCATGTTGCCCAGCGCGGCATTGATACCACCCTGGGCGGCGACGGTGTGTGATCTCGTGGGGAAAAGCTTGGATATACAGGCGGTGTTGAAGCCGGCCTCTGCCAGACCAAAGGCGGCACGCAAGCCGGAGCCACCAGCACCGACGACGAGGGCATCATATTCGTGGTCAATGACGGGGTACTTGTTGGAGACGAAGGGCGAGGCCTCTTTCGCTCGGAGTGGCCCGTTGGGGGTGATGATCTTGTTGGCGGGTGTGGTGCGGGAGAAGTTGCGCTGCTGGAGCTGACGCGAGAGCGCGCTGCGGGGGGCGGCGAAGCGCCGGAAGGAGTTGGACAGCATGTTGTCGACTCCAGCCAGGTGCTATCTGAGGGGTTGGAGGTGTGGGTGGTGGTGGTGGTGGTGGTGGGAGAGAGCGGAGATTGACAGTCGAGATGGAGGCGTTTCGTTCCCGAGCCAGCAACAGAGTCGATGTCGTATGTCTCGCCGCTGCCGTTTCCCGCGAATGCTAGCCTTATTTCCAGCCAATCAGCACGCTGCAAAGTCAGCAGCCATTGCCGAGGCCGACGACACCCGATGTCGCCTCTAGAGGACTTGCGCTGAAGATCTCACACTGCAATTTGCATATGATGGATTCGGGTGGGATAAACACTATCATACGTGTATTTTCGCCGTGTGCTATACAGCCATGCCACTACACGGTACACGTGAAGACTGAGCGTCATGAAAGATGATCCTACGCAGCCACTCGACCGAAAAGAGCCACATCCATCATGACGTTTACAGTCCATGCCACCTGGGCAGTCCCGAGGAGTATTTTCTGTCTGGACACCGGTCTCGACCGCTCATATACAATACCTACTGTTCGAACTCGATGTAGGAATTCTTCGACTAGCAATACCACCCCATACTTACGAATCTCCGTTAGCTTTTTCGCTCTTAATGCTACTATACTGTGCCTTCACTTAACATTACTGCCTCTATAGCAATGAGATACGTTCGATTTCTGCGATTCTTATAGCAAGTTGAGAATGTATGTCGGTACCTAGGTAGCTACCATGGCAAATGTCGGTTGTCTTGCTTTGGCCTCCGTTACCTATGGCGACTTCCAAGGTTCTCTGGATGCGCATGCCTGGTTCTTAGCATTAACCTTGCTCTTGCGTCTTGGGTGTTCCAGCCAGAATACCTGCCGTTGCCACCCAGACACCCAGCGTCAATCGCCACTCATCATGGCAGTCAGGGAAGCGATACCTCAGATGGGAGAAAATTGCTCGCAATAAGAAAGTCTGTTTCATCGATTCACTTTCGTCTTTGCTTTTCTCGCCATTGCCTGCATTTTCCATTGCTCACTGGCTCGACCAAATCTCATCCGCCTCCAGTCGCTCGCAATCTACCCCCGAGAGTCTTCGCCTGTCACCAAAATGCTTCCTGCTCCCTTATGGCTCGTCGCTCTTCTCACGTCTGTCCAGGCTCAGCCCGCCAAACCAGCCTGCTTAGTACCTTGTCATCTCGATCCTCTACAATTCTCAGCCATCTGACCTGTTTAGGATGCATGTCTCCCTCCCACCAGTCAACTCAAAGCCGTCTGTTCTCCTGAGACGCTTCCATCAGTCCTCGATTGTGTGAACTCGACATGCACCCACACCAATCTCGCCAGCCATATGACTCTAGCATACACCCCCAAGATCCTATATTCCTGCCAACAATCACTAGTCCCAGGATCCACTGAGCCGGGTGATACGTTGACTTTGCATGGTGATGGCCGTTGCAAGACGAGCCCCTACGCATTCCGCAGCTTTGTCACAGACGGCGGATCACAGGCAATGGCTAGGGCGTGTCATGTGGAGATATACGCGAACGAAGGCTGCGAAAGCGAATCCACGCAGTTGAGCCTGGATGACTTGGAGGAAGGCGGCTGTCAGTTCACTGCCGGCAAGAGCGCGAAGATGACCTGTCAGATCGCGGAATCTGAGAACCCAGGTAGGCCTTTCACTCTTTCTACAACCCCTCGAATTTAGGACCATTGCTAACAAAACAAAGCGGCCTTGACCCATCTCCGAGCCATGTGTCCCCGCATGATGGCCGACTACGCCCTCTTCGGCAACGCCAGCTCATCGACTGTGACCAGTTTTCCCGCCCTGGCCAGCACCAACGGCACAGCGAAGCCTTCTACGGCCTACTCGACGGATATGGGCGGTAATGCTACTGCGGCGTTGACCACAGCTGAGCCGTATACTGGCATGGCGACCAGAACGGCCCAGGCGGGCACCGCGGCGTTGACTTTGCTGTGCGTCGTTTTTGCTACGTTTTAATACGCGGAATAGCTTTTGAGGGATTTGGCTTGTTTTGTTGTGCGATGCTGTTCGGATCGCTGGTGATCATTGGCGTCTGTGATTACACGAATATGTGCGAAGGTATTGTATGATAAAGGCTGGTCTCATTGGAAGTTTAATGTGGGATAGTCTTAATGTACAATATTTGAGGGGCTCTGATGGGTTCTTGGGATGGGTTGTTGAAAAGTATTGCGGCATTGGTAAGGCTTCCGCAGGCAAACGTATGCGCTGTCACGCTGTCACAATGTCCAATCCGCTCATTTGCATGAAACTGCTCACTGCGAGATACGTTGTGTTGCCAACTCCTGCCCGGCCATTCGATTCCTACTACGCAACTGCTGACCAAATACGACGGAGCCTGAACTGATGTTATGCATCCCTGACTTGAACATTACAACCTGGAACCCTGAATAACCCTAATGTTTCCAGCCTCAGGCCAACACCGGCGAGTATCGGAGCGCGAGAACATTCACCAGGGTAAGCTCTCTGCCGAAAGATCTCCCGAGAGCTCCAACACTGCATCCACAATAACTGCCATCCCAAGTGGCAGAGATGGATTCTGCTTTCGACAAGACAAGGAAACGCGATAGTGTAACCATTTACATCAACACAGGATGAATGGAGCTGGATACTTGGCAGTCGCCATCCAGCCTGGACCCCAGACTGACGACAAAGCATTCCACGAGTGGTATAATGAAGAACATGGACCACTTCGCCTCCGTCTCCCGTACATAACAAGTGGCGACAGATATACTGCCGCAGACGGACAGAAGCCTGAATGGAGCGCTGTTTACGACGTGACCGATCTAGCTGAACTGAACAAGCGACTCTACACTCGTCTACGCGAGGAGCGTTCAACCAGGGAGAAGAGTGTTATGAGCACATTTGAATCACTGGACCGTAAAATTTATCGTACCGTTGCTGAGAAAGGCTCTGTGGGAGACGCACCGGCACCAGTCACTATCGTAGTGTCTATGCGTGTGAACGAGGCCGATTTGCCCGGGGTTAACAAGTGGTACGACGAAGAACACGTACCTATGCTCTCCAAAATCCCTGGCTGGCTGCGAACCCGGCGCTTTGAGATGGTTGTGGGAGGTCTCAAAGGTATGCCGCCCACTGGGCAGGTCGAATGCCTTGCGGTCCACGATTACGCCGAACAAAACGGTATCGACGGCCCAGAGCACAAGGCTGCCCAGGACACCCCTTGGAGGGCCAAGATCATGGAGAAAGTCTCCGACAAAGAGCGACGTCAGTGGAAGCATCATCTTCGATTCGATGCCCTCGAGGAGCCACCATCAACGGTTGTGACAACCGACGGCGCTGAGATCCGCTACCAGCTGGAAGGAAACCCGTCTGACCCGGTCATCGTCTTTGTCAACTCCATCCTGACGAACCTCCATATCTGGGACGATGTGTCTAGAGCCCTCCAGACCACAGGGATTAATGGCAAGACATATCGAGCTCTCCGATACAACAGCCGTGGCTACGTCCAACAGGCAGCACGTAGCAATCCAACGCGGTTCGACCTTCTAGCAGACGATCTCGAGTACCTTCTCCAACGTCTCCGAATCCCTAAAGTCCACGCCGTCGTCGGTGTCAGCATGGGCGGTGTGACGTCCATCAACTTTGCCATCCGCCATGCAAACATGCTCGAGAAGTTCGTAGCGTGCGATTGCAACGTGGCAGCGTCGCCAGCCAACAACACCGCCTGGGGCGAACGGATCGATCTCGCTAAAAGCGAAGGCATGGGCAAGTTGGCGGAAGTGACGACGAAACGGTGGTTCACCGAACCGAACCATGACAAGCCCAACTTTAGCAAAGTCCTCGCTATGGTGCAACAAGCCAGCATCGCGGGCTTCGAACAGAATGCCGGCGCGCTGTGCAACTACGACCTCAAGTCTCATCTCCCCAACATCAGAACGCCTGGACTACTGGTTGCTGGTGAAGGCGACGGGAAGCTGCCGGAAGTGATGCAGAACTTCGGCATTCCGAACACGTCCTTCAAGAGCATTCCTAATGCGGGACACTTGCCTATGCTGGAGAATCACGACGCGTTCATGGATGCATTGGCGGGGTTCCTGTAAGTACGTCAGTTCCCTATCTTGGTCCTTTTACGCAAAGGGATTTCCTGCTAATCGATAGACTGCAGGAGGGAGCAGTGTAAGCTATGATGAGTTCAGTGATGAGAAAAGGTCTTGTAGATAGTCGTCTGTCTTGCACGGTATATACAGCAAAGCTCTTGCCACCGAACGCCTGTCCCGTATTTCAAGGAAATATTTAGTCTTGCTCCGTGGAGTCAGGACTCTGGAATGAAGAACTTGCCACCACCACCACCACCACCAGCAAAGCCGCTGACTCTGACGTTTCGAAGTTGACCGTGCCGCCCAGATCACGTTCCCGTATTAATCCGACGTTCACTGATCCCCGGGCTAGATTGGAACAAAAGAAAAAAAAAAAAAGGAAAGAAAGAAACCCTAGAAAATCGGTTCCGACACCTCAGCGCTAATACTGAGAATACTCTCAATCTCCCCCGCCGCAGTCCTACCCCATCCACACTCCGTGGCAACCCCGAACGGGAAATCTCCCAAGACCTCCCCAGCCGCAGCGACCATCTTCCGCGTCAAGTCCAGGTTGTTCTCGTGTACGACGCCGAGGTAGAGCTCGGTATTGTGTTCTTTGAACTTTGGGAGCAGGTCGACTAAGGGTGCGAGGAAGGGTTCAAGGTTGGAGGCGGCGGATTTGGGCACGGGGAAGTGGATGAAGGTGATGGGGTGCGGGGTTTGCTCGTAGATGCGCCGAGTGCGTTCGACGAGTGCGGCGAGCGAGGTGGGTTCCATGAAGTGGCGGTGGTCCATGTCGCCTGTATTACAGAAAGAGCAGTATTGTTAGCCAGAAATCCGTTTTATCCTTTCCCCGTCCCTACATTATGGTTGGTGTGGGGGGCGCAAGGAAGGGTTCCAAGGTGAAATGGGGGCAAAGGCAAATCTCACCATAGCAATTATGCAACCCAACCTCCACATCCCCACCCACCTGTCCAATCATCCTCACGACGTAGTCAACGCAGTGCGCCCTGACCTTCTCCAGATCCCCATCCCCGAACCACGGCTGGAACAGCTCATACCCCTCCCAGTACGCCGTATCGGCCGCGAGATCGATCTGGATCGCGAGCTCATCGTGCGGAATCGCATCTTGGATCCGTCTGATCGCACGGAAAAGCGCTTCTTCGTAGACCGGCTCGACTTTGGCCTGGAAAGCTGCTTGCACGAAGGGAGCCAGCACGGAAGCGACAGTGGGGATGCAAGCTTGGAATTTCGTTGTCGGGTGCAAAACCCCCTCGGCTTTCATCTTCTTGAATACCGCGTAGCTCTCGATCGCCGCAGCGTCGTATCCGGTCTCCACAGGCCCGGCTTCTTGCAGCTTCTTGACCCCCTCGTCCACTTCGGCGGCGGTGTAGTCGCGCGCGGGGATCTTGCTGTTCATTTGGAAGAGCGTGCTCATTTCGGGGACTGGGGAGAAGACCGAGGCTTGGAACATGGTGAACATGTTGCGTGCGCCGGTCTCGCCGTCCGGGATGCGTTTGAGTCGGTTCGGCATCCCGGCGGTGCATTGGCGGAGGACGTCTTCGGTGCTGGGGAGGGGGACGCTGCCGACTAGGTGGCAGCCACGGACGGTCGGCATGGTTGCTTTCGGGATGAGGTTGGTTGGAGGTAGGTGGGTAGGTGAAGTTGAAGGGTCCTGAGCGGCAATCGCTTCTTCTCTGGTTCTGATGATTCGGTGAGCAGAAGGTGGTCGCCGGGGTGGGGTATTCAAGAAGTCGTTGGATACTTCAGCTCGTGTAATAGGGAAGATGAGAGACTGGCCTGGAAGCAACAACCACGATAAAACGTAGAAGATTGTCAACAGGCCCTACTTGCCCATATAGCAAACTATAGCCCTTGGCCGGCCGCTACAAACCCACCAAAGCCAGGCGGCGGCGGGGAAATTCAGGCTAGCTCTCTGATAGTCACGACTACTCCTCCTACTACGAATGCTCGATCATGTAACGACGTTTGCGGCAGATGTGAGCAGAGGATCTCGAGCAATCTTCCAGCCTGTCAAGGCGCGGTCAAACGGTCGTGCTGGACTGGCGTGGGGTGCCACCCTCTCGCGTCTGGACTACTACGCCGCGCTTCTGCATCGGAACCGCACCTGATGCAGGGATCGTACCTTAGTTTGCAGTGCTATGGGCCGTTTGGCTGCACGTTGAGAGCGTCGACTAGACTGGATACGGGGGGGGGTGTCCAAACGAGATGATAGTAAGCGAGTTTCGGCTGTGGAAGAGGGGCTTGCAGATGGGCAGGCCGGCAGAGTGTGAAAGAGGGGTGCTCTATGCTGTGCCGTGATGCTTGCTTGCTGTTGTACCTCCATCTGTACCTAGGCAACCCAGAAGTCCACTATCTTCGGCCCGGCTAAGAAAGGAATGGCAGACAAGGAGGACGAAAGATGTATACTACTACAGTGTATACATGATATTTCGCCCCAAAAACCCAAATGATGACAAATGGACGGAATTATAGCTGTGATGAGATCAGATACTCCGACCGAATCCCCATCCAAAGTTTCCACTAGAGCATGACTCGTAACCGACACAGCCAGCCTTTCGCTCACTTCGACCAGCGTTTCGTGGTAGGAGGTATGTAGGGGAATACGTGCGAAGTGAAAAAAATTCTTCCCGAGGTAGGTAGATCGCCCTATAGAAAGGTGAGCTGCCATTCTGTTTCGGGCATTTTGCAGCGGGCAGGGTATATGGCCACTTCAGGTCCCGACACAATGGATATGGCACCGGCGGAACTGCTTCTTCCTTATTATTCGACCCGCCTGACACGCGAGTAGCTGGGGTTTGACAGACAGCATGAACCATCGCATTGGGTCAGCAATCGCTCTAGCAGGATAAATATAGGAGGAACCCCCTCCCCGAAAACGCCCTTGATCCCACTCCTCAAGCCTCTCACCTCTTCGACGACCTGTATCTACCTGCCACCTCCGTCGATATTCTCACCATGGAAGCCGACGAGCAGAATGACCATGATAGCACCTTCGGCGGCTCGCGAGCCTCGCTAGCAAGTAGCAGCACTTCGCTCGAATCGGCCATTACGAACTACCAATACGAGCACGGCCGGCGGTACCATGGCTACCAGGCCGGGAAGTACCACTTCCCTAACGACGAGCAGGAGCTGAATCGCATGGACATCGAACACCACAATCAGCGGCTCCAGATGAACGGCGCCCTGCACATGTGCCCGCTCGAGGATCCCGAGGAGATCCTAGAATTGGGCACAGGGAGTGGCATCTGGGCGATGGACATGGCGGATCTCTATCCGCGGGCGCAGATCATCGGAACGGATCTAAGTCCTGTGCAGCCCAGCTGGGTGCCGCCGAACTGTAAGTTCGAAGTGGACGATTTCGAGCTGGATTGGACGTACGGGTCGAACCGGTTCGATATGATCTTCGAACGGTTCCTGATCGGGTCCATCTCAGACCACACGCGGCTCTACAAGGAGGCCTTCGCAGCGCTGAAGCCCGGAGGTTGGTTAGAGGCCGTCGAGATGGAAGCACATACCTTCTCCGACGATGACACGTTGCCTAAGGATTCGGCCCTAGTCAAGTGGGGCCACCTGATCCACGAGGCCTTTGCCAAGATGGGCAGGCCTTTTCCAAAGGCGGAGGAGTATAAGCGATATATGGAAGACGCCGGGTTCGTCAATGTGGAGTTCCAGATCATGAAGAGGCCGAATAACGACTGGCCGAGGGATCCAAGGTGGAAAGAGATTGGCAAGGTTAGTTTCCCCTCCCCGCTCTACGTTCTTTTCCCCTTCTCGGCTAACAGGTTCCCTACTAGTTCTGCTGTCTGAACTACCTCGAGGGCTTGGAAGGCTTCACCATAGCCCCCTTCACGCGTGTGCTCGGCTGGAAGAAGGAGGAAGTCGACGTCTTCCTAGCCCAGGTGAGGAAAGAGATGGTATCAAGAAAGATCCACGGGTGGATGAAGGGGTATGTTTTCTCCGTCTCTTTCCCGTCCCCTTTCCGAACGAAGAAGGGCTTTCGCTAATCCCATCCAACTAGATTCGTGCTCACTGCCCAAAAGCCACCATACCCTGCTGCTGCTGCTTGAGTACCGCTGCCTCCGAAACTAAAGAACGAAACCTTGAGAAAAGATCGCCTTCCCGTCCTCGCGTATTGAGCGTTTCGTCGATGCCCTCGTATATACCCCTTGGATATTATGCAAATGCTTTCGCTCAAGGTTGCTGCCGTTGTGCTTAGGTTGATTGTTGTGTGTAGTGATGACTACTTCCGTCTCCAGCGAAGGGGGTTGCAGTCAATGCAGCACCGCCTTGTATGTAGGTGCGTTCAAATTGAGTTTTTGGACGCTCGATTCGGAAGGTACGTTGTCAACAAACAAGGCAGGCGCGATGGACTTCGAAGCAAAATTTCATAGACTTCACTTATACCCTTACTGCACGTCTTTTTAAGAGATTATGCTCTTCTACATAAACGAGAGTAGTCATGTCTTCGCTAGGACAAATGGCGACAGGAAATTTACGAACAAAACATCAATGTCTTGATTGAAAGAAGACATGAGCCACCAATCCGGTCCCTTGGACCCTTTGCGCAACATTTGCTTCGTTACAAACACCAGATCTCAGGCTCGCCAAAGTACTCAATTGGAAAGCAGCCAGTACTACTTTCTATAATGTACCCGAGCGAATGTTTTCGCTCTCGGACACTTGCGAGGTTCAGCCTGTAGCTGCGACGTTAGGGTTATGTAGGGTTATGCATTGCCTATCTGGGTATCGACGGCATGGTCTCAGCGGGTAAGGAGTTTTCGTTGGGTCATTTCCACATTAAACGCGATTGGAAATTGGTCATTTTCTGTTTAATGCGTCGATCTGTTGTGCTTGCGTTCGTAGAACGCAAACCCCCATCGCCGAATAAATTTAACTTTTGAAATTCAATATATTCGATTGCTACAACGCAAATGACAGTCCATGCATTTTCAGCACCAAAGCGACAACAATTGCAACGCGAAGATCATTCATCGCTCCCTCCCTGTTCACTTTCTCCCAAGGCCAACGATGGAAACGCCCTCAAGTTGGCCGGGGGCCGAAGGACACATGCCCTTTAGCGTTTCGACCATAAGAGCTTTCATCGTCTTCTTCTCCTCGTCAGACATATCGCTTGTCAAATGGACCATGTGTGGCAACTTCGTGACCAGAAATTCAACAAAGCCCTCATGGTCATCAAAGCCCATGTGCACCGTCACACGATGAGTCTCAACATCGCGAAACCCTGCTTTCGTCAACTCATCACCCACACCCGAGTCGCTCCGCCATTTGACGGGAATCTCCGGTACTTGTTTGTCTGGACGGACTTTGGCGACGTCTCCCATGATTTTCATCCACTGGCTGTCTTCCCACGACGAGAGCGAGAGGACGCCGTCGTCCCTTAGGACCCGCTTGCTCTCGCTGAGACACTTTTGAGGGTCGGGAGTCATGAAGTAGACCCAACCTGCAAAGACATGCGACATACTGTCGTCGGCCACATCGACCAAGTCCATGGCGTTTTGCACCTTGGTCTGGACCCTCTTCCATGTCGATGTCGGCGATGCTTTGTCCTTTGTCAGATCGACTTGCTTGATCATTCCTTCGCTGAAGTCGGCGCAAGTTAGGCTGCAACTGTCTGGTACGTTCGCGCCATACTCGTCGATGATCCGAGACATAATCGGAGCAGGCCCACAACCGTTGTCTAGGATCCCGGTTGCACTGGATAGCGGTACAAGAGCATGAGCGCGCTCAAGCATCTTGGAGATGGGAGCCTTGCTAGTCTGATAGGTCATCTTCTCATATCCAGAAGCAAGTTGCTCCCAGTCTTCACCTTTAGCTAGATACATGTCAGCATGATCGATATCGTGAAGGGTAGGAGAGCATACTATCACTGAGTTTCGACATGTCTGTTGTTCAATCTCCAGAACGACTAGTGGCGGATGGTGGATGGACAGGCTTCGGAGTAGCTTATGCAATAGAACGAATGATGGGAAAGAAGGGTAATTTTTCTTTAGGAGGGACGGACTGTGACTTTAAATATTGTCGCTGCAAAGGAACGTCTCTCAACCATGATGGTCCACTCGATAGTAGTACTATACCTTCATTCGTTAGTTGATCGGAGACATATGTACCTAGAAGTCCAAGTTTAGATTAGCCTTCGGAGAGTTCTTGCAACAAAAGGCTTTAGCCATAGTAGGGCAATCTATTAGACTCTGGTCTTCTACGAGCTAATATCTTATGTCTAGTAGGTCTTTACCTCTTGTTAATCAATGTGAACGAGTTCCTGCCTCGCTACTAGGTGGGATATAGACCGTAGTTCCTTCCTAAAGTGCTCTCTAAGCCCCTCTACTCGGCAGGAGCTTTCTCCCTTGTGCTTGCCTCTAAGTACGAACCTCACATCACATCTGACATCAATCGGATCAGAAGATCAGACCAATCACAAGCGTTGGTGGTTTAGTGGTAAAATTGGCCGTTGCCACCCGTTTCCCAAATAGGAAGTAGCACAACTGCTTCCTAGATGGGACAACATCGGCCAGCCCCGGGTTCGATTCCCGGCCGACGCATCTTCTTTTGTTTTTGCCCTTGGGATGCCCTTCCAAAGGCATTCGCTTCCTCATCTGTAAGGAAATGCTCTCTGTAGACCTTCTATCGCCGTCGATCCGATAGGAAAAAGGGGTCACCCCTATTTTGGTCCTGATGTCTTTTCTTTTTTAGTACTTCTGTTATTCGAGAGCACTACTAACAGAGATTGGGAGATATAGTTACTATTGTACTCGGCTATAGAATAAGAACTACTCCAATGAAAGATTATTCCCCGTCCAAAACTGTACCGTGTGTCCCCTAGGTACGCCATATAGGACCACACAGAGTAGGTCTTTGCCCTCGTAACCCCTATGCCATGGATCAAACACCTGCCCTTGCAAATTTCATGTACTTCATTGAACATTCCTAAGCCATGCCTTCGTGAACATCATATACCCGTTTCCAACCAAAAAAAAAAAAAAGCAGAAAAAAAGCCCACTTGCCGCAGGGGCGGGGGGTTAAGCAGCCCTCGAACCCCTACATAGAAAAACAACATCCTCACAAATCGCGCTGTGATTCAAAAAGTCTTCAGACCTGAACAGCGCTCCGAGCCAGACTCCTCTTCAAGCCGAGACTGCTCCTCCCGGCCTCCTTCGCACAACCCCGTAGTCCAGGGTCATCGGAAGCAAAACCGCCAACCCCGCCGGCTTCGAAGCGTCCGGCTTCCTTGCCTAGTGAGTATCCGGCGCTGAAGGAGACGGCGGAGAAGAAGAGCACGACGCCTGCGGAGACGACCCAGGTGAGGAGGGTGGGTGTGACGGCTAGGTCGTCTTGGGCGCTGCCGCGACGGGCTTTCTTGAGTCGTCGTTCGCGGCTTGAGCTTCGTGTTCGGACATTGGCTTTGCGTTTCTCCTTTGGGGCCTGAAGCTGGTGGTGGGGACTCGATGAGGAAGACGTGGAGGTCGAGGTGCGACGGAGCGTGGGGTGGAAGGTCGGCTCTTGGAATTGCTGCGGCGATGAGGTCGGCTGGTTGACCGGCGCTGCGGATTCCGGAATGAGGCGGAAGGACATGGGCTCTGGTCGGTGGCCTCTTTGCCCCTGTGTTCGAGTGGAGTCGGCCGTCGGCGGCCGCTTCTGTGGCTCGGCGGATTTCGGCAAGCCACGCGCGGCGGCCGCACATGAAAGGAGAGTGGAGAGGCTGGCGCGAAGAGCTTCGTCGTGCTGCGCTGCAGCAGCTGGATTGTAGGAGGGCGAAAGAATATTCTGCGGTAAATGGCCTGGTGTGCGAGCCTCGAAGGACTGTCGGCTGGTGTGTCTGGCAGCGGGGCGTGAAGAGGGGAAGTATGATCCTACGACAGGCTGGCTGGCATGTCGCATCGAACCGCTTGATGGTGGATGAGAAAAGGCGTTCGGCTGGGGTGTGAAGCATGCTTCACTGTTCGCACGCAAAGGATGATTGACCGCTGTTCGGTTCTCATCATCATCTTCGGATATTTGCTCCTGTCCGTTATCTTCTGAAGCTGATGAGTTGCCACCCAGCGACCTTCGACCACTTCTCTGCTGCTGCGATGGCATCGCAACGCCTTCGCCCGAGCTCGACATGATTCTATCATCCTCGCTCTCGCTCTCCTCGTACTCATCTTGGCTACTGGTACTGGGCGCCCTGCTCGCGATGTTCAGGTGACTAGGTGCACCGGGTCTCAGGGTTCGTCTCCGACGTTGCCGTGCATCGTTTTGGACTCTTGCACCGGTTGTAGCCGGGTCGTCATTAATAGACGACAGCGAGGATGACGAAGGCTGTGAGGAGATCTCCACCCATGAGTCTGGAATTGAGAAATAATCAGTATCTGGTTCACATGGATAGCAATAGCAGGGTGCAACTGCCATTTCGCAGGCTACGCAGAGCCGATGCATATCCACGACAACGAAACTGCGAGTCTGTAATGATTGCATCCTACGAAGCATGCATACTTACCATCAGATCTTGTGCGCCTCTCAAACGAAGCCGAGCGTGATGCCGGATCCATTATTGCCTCGTGACCAGGTCCAAGTCGCCTGCGGACGTGATCGCTCAATTGATGGCCTTCCATCGTTGCCGTCACCAATAGCTTCCCGCTGTCTTAAAGTGTCTTTGAACCGCCAATTCGCTCAGATGCGCTGGCTCCTAAAGCTCCAGTGGATACTGCCTCAACTCCCCAACCACCCAGCTCTGTATCATACGATGCCGATACCGGGTTCGCAGGCCGGGGTTGTTTCGAGTCGGTGATGCCCGACGTTATCGCTCGTTGGCGTCGCTGTATCCGATCGCTCTTAGTGAACGTCGGAAGATTGTCAAAGCGTAGTCTTCAACAAGTACTGCGCTCTAGGATCCAGTGACGAGAGACAAAGCAGGAAAGTACTCGTCAGCCGGTCGGTGAGGTTTATGCCTGGGCTGGCCCTGGGGACGGACCCTCTGCCAGCAGCTGAGACCCGAAGCCGATTGGTCACCTGCGCTGTGACGATCGACGGACGTGGGGTGGCTGCGCGCGCGGGCAGGCGGTGGGGTTTTTCCCAAGTGGCGGCCTCGGCCGGATTGTGCCTATACTGTATCCTCAAGGATAAACAGAACAAGTTGAATTTCCATCCATCAGAAACCTGCTGAAAGGAATTTCATGAACAGCATTGAGATTTCGAAAAGTCCTATTTCAAGTTCGAAAGGGATGCGCGCCATTCACGCAGGGACCTGCAAGCAAGCAGAAACATGCCCCAGCGGCCAGCAAAGGCACCGATCTTTTCCAAAAAGGGAAGTGGAGGATGATTTGGAGATAGGCACATGCTACCATATAGGACTAGAGCTTGATCCTGTGACCTTGTGGCTCTCTGGGGACTTCGCCCCTGTGCTCGATTCGTATGCCCTCTCAGGCAGCACATGTGCGCTTGTCATGACAGCTTGGGTTACTCAATGTGACCAGTCGATTTGTGATTGTGAAGCTACTCAAAAGTAGACAAGACCATTGTTCAGTAGATGACCAGCGCATGGGAGGGAAACGCCCGGGAGAAGATGACTTGCAGCAAAAGTGCATAACAAATACATAGTTTTGAATTAACTCGCTCGAAATACCATATACTCGGCGTAGGAAATTAAAGCCCCCAACACCATTCGCAGAAAAAAACACTTTTATCAATACAAGTCGTCCTCATGCTTCGCAGCTTTCCTTGAACGCCGTTGCACTTCCTTCGCTATACGTATCCACGTCGTGATACCATTCACCGCTTCTTCCCCTTTGCGCTCTTCCGCTCTAACGGCGAGCTCTGCGATCGGGCGACAATATCTTTCTAGAACGTCGTCTTCTTCCCACTGAACTTGGCAAAGGGGGCGCCTTTCTTTTTAGGAGGCTGCGGGGCGGCATTGGCATCAGACTTCCCGGCCTTCTTCGCATCCTTTTTCTAAAAGGTCACCTTCTTGCCGCTGAAATCGCCGAATCCGCCACGGTTGAACGAGCCGCCGCGACCACCGCCGCGGGCACCACCGCGGCCGCCACCACGTCCGCCGCCACGGCCTCCAAAGTCACCACGGCCACGGCCGCGACCACCGAAGCCGCCACGGCCACCGCCCGCACCACCGTCGTTGGACCGCTCGGAGGCGTAGTCCAATCTGACAGGGCGGCCAGCAACATCGGCGCCTTGCATGGCCTCGTATGCCGCCTTAGCATCGTCAACCGAGTAGAACTCAACGTAGCCGAAGCCCTTCGGAGCGCCCGTCTCACGGTCAGTAGGGAGACGAATGCCCTTGATGTTGCCGCTCTCAGCGAAAGCCTCGGTAAGCATGCTCTCGTCGGCGTCGAAGGAGATGTTGCCAACCCACAGAGTCGTGGTCGGGGTCTTGTCAACGTCACCATACTGCTGGGCGCGGTTGAAGCCCTTGTCCTGCTGCTTGTTCTGCCTGCCCTCACTAAAGTCCAGGCGGATGTTCCTGCCGTCGAGCTCAGCACCCTGCTTCTCCTCAACAGCGCTGATCGCATCGTCAACGTTGGCGAATTCGATGTAGCCAAAGCCCTTCGAGCGGCCAGAGTCGCGGTCTGTGATGATACGCACGCCCTTCAGCTCACCAAAGCCCTCGAACTCACGGGTCAACCACTCCTCGTCGACGTTCCAGCTAAGTTGGCCACAGAAGAGGTTGGCGGTGGGTTCCTTGGGGACGCCCTCGATCATGACTTTGCCGCGCTTGGGAGCAGCCTCGCCAGCGGCAGAGTCCTCGGCCTTACGCTTCTTGCCAGACTCCTCGGCGGCCTTGGCAGCGACAGGTGCATCTTCCATCTCCTCATCGTCGTCGCTGCTGCTAGACTCATCGGAGTCAGACGAGTCGTCATCGTCGTCCTGTTCCGGGTCAGTACAAGTGCGCCCAGACAGTCAGGGGAAAATAAAAGCAAGACTAACCTCCTTGGCCTTGCTAGCCGGCTTCGCCTTCTCGTCAGACTCCTCGTCGCTCTCCTCATCACTGCTAGACTCGTCGGAGCTGTCGTCCTTCTTGGCAGCAGCAGCGGCAGGCTTCTTAGCGCCAGCCTTGGTGTCCTCCTCCGACTCACTATCGCTGTCGTCTGAAGAGGAAGAGTCGCTCGAGGACGCCTCCTTCTTGGCTTTGCCGTTAGTCTTAGGTGCCTCAGCCTTCTTGTCGGCCTTCTTGTCAGCCTTCTTCGGCTTGGCCTCTTCCTCAGACTCAGAGCTGTCAGAGTCCGAAGAGTCGTCGGAGTCTTCCTCGCTGGACTCTTCGCTGCTGCTCTCCTTCTTCGCGGCAGCCTTAGCCTTGCCGTTCGTCTTGGCCTCGGCCTTCTTAGGCTTAGCCTCCTCCTCGCTCTCGGAGTCGCTGCTCTCGGAGCTGTCAGAGGTATCCTCGTCCTCCTCGCTGCTAGAAGACTCAGGAGTGGGCTCCTTCTTGCTCTTCTTGTTCTTCTTGCTCTCCTTCTCCACGGTCTTAGCAGTGTTCTTCGCCGTAGCCTTGGCAACCTTCTTCGGTGCCTCAGCGGGCTTGCTCACACGGCCGCTCTTGACCTTTTCGGTCTTGGCCGGAGCCGGAGCGGCGGCAGCAGCCTTCTTGCTGGAGGTCTTGTCCTTGGCCATTATGATGCTGGAAATTTATGACAAGTCTTCTGTCTGTGCAGCTGTCAGTATACAAGTCCCCAAAGTGTAAAGTGCAGTGTAACTGCAGGCAGCAGTAGAAGTCTCTCGTCTCAAACGCCCAGCGGCGGGAACAACGACAAGCGTGTTCAAACTCAGCAGCAAAAGTAGCAAAACGCAACAGCCCACAAGCGACGATTTCTCAATCGCAGCAAAGCCCTCAGAAGTAGCCCACTAGTCGTCGCCGAAGCGACTGTGTTGGAAGCCCTCGAGTAATGATCACTGCGCGTGGCAGGATCTGTGCATGCCAATCGACGACAACGACGATGATTGTCGTCGTCTTTGCCCACTGATCGCTGAGTCGAGGCCATGTGTCCCCACAAGCTGCCGAGACTGTTTGAGAAGCGATTCTAGATGTTAAGCCCACTGAAGTCCTCGCAGCCCACAAGAAAATTGTGAAGTAGCTCGTTCACAGGCGCTGATGCCAGCGGCTTTGTGAAGAGATTAAAATGCCCACGAACCAAGTGTGTGTATATGTGAAGGGAACCCCGATGCGATATCCCTCAAGAGTGTCTGATGTCGTATGTTGATGCCGAAGCAATCCTCTGCGGTGTCGAAAAGAGAGAGGGTGAGAAGAGGAAGGGAGTCGAGGATGCGGTGCAGGCGGCTGGTAGAAAAGTTCAAGAGGCGAGCATTTTCTGCCGAACTAGCGTGCGGAGGAGCTCCGCGGATCTAGCCGCGCCTCGAGTTTAATGCTCGCAGATAACGGCCTCAGGCTGGCACGCATTAGCCTACATCGCGCGTAGTAGCGTGTACGGAGACCCATCCATGCGTTAGATTCATGCGGTACAGAACAAGTTGCTGAAATTGGTTGGAGTAGTGTTTGAACTGTTGGTCGCGGACTTAATAGACCACGGACTTCCAGCACGAGGCTCGTTGGAGCTCTGTAACCCCCAACGACGGACTCTCTATTTCAGGACTGCGGCGTCTCACCAACTTCCCATCCCATTAGGACCCAGTGGACTTGCGACTTGATAACGCCCCTGGACCAGACGGGGACGCGCATTGAGCCTTGCCGCGAGAGTGAAATGTCACGATAGCCTCCCACCATATCCCACCATGGCACCACCCACACCTTCCCACCGCCCGCGAAAGAAGCGCACTGGCAACGCTTCCTCTTCGAACGGGACCACTACCCTAGACGCCACATCCAAAATGGAGAAACCCTCCTTCCCCCTGGCCGCATTCTTCTGGCCTGCAAAATCCCACCCGTCATCCTGGGTCCTACTCCCGGCCATTCTTATGATTACCTTCCTCTTCCGCTGGACAGTCAGTATGTGGCCTTACTCGGGCTACGCGAAGCCGCCCATGCATGGAGACTTCGAAGCCCAGCGGCACTGGATGGAACTTACTGTCAACTTACCCACGACCTATTGGTACTTCCACGACCTTGAGTGGTGGGGCTTGGACTACCCGCCTCTCACTGCCTACCATTCCTGGATTCTCGGGCAGCTGGGCTCATGGCTGAACCCGGATTGGTTTGCTCTGTATCTCAGCCGGGGCCTAGACGATGCGGGACTGAAGTTGTTCATGAGAGCCAGCGTCGTGGTGAGCGAGTATGCTGTTTACGTGCCTGCTGCTGTGCTCTGCGTAAGACAGCTGGCAAGGCACCATAACATCAACACGTGGGAATCCTCAATCGCTTTGTGCGCTATCCTGATGCAGCCAGCGACTATCCTCATCGATCACGGGCATTTCCAGTATAACACCGTCATGCTGGGATTCATGCTCGCGACTGTAGCAAGCATGCTGGCCGGGAAACCAATGTGGAGTTGTGTCTTCTTTGTGGCCACTCTGGGCTTCAAGCAAATGGGTCTCTTTTACGCTCCGGCTGTAGCTGCCTATCTTGCCGGGATCTGCATCAGCCTGCGAATCAATGTACTGCGCTTCTTGGGCATCGCCGTCGTCACGGTAGCATCTTTCGCCCTTCTATTCCTGCCGCTGATTGCAGGGACTGCCTTCGACGTGTATCGCGGCGTGGCGCTTCCAACTGATGCTAAGACCCCGCCACTCATGTCTATGCTTCCATGGAATATCGCAGAGAGCAGTTGGTACTATCCATACCTCGTCCAGCTAATGCAAGCTATCCACCGAATCTTCCCCTTCGCCCGCGGGCTTTTCGAGGACAAAGTGGCCAACATTTGGTGCGCCGTACACAGCTCAGGCGTATACAAGCTCAATCGGTACGATTCCACTTTTCTTAGCCGGGCAGCGCTCGGCCTCACACTCGCCTCCATCGCTCCGCCTTGCTTCCTGCTATTTGTGAAGCCGAGGAAGGAGGCCCTGCCGTATGTGCTGTCAGCAACGTCTTGGGGCTTCTTTCTGTGCTCTTACCAGGTGCATGAGAAAAACGTACTGCTGCCTCTACTGCCGATGACGTTGCTATTGGCCATGCAGGATGGCATGAACTCCGCGAATCGTGCCTGGATAGGTTACGCTAACGTACTAGGATGCTGGACCATGTTCCCATTGCTGGTCAGAGACGGGCTGCGGATACCGTATTTTGTGCTCACCGGCTTGTGGGCATGGCTGATGGGCCTACCGCCTTTCGGAACGAGCACGCTTTCAACGTCGGCGGAGGAGGGTGGGTTGAGTCTTGTGAGCAAGGCTATACATGTTGCCACCTACTTGGGCATGGTGGGATGGCATATTGTCGAGGCGACCCTACCGCCACCCGATGACAAACCGGATCTTTGGGTTGTGGCAAACGTCTGTCTTGGCTGCGCTGGATTCGGCCTTTGCTATCTGTGGTGTTTATGGAAGACCGTCGAAGCCAGCGGCATCTTGTACGATGTCGGAATCTGGAAGAAGAACAGTGCGGTTGGCGAGAAAAAGGACCATTAATCCTCCATTTGTTCAAGCAATACCGGCAAAGCGTACGCCCTTTGTGGAGTAATAGAGGGCCTCGCCCATTGAACTTCCTCGTACTGTATAGATATCGTACACCCCCATCTTACATACAACAGCACGGTTGTAACCCCCAGAATCTCATTTCGTGCCCTTGGATAATCCCTTAAACTCCGTCCCAAGATGCGCGCTCAGATATATTCAAATAGCAAATCGTCCTCTTCACGCCAGGTTGAACCCATAGCTCGCCATGCAACTCCGGTACTTGGATACCATGTCCTTACACGCCTCCTGCGGATCGGCGGCGCTGGAGAAGAGCATACACTCGTCGCGGGCGGACTTCTCTTCTTTGCATACGCAGCAGGGCTAGTATGTCCATCAGTAACTGCTTTTGAACACCAAGCAAATGGCATCGGGATTCACGGCAGGCTTACCTTGACCTTTGGAGTCCCCTCTTCGCCCTGCGGCTTCAGATCCGCAGCCATGTTGTTCGGTTGCATGGCGCTCGCTGCTCTTCGCGTTAGCATAGGAAGCGTCGCGGATGCTGGGGCAACATACTGTTAGGTGCTGGTGCTGACATTTTGGCTTGCGTATGTTGTTGCGACAAGATGTGTCTATCGTAGTGCAGACCAGCGGATGTTTCCCATCTCCAAAAGTCACGTCAGAGAGTCGTTTGTCAGCCGGGTCCCGAAAGGGCTGCGCGGCAAACGGCCCGTTTGAGCCGCATCCCATGTGGCAAATGCCGATGTCGGGATCTGAATCTCAACTTCAGTGTGTCCCGATTGGGCCGATGCATGTCCTAGAAGTCTGCATGTCTTTGCAAGACTATTGTATGGTATGCAACAAGTGGAGATGATCTGTATTGGGCGAATGCTGGATGACGATCCATAAAGCGCTGCAATATCAGGAAAATAAAAAAAGTAGAAAGGGGGATCTTTTTCTAAAAAAGCGAAAAAAAAAGGGGAGAGAAAAAGAAAGGGTGTTTCGCTATCCGACTGCCATGTTTCCTACTCTACAAGACATCAAAAAGCTTCTGACAATCCCATCCTGGCACTTTCCTCCATCCATCGCAGACTCTGACCCTCAGGATCCTGGAGCCAGAACAGAAGAAGTTCGCCATGTTCCCTTTTCTCCTGACCTGCCATGTCTGATCACTTCACCAAGCACCATCGCCATGAAACCCCTAACCCTTACCAAGACGCCGGGTCTTCTGCCTCTTCGCCGGTGGCTTAACCACAGGCTGCTCTTCTTCTTCCTCCAACGTCACATTGGTAAGAGGTGATGTGTCTCTTTCCGAACCTGCTTGCGGGACTTCTTCCTCCTCTATAGCCTTCTCCTGATCCGCTGACGGGACCTCGTCCTCCTCTGTAGATTTCTTTTGAACCGCCACTCGGGGATTGCCCGTCGCCTTCAGATGTAACGTGACAGGTTTCCGTGGTGCATCGGTCTTCTTCTTTTTGCTTTCGGGCTCGTGGGGATGGCGGTCGATTTGTTCCGGATGACGCTGCGTTGTATTCTCCCCAGAGCCTGCGGCTTCGTCATCCCCGCTCTCGTCATCGCTTGGTCGCTCTTCGGCAATCGTCTCCATGACGCCTGCGTCACCTTCTTCTGCTGCCTCTTCTTCCTCAGGATCAGGTTGAGTACTTCCGATCCCCATCGCCGCTAAATCTTCATCTTGCAAAGCCGGTGAGAGGGAAGGCGGCCGTGCTGGCATCCGAGCGGATCCATCCTGGCGTTTCCTCTTGGAGGTTTTCACAGGATTGTGAGGAGTGGGGATATGTGGTCTACCCATGGGCCGTTCTTCAGGGATGGATGGTAGGGTAGCTATAGACTGAATGTCAGCTCTTGATTCTTATGACGATGGAGATTGGCATGCTGAGCTTACCTCTCTGCTTCTCCGGGCTACCTCGTTTCCCACGGGTCGATCTTGAGGGAGTTTTGGCGTCCGCTTGGCTGTCTTGAGGACTGGGACCTATGAACATGTCAATGATGAGTTCGAGCATGAAGTAGGCTTTGGCTGGGAAGAATACCTCTCTCTTCCTGGCGTGGGACAGATGATTGTTTCAATGGAGACTCGCGCGGGACAATACTCTCTGCCCGTGAACCCCTGTGGCTCGACCTGCGTGTACTTGCGCGTCTCTCTTCAACTTGTCTCTGAGCAGATACAGCGTGGCCTGCGCCTTCTGCATGTCCACTTGCTGCCACACTGTTCTGGCGGGATTGCCGCGAAAGTCGACGTCCATCTGCTGCATCTGAAAGAATGTTGCTTGGGTCGACTGCCGCGCTTACTGTTGTCGTTTCCGGTCCCGATTCGTAAAAATATGAGCCGTGGCCTATCCTGCCACTGGTGAATCTGTCATGTGGCTGAGGCGGTGTTTCATGCATGTCGTCTGCAGGAAGCTCGTCTTCTTCCTCTTCCTCGCTCTGGTTGGCACCATCATCTGCAACTGGCTGTTCGTCCCTATCTTCATGCGTATCTGGCCGGTCCCGAGCTTTCGGGGAGACAGATGAGCCATAAAGATCTTCTTCCGATCCCGATGAACCAGCCCTTGGCTGACGACGGCTCCCACTTCCTGACAGCCCACGTCCTCTCGCAATGTCTTCGGCATCGTCTTGATCCCCAGACTGATCATTGCTGGTCCCCGCGACTACGATCGTATCGCCATCAGGAGCTTCCTGGGTCTGTGCTTGCCCCTCAACATCTCCCGAAACCCCTTCGTGTCCCTCCATCTCGACATCGTCCAGCGCCCTCTCACCTTCCCCCGAAACTCCTTCATCTTCCTGAGCATCTCTATTGCCCTCTCCAATCTCCTCAACCTCTTCAGATCCCTCTATCTCATCATCGTCCGAATCGCCCTCGCCACCCCCCTCAACCTCCTCATCTCCCTGCAGATCAGCATTCTCCAGCGCTGCCATCATGATCTCTCGATCATCACGGCTTAACATCCCCGCCTCAATGAGCGCTAGCAATGTGTCGACAGCCCCCTGTGTCTCCGGACCCTGGCCATTGTCGTCTTCCTCCGACCGTTTGCGCTTGCGGGGATTCTGAGCATCTCCACCAGAAGACGGCTGCGTGTTGCTGATACCTGGTGTTCGATCGTCGCTGGGACGGTCAGAGAGCACTGTATCGACAGACCCATGTCCCTCCGCATTCTCGTCTTCGTCGTCCTCCGACCGTTTACGCTTTCGCGGGTTCTGAGTATCCTCACCAGGAGGGGCTTGCGTGTTGCTGACACTTGATGCTCGATTGTCGCTGGGATAGTCAGTGCTGCTCTCAGTGTTGATCGCTGAAGGTGTATTGGTGAAATAGAACTGCAGGATCGAAGGCGAGTGGTAGATTGCTGTAGATCCGCGCTCGACAATAGGAGTAGGCGACGTTCCATCTCTCTGGAAACCATCGAGCTCGAATCGATTCCATGCGGACCTCACACGGGTTTCGAAATCGTATGCGGCGCGGGCGAACCTCTGATCGTTGCTGTTGGGTCGTGTCTGATTTGTTTCCCGGCTCTCATCGTCACTGTTCTCCTCTGCTTCGGCAGCGTCGTGGTTCGAGCCTTCTTCATCGACTGAAGTTGCCTGGCTGGTTGGTCGTGTCTGACTTCTCTCGCGGCTCTCATTGTCGTTGTCCCCCTCTGCTTCGGCAGAATCGTGATCCGAAGCTTGATCATCGATCGGAATTGGTTGGCGGCGCTCTGCTTCGGCAGATCCGAGTTCTGAGCCTTCTTCTTCGGTCGAAGCTGTTTGGCGGCGCGCTGCTTCCTCAGTCTCATGTTCTGAACTCTCGTCATCGATCGGAGTTAGTTGACGGCGGGCTGGAAATGGTCGTCGCTGGGCACCACGGGACATCATTGGCCTTCTCTGCCCCCCACCGACGCTCTCCTGTCTCCTAGCTGCTGAGCTACGGGCCATGATTGTCCTTTCGATTACTTTCGCATCAAACTCGCCAGGAGTACGTGCTACTTATCGCAAAAGACTGTCAAGATTCCTCACAAAGAAGAAAGAAGTAAGCTGCTTGCTGCATCAAACGAGACTGTCTTACCGTGGTTGTGAACAAAACTTCACTTTTCTCTTAAGTCAGGGTTTATTGTCTCAACAATGGTGACAAAAGAGGTTTATGCAAGGGAAGTTTTCTTCGCTTTGCTTGCTATGAAAGAAAGCATTGCAAGAATGGTTTGCTCCTTTGCTGCGGAGAAACGGGTGTGGCAAAGGGGAGAGGATGCTGATGTTCACATGAGCCTAAGGGCCTGAGAGCACTTCTCTGGTGGAAAGATGGTGGCAACGCATGCATTGCTGGTTTGCAAGATCAGCGAAGGTAGACTGGTGGTGGTCGAGGAGAGGCAAAGGTCAGATGTGGGGATTCTGTTGTGCTGCTTCATGGGCCCTTAATGCCAACTATCTGTCATGCTGCTCCAGGAATGACGCGAGACCTCCTTTGTAGCTCCAAGGAGCGTGGGTTGAATTTCATTGCTGCGATGGAAGTGGGCAATGGTAGTATGCAGACACAAGTTAATGTTCCGTGTCTTCTTCTCTTTTTCTTCCAAGTAGCCACCATTAAGTCCCAAGGTCGTGCTTCTTACAGACTCATCGACTGTGATAAGCAGCGTACTCGCTTGGTAGCTTGTGCGAAGGCTTGCCGAATCACATCAAACTCTTGACCAGGTCGAAGTCACACAAAGAGACGAAGCTGCAACGAATTGAAGGGAAGTGAATCTCCATATCAAGACCCCACGGAATCCACTCCGCACTTCCGCCTCCGCGTCGGCTGCTCGGCTTAGCTTCCACGGGGATCAGCAATGATGGCAGACGAGTGAGCCCAGCGAGCCATGCCGTCAATACCAACCCAACTCCTCCTCCTCGCCGCCTGCGTCCTCACTCTCTCCCTGCTCATCGACCACCTGCACTCGCAATGTCTTCGTGAAGATGACGCCGCCGCCGCCGCCCCCCCTACCGCCCGCACTCCGATCTGTTCCCTCCTCGCTTCCGCTCCTGCTGCAATGCCCGCGGCTTCCCTCCTCTCCCTCCCCGCCAGTCTCCTAAGACAAGCGAGTCCGCGGCTCTCTTCTCTCCGACCCCTCGCTTCCATGCCATCATCACACTCCGCCGCTGCAGAGTCCCAGAAACGTCTCGCGAGCAACCATGCCCGCTTTACCTACCGGCTCGGCGCCGCCTCAGCAGGCAAACGCACCCCTGTGCGTCCTTCCAAACTCGACCGGGATTTCTGGGCATATGCCTCGACGCAGGAGACCCCTTCACCGCCGTACCTGCGCTCCACGAAGAAAGACTCCGGGGAGGATGCCTTCTTCGCGACGACGGTGGGCGAGAGTCCGCACCACGTCGCGTTTGGCGTTGCGGACGGTGTAGGCGGGTGGCAGGATTCCGGCGTGGATCCCTCGGATTTCAGCCATGGGCTCTGCGGGTTGATGGCGGGGACGGCGAAGACGTTTGAGGGGTTACAGGAGGAGGACGGCGGGAGGAATGTGAGGCCGAGAGAGCTGCTGCAGGTCGCGTACGATGCGGTTATTGGCAACCCTAGGATTGTGGCCGGTGGCTGTACGGCGAGTCTGTGTGTGGCGGATGGGGAGGGGAATGTAGAGACAGCTAAGTATGACAAGATCTTCTTCCATGATGCTGCTTCCAGTTTTATCTTTCTGCGCGCTACTTCTTGTTACAATGCCGACTCAGGCTGACAATGGTCTTTGCTACAGTCTAGGGGATTCTGGCTTCCTTATTTTGTCTCCTGGGAAAGTCGCCGCCCGTTCAGAGGCCCAGACCCACGCTTTCAACACCCCGTACCAGCTATCGAAAATCCCACCCCGGATGCAAGCCCAGCACGCCATCTTTGGCGGCAGCAAGCAGCTTTCCGAAATCCCCAAGGACGCTGATGTCGAGCACCATCAAGTCAGACACGGTGACATCGTCCTCTTCGCGACCGATGGCGTATGGGACAATCTGTCCGCTCAGGATGTCCTGCAGATCGTCACCAAGGTCATGGAGGAGCAAGGATACTGGTTCCGATCGCATAACTTCCCCGGTGCGGAGGCATTACTCAACGCATCGCGGATCTCTCAGATCGCTCGCTCCCTATCCCCCGAACGGAAAGAGGAAATGGAGAATTTCCTGCCGGCGCTGCTCGCTCAGGCGGTCATGCGTGAGGCTAAGGTCGCCGGGCTCGACACTAGACGCAATGGGCCCTTTGCGAAGGAGGTGAATATGTGGTATCCGCAGGAAGGGTGGCAAGGCGGTAAGCCGGATGATATTGCGGTGGTAGTCGGCATTGCTGTGGAGGATGGCCAGGGAGACGGGCAGAAGCCTATCAAGGCGAAATTATGAGCATGTATCAATATCAGCGTCTGGGTATGGTTCTGCTGAATACAGTAGCAGGGTTGGGTCATCACCCGGGGGAGGTCGCATATGATGCGATTGGGCCAGCAGCTTTGTTGGGAGTTTCGCGATATACAGTAGATGGGGTTCACACCCTGGGTTAAAATGACGAATTTGTTGAGATGCCTACCTACCTGGCATCAGGATCTTTCCAACCCTGAGATGCGACAGCGGGCGCGTGCAGATGAGGAGCATGGTCGACTTACGCGACATGCAGCGTGCACTGCACAGCCTGCTCACACTCACCGGTAGGGAGTTGCCAGCCAGTGGCGAATAGAGGTGAGCTATACTGCCACGAGCGCCTACCATAAGACGCTTCAGCCCTATTGGGTGTCTCGAGTATCTATCTGATACAAAAAAGGGCCGCGATGTCTTCGATGACAGCATCGCCCACCTTCTCGAACGCGTCGGCCATGACAGGTTTCCCAGGATTCTAGCAACCGCTAGGGTTCGCTGGCTTCGCGATGGGGGAGGAAGCTCTCGGCATATGCGATCGGCTGTGCTGAAACGGGAACCGCTTGGATTGCCCTCCGCACTTCCCACGCGCACGGAAGCCGCGGGACTCTGGTCCGACCCGTTCGGGGTTTCACCATGCACCACCATGCACAATTCCTACCGATGGTTACGATGGTATAGGCACAGGGGCCATGACGGTGGATCAGCACGCCAGCCGTTCGGATCTGCCATTGATCTGAGGGCGGGAATAGGTGAGACCAATATGTACAGGTTATCGGACGTCCGTCATGGAAAGCTAGAGTAGTCTGTGAAAAAAAGACAGACCGTCTTCACGGTCTCTGCTTTACTGGCGCCCACCAACCCAACTTCTTTCTCTCCTTTGCCGCTCTCTGTCCCATCCAGGCCGTTCTGGTGAGAGTGAACAGGCTCGCCACAATGCATCTCTCTACTCTCTCCCTCCTCTCCCTCCTCGCTTCTACCGGCCTGGCATTCAATTGCACCCGGGAAGCCTTTGCCGATATCTTGCCAAGCAATGCCTCAGTGAGCTTCACGCGGTCCATCCCCGTCGATGGCAATTCGACTTTCGTCGTGCCCGCCGGTGACATTGCCTATCCCACTTCCCCAACTGGTCTGCAGCCGCTGTGTGCTGTTCAGATCAATGTCTCGTCGAGCGATTGCTCGGCCTACAGCTTTGGCCTGTAAGTTCCCGTTGTACTTTGACACGCGGACCAAGTGTGGAAGGGACGACTGGGTTCTGACTTAGGTTTTAGTTTCCTTCCCGATGAATGGAACGAACGATTCCTTGCCGTCGGAAATGGCGGATTTGCTGGTATGTACAAATCGCTTCTAAGTTAACAATTACCAGCTTTGCCACTTGCACTGCGCAATCAAGACGAACGTCTTGCTAACGAACACACAGGCGGTATCAACTGGCTCGACATGGGCGCCGGTGTAGGCTATGGCTTCGCCGTCATGTCCACAGATACGGGCCACAACAGCACACCTACCGACATCGAGTGGGCTCTCAATAGCCCTCAGAAGAAGATCGACTGGGGCTACCGCGCCATGCATGGCTCAGTGGAGCTGTCCAAGCACATTGTGGAATCTTACTACAACCAGGCCCCTAAATACAACTACTATTCTGGCTGCAGCACTGGTGGCCGTCAAGGTATCCGGGACATTCAGCTTTACCCGGATGATTTCGACGGTGTTCTTGCCGGTGCGCCGGCCTGGTGGACCAGCCATCTGCAGACGTGGACGGTCAAGATTGGCCTGTACAACTCTTCCAACGCTTCAGCTTCTCACATCCCACCGAGCCTGTTCGGCGTCGTCGGTGCCGAGATCTTGAAGCAGTGCGATCCCCAGGACGGCTTAGTCGATAATATCATTTCTGACCCGGAAGGGTGTAATGTTAATCTCGAGGCGATGCTTTGCGGACCGAATGTCACGAACCAGACCACTGCGGCATGCTTGACCGCGGAGCAGATCGGGACATTGTATAACATCTACAACGACTATGTGGATGTCAACCAGTATGTTGTGTGTTGCAACCCCCAATGGTGGACATCAGCACTAACCTTGAAAACGCAGAACCTTCGTATTCCCTCACCTCGAACTAGGCAGCGAAGCACAATGGCCCGTCCTACTAGGCCTCGGCGAGCCCGCCCCCCTCGGCACCGAGTTCGTCCGCTACTTCCTCCTCAACGACCCGACATGGAACTACACGGAATTCTCCTACGACACGGTCGAGCTCGCCGACCGCCTCGACCCCGGCAACGCTACCGCCGACGACTTCGACCTCTCCCCTTTCTACCACCACGGCGGCAAACTCCTCCACTACCACGGCTACGCCGACGCCCTCATCGCCACGGGAAGCAGCATCTACTTCTACAACCAAGTCCTCAAGACCCTCAAACCCAAGGGCATCGACCTCGACTCCTGGTACCGCTTCTTCCTCATCCCGGGCATGCAGCACTGCACCGGCACGCCCGAGTCCATGGACGCCCCCTGGTACATCGCCGGCGCCAACCAAGCCGGCGCGCTTAACTCCTCCGTCCACTCCGTCCCGGGCTTCTGCGACGCGAAGCACGACGCTCTGCTCGCGCTAATGGCTTGGGTTGAGAGGGACGAGGCGCCGGAGAGTCTGGTCGCGACGAAGTTCGTTAATGAGACTTTGCCTGACGAAGTGCAGAGGCAGCGTCCCCTGTGTCCGTACCCGCAGCAGGCGAAGTTTGTGGGTCAGGGCGACCCGGATGAGGCAAGGAATTGGAAGTGTGAGGGTTTGTATGGGATGCGGGCGCAGTATAGCTAAGGGGGTTTTCCACTCTCTCGGAAGTTTTGGCTGTCTGTCGGTTTTGGAAGCGGGATTGTGGGAAGATTAATGTGTACAGTTTATACCTTTTTAAAGTCCCAAAAGTTCAGAAACTCTCTCTCTCTCTCTCTCTCTCTCTCTCATCCATACGCCTCCCCGTAGAACACCCGGATCTCTTACGCTCTCGTCCTCGTTTTAAAGACAGTTCTTTGGTTTTTGCTTGTCTTCTCTCACTCACTCACACACACTCTTTCTCTCCTTTTTTTTTTTTTTTTTTTCCAAGCGCCCCTTCTCCCCCTTCTTCTTGCTCTGGTTGTGCCTGTATTGAGTCAGACGATAGGGTTGTATAAGCCCATAGGACAAATTAGGAACGGCAGAAATTCCCAGATCTCGCAAAGGCTGGGCTGCCTTTGGGTGACCAGACTACGTCTCTGGATTGCTTTTTTATTCTTGCCTTCCTCATGGTAACCCAAGCGCTTTGTCCGGTCTGGTAAGAATGCAGATGCGCATCACGACATCTCCAAACGCCACCCAAGAAGTCTGCATTATCCCAGCTGGGAGAGTACCATTATCCAATCTAACATCACCGGCCTACCAATGGAACTTTTGTCACCCTCCTCAACTCACGCGACCACCATCAACATCACACCGCCCTTCCCACAGCCTTCCCCTCATCATCCCTCCCCCCACCTTTCTCTACCCCATCCCCAAACCCCTTCTTCCAACCCTCACCTTCCCGCCCCTCCACCACCTCCCCCCCATCCCTCTTCGCCTCCCCATCCCACTCCCCTCCCATCCTCCCCAAACCTCTCCCCACCATCCCCGGCCGACACACCATACACTTCTCCGCCTGACACGCGACCCGCAACACCGGCCGCGGCGCTTTCACCGTCCCGAACGCACTCGTCGTCTGCCTCTGCTTGACGGGATCCGTGTGCTGGACTAGATACGCGGCGAAGCCTATAGGCGGGCCGCAGTAGAGCGGGGCAGGGGTTGTGTCTGGGACGGAGGTTGAGATGAGGTCCTACAATTTTTTATAGCTGTGGTTAGTTTTGGATGGGGTTGTGGGTGTGTGGTTTGAGGTGTGTGGATGGGAGAGGGCTCTCAGGGAAAGGCATGGGGGATAAGGGAGGGAAGGACGGGGAAGGAAGATGTTACTTGGAGTGTTGCCGGTGCGTCTTCGAGCCACCACTCGTACTTGGGACCTGGGTCCTGGTTGTTCAGGGTGAAATTCAGTCTTTCCAGGGGCAGTTTCCTCATGGCTCTCGCGAAGTCCGAAGTCGGTTTCGATTGGACTGGTTTTGGATTCATGATGAGGGGACTTTTCGTGTGCCAGTTGTTTTGTTGGGGAGGAGTCGGACTTGATCGAGCCATTTCTTTTGGTTGGTGCCTGGTGCTTGCTATTGATGTTGTGAGGACAATAAGCCGGGTGGCAAATACCTCGGGTCAGGAATTTGCTGGATAGTGAATGAGGAAAGGGCTTATGACGGAATATAAGCAACGACGCTGCAGGAAAGTCTCATGTGCCTACCTTGTGGATATGCGTGTTTGCTACTGCTGCAATGTTTATTGTTCGCAACAAAGCACGTGAATGCATAGTGGCTGAACGTGTCAGATCCTGCCAACGCAGGTAAGGTCACGGCCCTCGTTATGCGGCCATGGAAGCGTGGATGCACGTCATGTGTCTTGGGGAACATAATACCTCGTTCATCGTATCTCACATGTAGACCATTCAATTATCTTCCTCCATCTTCCGATTAACCGACGCAAACCTTACTCCACCCGTTCCACTCAAACCAACTCCATACCACCAAATCCTATCCAAACCCCAATCACGCCAAACCAAACAATCCCGATACCCATTCAAACCCCCCAACCCCAAAAACCTCCCTCATCACCTACCCCTCCAAACTATTCCCCTGCCCCGAAAACCTCCTCCCACTCCTCCCGCTCCCCTCACTCTCAGCCAACTCCGCATCCGCAACCCCAAACCCACCCCACCCTCCAAACTCCTCGGCGAACTTCACCGCCGCCTTAAGGAAAAACCGATTCCCATCCCCCCACAACCTCCCGGCCTCCTGCATCGACCGCAAAGCCTTCACGAAATGGGCATCGGTGCGAAAACGGCCCTGCAGAGCTTGCTGCTGGATCCAGTTCCAGTCCCGGCCTTCGAGTTCCACGAGCTTGATCTTGTCGATGTTGATCCGGGGCCGGAGCTGGGCGATGTAGACGAGGAGTGTGAAGAGCCACCATTGCCGGACGAGGGGGATGTGGTGTTTGGTGGGCAGCAAGGGGAGGAGGACGCGGACGGCGTGGGAGGTGGTCAGGAGGTGCACGAGGAAGAAGTCGTGGGTACCGCTGGCGTTGCTGTTTGGGGGGTTAGAGGGATGGCTGGCTACGAGTAGGGCGATGGCGAGTTTTTGCGATTCGGCGAATTGGGTTTTTGGGTCCTTGAGGTCCCAGGCGTTCCAGTATTCGAGGGCTTTGGTGGCGGTTTCGGAGTTGGAGAGGAGCTTTTGGATGTTGTCGCTGCCTGGCTCGCTTGCGAGATTGTCGAAGGTCTTGTCGTGCGTCACGCGGTCGAGGATGGTGAAGAGGGAGTCGGATGGATTCGGGGCGGGTTTGGTATATTTGGGGTCATCGAGGTAGACGTGCCAGTCGTTGTAGAAGCAGGCGGCGAGTGCGAGAGATTCGATTGCGACGGTACGTGATGATAGCTCTTGTGCATATCCGAGATGGATAAGTGGGTGTCCGAGACCTGAGATGAGGTTGTTGATCAATGGCTCCTTGCCTTGCAGCAGATACTCGTCCAGTAAGGCCTGCCAGTCATAGCCAAGATTCACTAGCCGGTCCTCAAAGAAGTCGACAAAGGCACGTTGGTATTCTCTCTTCCCCAAGAAGTCCCGCCAGTCATGCTCCGCTATCTCGCTAGGGCTATCGTGCCAGGGTTCGAGATGTTTGCCTTCGGCCTCGTAGATGTCGCCCAGCTGATCGCTATCGGCTCCGAAGATGTAGGACGAGGCGAGGATATGAGGGACGTGATTATGGAAGCGAAGGTGGTTATAGATGACGGAATGGGTGATGTGATTGTGCCTGCGATTATCATATTCAGCTATTCTGGTCTTCGCCGTCCTGTCTCTTCCTCTTCCTCTGCCTGGCGTATAGGATCCACTCACTTCAACAAATGTTTCAACGCCCTCGCCCTCTTCTCCGGCCTCTCTTCCACATCATGCACGTCCGCCTTCGGGATCCTGATCGCTGCTCCACCTCCTCCGACTGACGGGAAGCTGCTGAAGATCTGTGGTAACCTGAACTGGAACATGGTTCTGTCTCTCCAACAACAATAATGATCTCCGCAACGTGGTGAACAGTCAATATGTGTATGAATGAATAGGTTGATACTTAGACTTAGGAGGTTCTATTACTCTACGGCCGAATGGGATGGGAAACACTGCTGACTATTGGCGGAGTAGGCATGACGTTCAAAGCTGTTTGCGAGAGAGCAGCTGCAGCTTTCCCCGCAGGCAGAATGAGCATCTCGTCACGGAATCCAAGGTCGACCTCAATATTAAACATGATATACAATTTGAGCTCGAATGTAAGTATGTCACGTGAAGAAACCAATCTTTACCATCCCAGCAAGCGGTCTTAGCTCACTTGGGAGAGCGCCAGACTGAAGTTCACTTCGGTTCAAAGCAAGCATTCTGTGCGGTATCTGGAGGTACTGTGTTCGATCCACAGAGACCGCAAGCATTTCTCTTTTTGCATTTTTGCTGGGATAGCCAAGGACGGCCGATATAGCGGCACGCATGCAAAGCATATCCCTGGAGATTTTTCCTTTTGCCTTTTGTTCCCTCTTCTGCAAAGCGGAATAGGGTCCGACGTCAGATGCGGTGTAGAGGTAAGCGTGTATCGGATTTGCATGGCGCCCGTTCTATACACTCCTGTCACCTCTACGCGCAGTGGCAATTGGACATTATGGACATTTTCAGCCTGCTACTCAGAATACAAACCCTTCTGAGGCTGTCACCACTGTCATTCTCAGAGACTTGATCCGGAGCCGACAGCATAGCATGCTATCTTCATGGACCTACCACTGTACCTGCGGGAAGGGAACTCTCCGTCCACACAAGCCATCTGAAAAGACACTGCAGTCTACCACCCTCACTCCAAACCCAGATCATTCACCTCCATCGCCGAGATCGTTCTCATATCCCCATCCCATCATCCCGTCCCCAAAGCTTCACCGTCCGATCCCGTCCACAACTGGCAACCCACAGACTATCCGCCGCCACATCCGCCGCCAACACCGTCCCATCGTGACCCGTAAGCGACTTACACAACGTCCAGTCGTCCGCGCTGAAGATATTCACCGCCTTGTCGAACCCCGTGGTGACGAGGAAAGTCCCTGACTTCTTAGGCTGGGGCACGAGATCCGATGCACTAGAATCCCTCGGACCTTCGCTGGTTTCCTCTGCGTCATGGTCGTCCTCCCCCCCACCATTCCCTCCCATTTCCACATCCCCACCGTCCTCTTTCCTCACCATCTCCGGCATCTTCCCCGACAAAGGTCCATCCCCCCCACCCTTATACCACCGGATATCACTCACGCCGCCGCGATGCGCGCCCAGACTCGCCGTCTCCCTCACAGCCCTCAGATCCCAGCACTTGGCGAACCCATCCGCAGCGCCCGTCATGACGCGCGTCCCGTCGAACCCCCAATCCAGCGCGTGGATCGGCGCCACGTGGCCCTCGAGCAACATGACCGTGCGACCGGTCCGGAGATCCCAGATTCTCCCGATGGAGTCCAGACCGGCGGAGGCGAGGAGCGAGCCGTCCCCGTTGAAGGAGACGTTGAAGACTTCTTTGCTGTGGCCTTCTTGCAGCAGGAGTTCGGTCGTGGTGGCGAGGTCCCAGAGCCGCCAGGTGTAGTCGTAGCTGGCGGAGGCGAGGTAGGCGGTCGAAGGGTGGATGTCGGTCCGGCAGACGCGGCCGGTGTGCCCTGATAATGTCGCGAGCGGGGTATCTTGGTTCAGGGACCAGAGGTGGATGTCGCCTTCGCCGCCTGAGGAGGCCAGGTTGACACTGTCTGGGCTGATGGTCGTTCCTGGGAGAGTAGCGCCGGGGACCCAGGAAATGCCGCCGATCATTTGCCGGTGGCCGCGTAGGACTTTTTCGTTTTCTAGGTTCGGGATCGAGAGCAGTTTGAGGCTGCCGCCCCAGTCGCCGCAGGCGATCAGTTCGCCGTTGGGCGCGAATCGGACCATGCTTAGGGGTCGCTCCGATGCGATTTGGGATCCGAAGAGCTCGTAGCCTTTTAGTCGGTCTTGGATGGCTTTGCGGTGGCGGACGTGGGTTGCGACGGGGATACTGCTTTCGATGCGTTGGTGCGCTATTCGTTGTTTGGCTCGCGGCAGGCTGTACCGGGCTATGTCCTTCCGGGCTTGGAGTAAGGCTTGGGAGCCTTCGGTGTAAAATTCGCCTTCTTCTTCGTCCTCGTCGTCCTCATCGCCTGCGCCTTCATGGGCGGCATCTCGCATAACCTCATCTTCGTCTCCGCCTGCCGTGCCTTCTTGCTCGGTGAGTAGGATGCCGCGTAACCTTTCTCGCCTGTCCTCTGCTCGCTCGCCGAAGAGTGTGATGGGTTCTCCTCTCGCGCGGAGTTCTGTCCGTACGCGTTTATCATCTGTCGGTACGGCGAGGCCGGCGGCTTTCCGTTTTCGTGCGAATTCGTTCAGGACGGACGAGGCTTGCTGTGAGGGTACCCCGGCGCTCTGCGAAGGGATGCTGTAGTCATGGCTTGTCGCTGGCGTCTCTGTTAGCTATCGTTTGGAGCTTGCAAGGGAGGGTGAAGACCAATGGATGGTCCGGAAGGAGGGTTTACTCACGAATGCTGCTAATGTCGACGCCTGCATCTTCCTGCCACGCAAGAGATCAGTCATCCGTTCCAACCACCTGCTTCCGGTCTATCGCATCGAACGGTCGTGGCGCTCGCGCTGGCAAAATGTGTGAACATTGACCGTTTGGCGCAAAGCGTCGTATGTGCATAGCTCAAGGGTTGGCTTACCTGCTCTTCCTCGACGTAGGCTTGTCGTGCTGGGTGCATCGACATTTTAGCGGGGACGGTATCGAGTCAGCGCTGTCGAGGTGGTGACTCTGGAGGGGGAGGTGGTGGTGCTATGATTTCATGTGAGGATTGATATGCACAGGAGAAGGACCTGGCTGATTCAATTCATGTCTGGGCCCTGCACCTTTGCGACTCAAGCTTGAGGGCATGCGCGGAAAAGAGTCCGCTGTCCGCGTGCGATGGAAAGAATGGGCGGGGATCTCTAGGAGATGCAGTACAGTATCACGATTCCGACCGGGATGCCTATCGAGTGCCTTACGAATGGATTGGATACAACGGCAATGGGGTCCTAATAGCTCTCTACGGTAAATTAAGCATCGCAGTGACCCTATTGGCGAAAGTTGAATATGTCGAGGTTTATCTGGTCTCTTTTCCCTCAAGCCCACGCTGCAAGCACCTCTCTGTAGGCGAAGACAACGACCTATTGACATCTGGTAAAGCATCAACACGTCGGCAGTAGCCTCTCCCGGTAGTTAGACGAGTCATGAGAAGAAATGCGAGCCTCGCGCACTTGATACCGACAGCGCAGATTAAATTCGACTCAGGTTGCCATCAAGGTTGTATCTTCGAAGCCAACCCTCAATTTCAGCTCGCCCTATCATTATTTCTTCTCTCCTTCCTTACTACCGTCTGCACCAGCCTTGCTGGATGCATCTTGCGGCTGCTGCTGAGGCTGTTCCTTGACTTCGACAATCTACATAGCATCAAAGGAAAGGGAAAATGTTAGCCAAGACCGGATCAATTACCGAAAAGGGAAGAAGCATGTAATGAATGTGTAGGTGGTTGCGTACGTTGTTGCAGGTGGCACAGTGACCTATGCCAAATGGACTGGTTAGCATGCGCTCTTCGGGAGTTTGATTTCAACCGGGCATTGTGAAGACGGAACAAAGGCACGACATACCCATGTTGCTCCCCTTGGCAAGGTCGACGTTGGCGCCGCAGCTGTCGCACTTGACCATGTTGATGAAAGATGCCGTTGGTTCCGTTTCTGACTCGTTCCAAATATAATGCACTGGCCTGGCGGTGTTTGGTGTTCTGGAAGGACCTAGCGTGGTATGCGTGTGGATAATGTCTACGAGTCTGTCCCCGCCCGTGATAGTCAATCAAGAATAGTGTGAATAGACTACGGCCACTCTACTGTACGAAATTCAGGATCGCATTCATGTCTATTGCCGCAGATCGATGACGAGGTCCCCGGCAGCTTTCTCGCTGCCGGGGACCTCGTCATCGTACCGGACATGTCCCGGGTAAGGCTGACCGGACGGAGGCTGATGAAAGATCTCGGCCCAACTTCCTGGAGATGGAAGGGTGGGAAGCGGGGATACGTACATTGTTACTGTACCTCGAGGACTCGAACTATACAATCAACATTGCCGTTCTAGTTCCGGCATTCGTTGCATATCAATATACTTTCGCTTATAATGACACAGCTATGAAGCTTCACCCATCACACTTCTCCCACTCTCCTCCCAATAGAGGCTGTGGAGTACTGTAACCTCCCACGGAAGGGAGCCAAGATGGAAGCCTCGGACTATAGTACCGCAGTGGCTTGGCGGGGAGGGTTTGCGTCACTGGTGGTCAGGCTGGGTGCGCAGATGCGGTGCAGGCGCAGATGAGCGCGCGTCCATTGATCCATGTCCATGTCCGCGTCGGTGTCAGTGTCTGTGTGTCTGCGTGTTCCTGGGGTCGCAACCCAAGCTGGCTGAGTCGCCTGTGCATGTGAACACTGCCTACTTCGGGGTGGCGGAAGAGGCAAGGAAAAGAAGAAGCAGAGACCCGTCAGTGTATACACAAAACAATCTACCCGCCCGCGCATACTCGCGCTTCCTTGTGGCGTCGGCCGTTGAAACATTATACCCATACCGTCCTATACAGCTGTTGCGTGTTTCCCAAGACTCCAATCCACTAGACCCGCACGATCGACGCCGGGATGGCAGACGAGCCCGCGCAGCCCTTTCCTGGGCAACCGACGATAGACGAGCCTCTGCAGCCGTTTCCCGGAAGGAAGCAGCTAAAACAGCAACAAGATGGGGAGTCACAGGGTGGCAGCGGCAGCAGCAGCAATAACATGATGAATGGACATAAGGAAGAAGGCACGCCTCCACCGGGAGGGGCAATCAGCCGAGCAGATACCTTTGACTCGCAACAGCTGTTCGTCGATGCGCCAGAATCACCGGTAATGGAGTCGTCATCGCAACAACAATCCCAACAGCAGCATCCACCCTCCTCCTCGTCCTCCCATCCCGACCCTAAACGCCTTCAACTCCAGCGCTCCGCCGGGAGCACTCTCACCTCGCAGTCGGTACCCCCGCCCGGCTCAGTCCTCACCGGCAAGCAGGAACATTATCTCAAGCGTGAGCTACTTGCCCACCAAACCAATTGGGAAGTCTCGGAGCTTGCCCACCCCACCGCCCTCCAGCGTTTCGGTGCGCCCTTCCGGAGCGATGCTGGCGAAGTCCCGCCGTCCGAGAGCGAGCTGCCCCTCCTCCGATACATCTTCGTCAACCATGTGCGCAACTTCCCTTTCCTCGACCAGGCGCGCGAGAAGGAGTTCTGGCAGGACAAGCTCCAGACTTTCCTCGAGAGCTTCGCGCGCAAGGGCATCAGCTCGAGCGAGGATCGCCTGGAGCAGACTAAGAGGGCCAAGCTGGCGGTCAAGTGTACCAAGGTCGTGGAACTCATGATGGTCTCCGGTATCCCTACTGCTAGTGGCTACGAAGAGCGCATCCGCTTCAGTGAGATGGAGGTGGTGGACAGAGGTGCCAACGAGGCTGGTCTGGTAGTCAATATGCCTTCCGGCCACGAGATCAATGGGTGGGATGTGAATGTCGCTGGCGTGAGAACCGTGAACGTCAAGCGCCACGTGAGAAAGCATGCCCATGCTGAGTTCCTCCTACGGGTTAAGCGGAAGGATCAAGACGAGATATACGTGGCGAGGAGATTCGGCGAGTTTACCAAGATGCACAAGCGGTTAAGGCAGGAACTGCCAGGGAAGGTCCTCCCGCCGCTGCCGAGGAAGAACAAGGCCCACTCTCTCTACAGCGGAGGTGGAGACGACGACAGCGACGATGAATCCATCTCGTCCATGTCAATTGCAGACTCTAATGCCCCATCTCAGCAGCCGCTGGTCCCTGAGGAGCCCGCTCAAGGAGGTGGGTTCCGATCCTACCTCTCCTCCTGGACTGGCGGTGGGGAGAGCAAGCGTCACTCACGGACGCAATCCCGCGCTTCTGGTACCAGCCTCAGCATCCCCTCCGGCGGCTCTCCTCGTGCCTCTATGGATTCTCCCGCTCCCTCCACCCGGGGCACGTCACCCTCCCGTCGAGCCTCGGAGCCCCAACATGTTCTTTTCCGCGAAGAACAGCGCGTGTCTCTGCGCGCGTTCCTCCGCAACTTCCTCCAAAACGAACCTATCGCCAACTCAAATGCCATGACTGACTTCCTTACGCGGGACCCGACTACACCAACCGCAGATGAAATGGCCGACATTGAGCGCCGTAAGGGCATGGACGAGAGACGTCTCGAGGAGCAGAAGCGCTTCTATGAGATCGCCTCGCAGCGTGCCAAGGAGCTAGATGTGCACATGGAGGCTTTCCGACGGAAAGTCATCGAGCGCAATGGCCTGAGAGACTTGTTTGCTGAGATCCGCAAGAAAAAGCACCTCGATGATCTGGATCCGGAGTACCGGAAGTTTGCCGAGTGGCTCCGGATCGAGGTCGCTGCTACCTTGTACCATTTGTTCCTGGCTGAAGACAACAGTCCTGAGTTGTTCGCTCAGTTCAAGCGGATACATAGTCTTGTTCCGTACGGAGCTTTGAAACAGGTTATCCGGTTTACTAATCCGGCGGCCGTCATGACGAGCGTACTTGACCTGTTCATGGCGCAGCCAATGGGAGCTAAAAGTCTACTGCAACGGATTTTCCTCTATGCTGTCGGCGATGGTGTGAAGAGTCTGCAACAGAGTATCGAGAGCTTGACTGCAAGACTGGTGAACGAGGAAAAGCAGGGCGGGGAGAAGAACAGGGTGTTCTGTGAAAAGATCCGGAACTACACCTACGGACCCGATGAGGTGAAGGAGAAGATCAGAAGTGAGGCGGTTGAAGAAAAGACAGATCTACTGGTCAAGCTCCTACAGAGTGAGGAAGTCGAGCCGGAACTCTCCCCTGATCAGATCGGTCGCGCATTCAACGCCTACGTCGCGTGGGACAATGCTGTCACTAATGTCAACGAACCGGAAATGCGCGACGCGGCCGAACTGTACGCTCAACTCAAACAGCTCCTGAAACTCTACACCCGCCAACGCGACAAGAAGATGATGCTCGAAATGGTCGAGGAACCAAACACCCTCCGCCTCTTCCGCGACCTCTTCACCATCTTCTACGAACCCCTCGTGCGCGTCTACAAGTCCGCCAACGTCTACAACAGCGTCACGGACTTCGCCTCCTTCGCCAGCGACGCCATCCAGACCATCGAGAAGGCGCAACGCGCCGACGTCTCCGCCGACCCCAACCAGACGGTGCAGTCCTTCATCGACCTCTGCGAGCGCCACGAGGCCGACCTGTACAAGTTCATCCACGAGGTCCACATCCACGACAACGGCCTCTTCGACAAGCTCATGGTCTGGATCGAAGGCATCCTCGACTTCCTCCGCAACGGCCCCCCCAGCGGCCAGAAATTGGACGTCAATGCCCTCTTCCAGGGCAGCGTCGACAGTGGGACTGTCGACAAGGAGGAATGTGTCCGCGAAATCAACGCCCTCATCAAATGGCAGATGGCCCGCAAACGATGGCATCAGGATAAGACGCGGCAGAAGATGGCCTCAGGCGGGACGGCGCAGGGCGATCAGGCCGTCGCCGCTGGTGGACCACGGGGTAGTGCTGCCGGCGGTGGCGGTGGTCGTGGGAGCGGCATGGCCGGCTTCAAGTCCTCGGATTTCGGCATCAATGCCCTCGATCTCCAGGACATGGGCCTCGAGGAGGACCAGAGCGACGACGAGGTCTCCAGCGATGAGGAGGCCGAGGCGGCGGATCCTATCGCTGCCGAGCGCAAGCGGAGGAAGAAAAATCAGGATCTTCTGAGGAGAAATGCGGGTGAGCCTGAAAAGCCCAAGGTCCAGGAGTGTTATAAGATGATGCCCGGATTTGTGGAGATGTTGAGGATGGTTTTGGCGTAGGGGACTTTATGTCTCTTTTTATCTCTTTTTCTGTTTTTTTGGTGAGCAGGGGATAGACGGTTGTAGGGAAAAGGAGGGGTTCTGTGAATGCTGTTTAATACGTTTTGGGAGAATGGATACCCTAAGAAAAGTAGACGAGTGTGGTGCTGTTGATGAAGATGGAGGGTTTTACGATGGATCCGAGCCGTTCATGATAGATGCCCCTAACTACCGACCGCTTTTTGCTGAGTGTTTTTTTCTTTGTTTCTTTTCTTTTTTTTATCGTTCGCCTTCTCCATAGCTGGATTAGAACACAGATACAAACCGCCGGCTGCGCAGTACTTGGGTCGGAACGGAGGTGTCTATTCACCAAACCCACTGGCGAATTATTGGCACGCACGAGGTAAAAGGCCTAGTCCTTCCAGCGCCCCACTTCTGGCTCATCGTCAAGTAGAATCTGTAAAGCGCGTGGCTCCAGTGCGATGGCGAATTGGGTCAGTGGAGAGAGGGGGTGTCGTCGGAGATGTAGGTGCCTTTGGTGAACGTTCTCGTCCTATTTAGCGTGGAAATTCATCCTGTTATGGAACGTACTATAAGCCTGCCAAGGGCGATGAAGGTAAATGAAACCACGGTTGCGATCGAACGGGCTGTAGACGGTGTTACATTGCAGAGTTCTACAGACATCAGCACAGGTGAAAGAGCCTTCCTCTGGACAAATCCGCTGATACCGTCAGGTGGCGACAGTGGTGTAGGAAGGGACTTCGCGACGACTGCTTACGAAAACGTTCATTGCGGTCATTATCATACTATCTCGCTGAAGATCTCGTCGTCTGACAACTTTTGGGCCAGACATCACAGACCTCGCGGTGCCAAATTAGTTTCCCAATCACTCCAAACTTTCCCAGAATTCCTTCCAAACAACAGCCCCATGAAGTCCCCTCCATTCACAGGGAATAGACAATCAGCAGTCGCGGTCCGCAATAACCTTTACAGGAGCACCCCACCAACGAACAAGAGATGCGTTCTAGCCTCTCCATCGTATCCAGAATCACACCAAATGTAATCCCATCTGCATCCTCCACCTCCTCCACCGCCACAGGCAAGGCCATAGGATTGACCCATTTATCCCAGCCAGGACAGAGACTCTTAACCCGTACTTTCGTGACCGGCGGCTGCGTGACTAAGGTACGGCGGAACGAACGCGAAGTCTGCATCTGGGGACGTAAACTGTCCGGAAAAATCGTCATGTTGAAGAAAGGGCGATCCATTGTGAGATGTATCCCCCTAGTATTGGGCTCTTCCTCCTCCCCGCCCGACATGCCGCCGAGAGTGAGAATTCGAGCACGTCCGAAATCGGTAAAGACTGGCTTTCGGTCCCCAGGAGGTACGGCGATGCGATGCATAACCCGTAGAAGTTTGACCGAGCTGGCGATTAGGGAATTGAATCCCTTGCAAGTGTGCTCTAGGCGGAAAAGGGTGGAGACGCCACACTTGAGCAGAATGCGTTCGAGTAGCTCCGGTGTGTTGAAAAGGCGATGAGTCGCCTCAAGTTCACTGCAATGTGCGGAGCCGGTAATCGTAACGTTGCCGTGAAATGTGCTCGCTCTTGCTGTCTGTTTCGTTCCAGACATGATTGCGGGTTGATGAGCAACTTCGGATATGAGGATGCTCTGATCTCTGACCTGATCTGGAAAGAGGATGCTGTTTGACTCCAGTCAGACTCAAACGCAAAGAGGCGAGCGAAGCAAACATCAAGCCTGGTGCGCACCGTCATTCACGCGCGTCCAATCAGCTTGGACGAGCCCGTATTAGCAGTTCGCTCGCAGCCTGATTCCTGCGATTCACAGGACTTCAGCTCTATCCCAGTCCGTCCATCTGACCAATCGGCTTCGGGTCTTCCGTTCGTAGCCACTCCCCATTGAAAGCATTGATCAACCAGTCTCGCAACTTTTCGTACACAACTCGGTTCCCGTTGTGGAAGTATATGGAGTGGTCGCTATCCGGGAAAATGTGCACGTCATAGTTTCTGACATTAGCCAGATCGAGCTTATCCAGTAAGCTCAGAGTGTTCTGGAAATGTACATTGTCATCACTTGCACCGTGCATCACCAGGAATCGCACATTATTGCTTAGTGCTGTCATGTTCGAGATGGTGCTGTTATCGTAGCCCTCTGGATTGTGCTGGGGCATGTGCATATACCGCTCCGTATAGATGGAGTCGTAAAATCGCCAGTCCGTTACTGGCGCAACAGCCATGCCGTATTTAAACGTCTCACCTGCATCTTGCTCGAGAGTCTTGAGCGTCATGAAACCACCGTATGACCAGCCCCAGATGGCCATCCGCTCAGCATCCACGTACTTCTTTGCGGCCCACATCTTTGCTGCGGCGATCTGATCATGTGCCTCCCAGTAGCCAATGTTGCCACGAACAATGCAACGGTGGCGACGACCCATGTAGCCTGTTCCACGAGCATCAAGCGTCACAACAATGTAGCCCAGAGAAGATGCAACATATGACTGAAAGTCTACCGTGAATTTGCGGTTGACCTGCTGGAAACCCGGGCCATTGTAGAGATAGAACAGCACGGGATATTTCTTTTTCGGATCGAAATGGGGCGGCCGGCGCTCCACGAGGTTCATGGGGAATCCGTCAACTTCGATTGTTTGGTAAAACTCGATCGGCAGCTCAGTCTTTTTCGCCAGTTCCTCTAGGTCCTTGTTCTCTTCAATGGTGACCGAGAGCTCTTGCGAGGCAGATGGCGTCGAGAGGACTTTCTGCCATGGGATACCGGGGCCATGATTCGTCAGCAGCATGAACTCGCTTCCCTTCGAGAATGAAGGCTCGTAGTAGCCTATTTGCTTTGCGTCTGTAATTGCTTGAATGCTCTGCGGGCCCTTGTGGAGATCCACAGTGTAGACATGACGCTGCGTACTGCCATCCTTAGTCGCCACAAAGTAGACCAGATTGTTCTTGAGATCGACGGACGATGGCGCCTTGACCACTTCCCATTCACCTTCTGTGAGCATGACTGGATCGGGATTGTTTAGCGGTGTGAAGTAGGCCAGATGGTCCCAGTTGTTGTGGATGACAGTATCGATGTATCCATCATAGACGCGACCTTGGGCAGGATCGGCCGGAACGAATGTGGTGGTCTCAGAGACCTCGAACCATCCTCCATCTAGCTTTTGGACGTCGCGCTCCCGGACAGTCTTCCCCGTGCGCGCATCTGCATCGATGAGGATCGTCTTCAAAATGTCGGACTCACGGTTCGTTGAACGCACAATAACCTTACCCGTCGACCCAGCCCAAACAACCTCGGTGATGAGTCGATCATCATCCGCGAAATCATTCTCGATTGGGACTGTGAATACCTGGCCCTTCTGAACGTCGTATAGCTGCAAGCTCACTACGCTCATTGGCGCACCAGCCTTCGGGTATTTGATCTTTCTCGTTTCCGGATAGTTCTCTTCGCCCTCCTTCTTTTGTGATCCAGTCGGAGAAGAGAAGAAGTACTGTACAGGGAAATCGGGTACCTGAGACTCATCTGTGCGGAAAAAAGCCACGTACTTCCCATCTCCACTCCACCAGGTAGCTGAGTCGCCAGCTAATACTTCTTCTTCATACACCCAGTCTGGCACGCCGTAGAAGAGCTCGGAGCCGCCGTCGGTGGTGACACGTGTGGCGGTGTCGGAGTCAAGATGGCGAATGAACATGTTGTTGTCTCTTGTGAAGACCACTGCGTCAGAGTTCGGGCTCCAAGATGCCGTTTGGACTCTGCCGTACAAGCTCGCGGGGTCCAAAGGCTCGCCACTCTGGGTTGCAACATCAAAGATCCAGTATCTCCCAGTTCCTGAATGGCGCCAGTTGGATGCGTAGTCGGACTGTACAAGTATTTTCTTGTGATTGGGGCTCGGCCAAGCCTCGTGCGCAACCACAACCTCGCTATCGACCTGGAAGCGTTCAGACTTCATCAAAAGCTTACTATGCTCCAGCTGCGTTGCAGCGTCTGCACCAAGATATCGCACGTCGTGTGTAAATAGGAAGTTCCCTTCCTCTCCTCTTTCAAGCAGCAAACCATCCTCCCCTTCCGGTCCGGCTATCCAACGAACAGACTGTTGCGTCGGATACCATTGTCCAGTTAAGACCTGCTCCAGCTCTACCTTCTTCCCATTTCCCGCTGTACTTGTCGCATGAGGATCGTGTGGCCGCTCGCTGTGACTGACGTGTCTGTCTTGACTCAAGAATAAAAAGAATGCAGCTACCCAACCGATAGCACCTACAGCGATGAGGAGATAGAGTACGCGCCGCGCCTTCTTATCTGCAGGTTTCGTCTGGTATTTCCAGGCCATCACGTCCTCGACATCCAGCTCGTCCTGCGGCTGCTTAAGATGGCCACGGTGGAGCCGCTCAGCGGCTTCTTTGTCGGAGAGATGATCAAGCACTAGAGACGTTGTCGATGCGGTCGACGGGGGCGTATGTGGTTTGGATTCATAGTGATCGTCGCCGCCGCCATCGACCGGGCTGGCCGGGTCGTGGGAGGTGGTCAATGGCTGTTGCTCCTCGGGTAATTCGCTACGAGGGACCATATTTACGAATTGAATCTGCTAGTACATTGCATCAAAGATAAAGGAGCCTCGCAAAGAGTAGAGCAAGGAGCCTGTGAAGGTTTGCGAGTACTCAGCGCAGCGTACGGGAGTCTTGGCTGAGGTGAGATGAGGTCGGATCGGGAAGGAGTCGCAGCCTGAGGTTCACAAAGGAGCCGAGTTCTCCGTGCCAAGCATACGACCTCTTTGTCTACCGTCGAGGCGTGCTGAGGCTTAAGTGGATGCATGCAACGCGATGATTGATCTTATTGAGGACCAAAAGCAGTCGTAACCATTCTCGGCCCTATGCTTGTGATTTCTATAATCACACAATAGCCCACAGTCACATTGCATTCCGAAGCCAAGGACTTCAAGAAAGACGATAAATAAAGAGAAATCTCACTTTGCACGGCTATCTCCATGAATATCGTTCACCAAGCTCTATTGCCATAGCAAAAGCGCCATATCTGCGAGATTTACTTTTCAGCATTATTCTCTTGCGCCCCAGACCCACCGTGAACCCCCTCACCCATCCAATCTCACACCCCTTCCACAAAACCGCTCACCAACATCTTCAACACGTTGTCACCCTTGATCTCACTCGTCAGGAAGACTCTGTCGCTCCATATGCTGTACTTGCGCAGATCGATCTGGCTTGGAAACTGATCGGCCGATTCCTCCGACTCTTGGCCGGGTCGACGAAGTCGAAGATGTTGATAGAGAATTTTTTTTTTTTTTTTTTTTCGATCTCAAGGCTAAGTAGGACGGAGGTCGTATGCAAGAGAATTAAAGATAGTCTCGCACAGAGTCGCTAAATGACTGCATGCCAAAATGGTCTTCCGAAGATGCGTGAGAGTTTTTAGCTGGAGCTGTAGGCGCAAGGTCTTGTTTGCGGAAGTTGCAATTTGAATGCTACTCACTCACAAGCTCGTGCAAAGCGCTATGCAAAAGAGAGAATCTATCGTCAATTCGTCATGCGTCAACACCTGTTTGCCACTCTTCTAAAACCGCTTCTTCCCTGCAGCATTCTTACTCAAGGCCATTAGCTTCTTTTTCCTCTCTAGCTTCTCATTCTTCAATCTCTCTTCCTCTTCTAGCGCCTCCTGATCTTCTTTTCTTGCCGCCTTCAATGCTCTTGATTCTTCTTGCTCCATTTCTTCAAAACCACCTTCCATATCGTCTTCGGAATCCTCGTCGTAGTAGCCCTCCTCCTCATCCTCCGCATCATCGAGATCTGACCACGAGGCGTATCCACCATACTTGTCCTGTGCTTCTCCCTTCTTTGGTGGCGGCTTTGGTTGTGATCCAGCAGGTCGCATTGTACCCCTATACGAGAGCGGTTGCCGTTCTGGCTTCTCCTTCTCGGCCGGTTTCTTCATCGTACCCTTGTAGCTCAACTCCGGCTTCTTTGCTGCGCCAGGCTTATTCATAGGCGTGCCACTTCTGCTCCGGTCATCCTGTGGGGGCTGATTCTTCTTTGCTGCTTGTTCCTTTGCCCGTAGCTTCTCCTGTAATCTCTCGCGTTCTCTTCTTGAGAGCTTCTCGGCAGGCTTGTGTTGGATGCCACCGGTTGCCTGTGATTTAGCGGCAGCTTGAGCCTCGGCAGCCTTGGCCAGCATGGCGGCGAAGCCTTTGGGTTTGGAAGAGGATGCGGCGGGTGCTGCCGGTGTAGGGGCTGCCGGTTTCGGAGGTTGCTTCTGCGCCGCTTTCTGTGGATTTGTGGAGGATGTATTGGTTACAGGTGAGCGTTGGACTGCCGGAGAGGAGGACTTTTGGGCTGTCGCGGACTTGGCGCTTAGCTGGAAGCGATTCGCGGGAGCAGTTGGTCCTGGTCTGTCCGGGCGGCCATTCTGTTCCGTCTTGACCTGCTTCTGCTTCTGCGCTGCCTCAGGCTCCTCCGATCGCCTCTTAACACCGGCGGCGGCATTGTTTGGGGTGAGCTTGAAGCGGTCTGATGATAAAGCGCCGTTCGGGGTCTGTCCGGCCGGAGCACTTGCTGGAGTACTGTTCGCGTTCGCTTTCGGTGCGCTGGCGGGTGCCTGAGGCTTGTCGCCGATGGATGATAGCAGTGAGCTGAAGGACTGAAGAGAATCAGAAGTTAGTGGACTGATACCGGTACTCGATGGCGATACTGTCGCCACACTTACAGTCATGGTGGTGCGGCTGTCTTATCTCCACCCGTCAATGACGGGAATGATGCTCATGTCAATAATGAGCGCGCGATAAGAAAACGAAGAAGGTGGAGGGGACAGTCGACCAGAAAGCGTGCGTACTTATACCCGAATGGGATGGACAATGTCAACCCGCCAGTGAATGAGGATGTAAATACCAAACAGGCGGCAAGCGCTGCGGCGTAGGACTGCGAGTGTAATAAAGTTGAAAGGACACTCATGCGGGCTGTTCGCGTGCAATAATACTGTAATCCACGGGCAGCGTCCGTCAGTCCCGTTGCCGCCCAATCGCCACCAGTCCGCATCCGTCTCTAGCGTCCCTCCGGCTCAGTCCGTCGCTGCGAAGTCTTGGCGGCCCACCCGCTTTTGGTTTGAGTGATCAATTTCGGATTCCGCAACCTCTGACAGTCTGCCCACGAACGACCACCTCGAACTCGAAGTCTCAGTCTGCACTGCAATTACAGTGCTTAAAAGCGATTGATTCTCTTGTTCCTTGACATCCACCACCAAATGTACGCATCCTCACCCCCATCTGCGCTGCGGTCTTCGCAGACGCCAGATCTGGCACTGAGAACAGACTCACTAATTGCGCGTGAACAGACAACACCGTCAAAATGAAGCACATGGCTGCATACCTCCTCCTTGGCCTCGGCGGCAACACCTCCCCGTCGGCCAACGACATCAAGGAGGTCCTCGCCTCCGTCGGCGTTGAGGCTGAGCAGGCCCGCGTCGAGTCTCTCCTCAAGGAGCTCGAGGGCAAGGACATCAACGAGGTACGCCTATCAAAAAATTCCCCTACACCCTTTGGAAACCTGGAAGAACACTAGCTAACACCATCAACAGCTGATCAAGGAGGGTACCGAGAAGCTCGCCTCCGTCCCATCTGGCGGTGCCGTCGCTGTCGCCCCGGCTGCTGCCCCGGCCGCTGGTGGTGCTGCCCCGGCTGCTGAGGCCCCGGCCAAGAAGGAGGAGGCCAAGGAGGAGTCCGACGAGGACATGGGCTTCGGTCTGTTCGACTAAGCGTATCGTTCTTCGAGCGATAACCAAAGAAGCCATGTGGTGAAGGACGCACTGTGAGGAGGACGCTGGTTGGTGGAGAAGGCATGAAAAGGCTTTGAGACCATGCGCTGTTGCAATGCGGAGCAGGTCATGTTCGTCAAGATGGGCCTGTTTTGAGGCATTCCGGCTGAGCTAGACAGTGAAAGAATCACAAGCACTTCACCACAGACACGTGCATTATTGTTTCATGTTCTTGTATTGATCTCGTATCCACTGGACTTCCAATGTAAGGCACGCTCGACCGCCTCGGAACATGTTGAAATCCCCTGTTTGAGCAGCCGAAAGGAGCCTCATTCGGGTCTATGGCAAGCGAAGGTGCAACAAACATGCTCATGTCAACGAACTCATGGAGGTGATGCGGCCGATGTCTGCTGAATGGAGCCAAATGAGCAAGCTGGCTGTCTCGAAACTCGCTAGGAGCTGCAGAAGATCTTTGGATTATATTACAATCCTCTTGCATTCAACAATGGTGCTCTGCAGTAGTAGTAAATCTCATAAGCGCAACGGACACGCGGGGTCAAAGTGATCGCCGCCCTGCCCAGTGCCGGTGTAGCTGGAGGTCGGGTGCCCGGTGGTCAGGACGTCCTGCCTCAGGCACGCAAAAATTTCCAGCGCGCAGCGCCAAGCATCGCACTTTGATTCTTGAAGTCTCCGCTTCTACCTTTCAGTAAAGTGATCTCGGCAGCGACCAACGTCAACACATCGCCATCACCGTCGACGACTAACACCGCAGCCATGGCCGACCAGGAATACGTACGTCTACAGCGCTTCATGGAAACGTCCACGGACGACACAGCTGACAGTCTCAACAGAACCCAGAGGAGGCAGCTGGTATGCGCACACCACCATGATTTCGACCGAACACCGCAGCGCTCCTTCGCAACCCATGACAACCGCACGAGGATAAAACCCTGTGGATAGGCCACGAAGGGGCGCTGGAAGATAGGATATCGGGCTGACTTGACATCTGTGATGCAGAGTTGAAGAGAAAGAGAGCGTTCCGCAAGTTCTCTTACCGCGGCATCGACTTGGATGAGTACGTGCAGCGCATGAACCGGTATTTGGCACTGATTGAGGACAAGCATGCTGATACACTTTCCGTTTACAGGCTCCTCGACCTCTCCAGCGAGCAGCTCCGCGATGTCGTCCACGCCCGTGCCCGCAGACGGTTCAACCGCGGCCTCAAGCGCAAGCCGATGGGCTTGATCAAGAAGCTCCGTAAGGCGAAGCAGGAGGCCCCGCCGAATGAGAAGCCCGCCGTCGTCAAGACTCACCTCCGTGACATGATCGTCGTCCCGGAGATGATCGGCTCCGTCATTGGTGTCTACTCTGGCAAGGAGTTCAACACCGTCGAGATCAAGCCGGAGATGGTCGGCCACTACCTCGCTGAGTTCTCCATCTCTTAGTAAGTCTTGCCATTTTCGCTAAGGTATTTGAAGTAATTGATGCTAACAATGGCCCTAGCCACCCCGTCCGTCACGGTCGCCCGGGTATCGGTGCTACGCACTCTTCCCGTTTCATTCCCCTGAAGTAATCTGTTTCTGGTGGGATGTTGCTCTGGTGCATTATGGCTTTTGGCTCGACATGAATAGAGTCAAATCAGTCGCATGAAGGCAGGCGGGTGAGATAGTCCTCCAAAAAGAAGATTTTCTCATACTTTTGCTCCCTCTTTTTTTTTTTCTCTACGAATCTCTGGTCATGCGTCCCACCCTGCTGTGCGCCTGATGGCAGCTACCGTCCCACAGCGACGAGTAAGCTCTAGCTGCCCACATTGCTGTTCAAACTGCAGTATCGCTCTTTTGTAAGCTACCAGGTTGCCGCTCATACCATGGCCGCTTTATTTGGTGCGGACCTCGGAGAAAAGCCTGCGAGACGACACGATACTGGAGGCCCGGCAAATTGGAGGCCCGGCAATAGTACTGCTCGAGTACATGAGTCTTATCCGTGCGTGAGCAGACGACCCCTCTCGCAGGCATCTCACGTCCCCGCAATCCCGAATACCCGACTTGGGAAAAGTTCCGATGCCTCTTTCAGCTCTTGACTTCCATCCGTTCGTATGCGATTTAGGAAGATGGATTGGCTAGGCAAGTACAAGCTACTGCAGTAACCGAGGATCGCTATCAGCTCGGATTCGCGTGGTGGGTGGGCGGTGTTTTCAGAGCGCTTTTAGCTGGGGAATGACCTATTGGCCTCTTATGGGATCTAGTCTGGAAACATCCCTCTCGTCCCTAGCATCTTGTTCCTCACTTCGAATTTTCTGCAACCGGTGCACCTACTCAGCATCAACAGCAGGGGGAATGGCGCTCCCGACCGAGATGAACGCCTGGGTCGCCAAAATGGGCCATCGCGAACCTTTCCGTTCTCGTGTTCCAGTTCCGGATGTTGCGCCGGATGGTTTGCTGGTGAAGGTCGAGGCTATGGGCGTCTGCCATAGCGATTGCTCGTTGCTCAAGCTTGATGAGCCGATTTATCATATGAAGCGGGAGTACAGTGAGTACCTCATCCTTCTCCTGCTTCTGTCTCCTTCTTTCTGCCCCACCCCTCTGTGAGGGAATGTCCACAACGCAAGGGAGATATGTTAGCTGATTTGGCCATACAGTCCTCGGTCACGAAGGCGCAGGGGAGGTTGTCAAAATTGGCTTAGATGTCAAACCCGATCTCTTCCACCTTGGGGATCGAGTCGCTATCCATCTCATCCCCGGCTGCAACAAACCGGACTGTCTGGAGTGCTCCCGCGACTTGCATGTCCTGTGTAAAGCCGACGAGAGCGGCAATTACGGGCTCGGTAGGGACGGCATGTTCGCGGAGTATGTCGCTTGTCAGGCTCGCGCCGCGGTCAAGGTCCCGGATTCGGTGGCAATGCCTGCTGCGGCTGTCGCCCCCGATGCGGTTTTGACGGCTTATCAGGCGGTCAAGTATACAGGTGCTGTCCGGCCGGATCACACGATTGTTATTTTCGGGTTGGGCGGCGTCGGTTTGAACGGTGTTCAGACTGCTCTTCATCTAGGCGTCAAGCGGATTCTGGTCGTGGATAAACGTCAGCATAGTCTAGACGAAGCAGTCGCTCTGGGCATTCCGAAGGAGAATTGTTTCTGCACGGGTGATAATCCCGAGGAGAAAAAGATCGAGCAGTTCGTCGCGGAGAATAACATCCAGGTTGATGTCGCCATCGACTTTGTTGGCCACGCCGATACTATCCTTGCCGCGCAGATGCTCGTTCGGCCTGCTGGGTTGATCGTGCAGGTTGGTTTGCTGGCCCAGCATGCACCTCTGATCCCCGGCTACCTCGTCATGCATGCGAAGACGATCAAGGGGAATTACAATGGAAGCCTGGAATCTTTTGCCGAGGTCATGGAGTTGATGGCACAGGAAGTTTTGAAACCTAAGTTGGAGACGGGGAGTATCGAAGATTTACCCCAGGTCTTGAGGGATCTGGATGATGGTAAGGTGAAGACTAGGATGGTTTTATTGCCGGATTGGAGGGAGTGAGACGTGGATATGCAATGGGAAGGAGTTGGGGACATTTTTTGTCACGTAACGAAGGGAACTTTGTATGTGTGCAGGTGCTTGGGCTGTCGTTGCTGTGACAAAGTCATGAAGTGTCTCTGGATTACAATGACAGCGGGCATGGGTGAAAATCCTTACTGAACCATAACGCTTCGCAACGTCGAACTTCAGCTACCTCTGCACTCCCTCCATATTCACGCTACCGAGATTTGTCTCCCTGCCATCGAACTTCTTTCCTCTCACTGCCGCAACTAAGCCCTCAAGCCAGTCTTGGTGCCCCAGTAACATCCGATTCGGTTTCACTTCCGCCAGCTGTGCGGCAGGCTTACCTATCTGACTTTCCTGCGTTAGGATTCGCACCCTGCCACCCGGTAACTCCTCGATGAGCCAAGCATGGTAAACCTTCACCGCCGTGTCGGCGTCTCCATCCAATCCTGCTGACCATGCCAGCCTACCTACTGGACCCGGCTCGATGGATTCCTCGACCTTGCAGTCTAATACTGGGAAGCCGAAAGTCGAAAAGCGGAACGAATCGCCTTGTTTCAGGAAGTTGCCGGACGTAGGTGGCGTGACTTGCTCGACATTGTGGCCGTAGTAAGTCTCCCACTGCGTGCAATCGGCGAGTTTGGACCAGATTTGAGAGGGGGAAATGCCTTTGACGATCGTTTCGTTCGAAGTGAAGTTGTCGGATGTTCCCGGGAGGTATTCTTGGGGCCAGCCGATGGCTGCATTGGTTGCTTCAGACATGGCTATTCGACTCTGACAGTCGTCTATGAGATTTGATGTATGTTCCTCCGTGGTTGCGATATATATGGAGACGTTCGGCCAAATCTCAGTGTTTGAAACGTAACTCAGAGGTCTTGCACTGATCTGGGGAGCTTGACACAATCACCTCCGTTCATGGCCCTCTGAGACTGCTAATAATAGTGTGTACTATAGTGCCTACCTCGGAGGTAGAAGTATGGATGTTAGTAGGTATGTACATAGTAGGAATGAGGTGTCGGGCATTGGAAGTCGGAAAGCGGCAATGAAGCACGAGCCGCCTCCGCGTAACGCGAGTCGGAGGCGATGCCCTGCCAAGAGCCGACAGCTGTACAGTGAGAGTGAGGACAGCTTGAAGCTCCCGCGCGACCCATTGATCGGTCCCATTGATTCATCAATGCCCATGCACGACGTCCTTATGTCCTCTTGATTCAGAATCCGCTACGCCGCCGACTACAACCTCCCATCATGGCGGCTACCAAGCCCTCGGGCAGCGACAACCCCGCCGCCTTCTTCTTCCAGGGCGAGACCGGCCGCAACACTCGAGGTCTCCTCCGTCTGATCATCCTGTGTACCATCGCCGCCGCCGCCGTCGCCAGCAGACTCTTCTCTGTCATCCGATTCGAATCCATCATCCACGAGTTCGACCCGTGGTTCAACTTCCGCGCCACCAAGTACCTGGTGAACCATGGTTTCCATGCCTTTTGGGATTGGTTCGACGACAGTACGTAAGCCCCCATTGCAGCGGGGAAGGGTGCATGTGTCTATGCCCATACAGCACAGGGCATGAAAGAGGCAGCGAGAAATGGATATGCAATGAGGGGAACCTCCAATGGCATCGAAACTAACGGTGTTGCAGGGACATGGCATCCTCTCGGACGTGTGACCGGTGGTACTCTCTACCCAGGGCTAATGGTGACTTCCGGCACCATCTACCACGTCCTCCGCTTCCTCACTCTGCCCGTGGACATTCGTAACATCTGCGTTCTGCTCGCACCGGGCTTCTCTGGTCTAACAGCCTTTGCTTCATACCTCTTCACGAGCGAGATGAGCGACTCGCCGTCCGCTGGTCTTCTGGCTGCCATCTTCATGGGTATTGCCCCCGGCTACATCTCCCGCTCTGTTGCCGGCTCCTACGACAATGAGGCCATCGCCATCTTCCTGCTTGTCTTCACCTTCTACCTCTGGATCAAGGCCGTCAAGCTCGGAAGCATTATGTGGGGTGCCCTGACCGCGCTCTTCTATGGATACATGGTGTCGGCATGGGGTGGTTACGTCTTCATCACCAATCTGCTGCCGCTCCACGCCTTCGTACTGACCTGTATGGGTCGCTTCAGCCCAAGACTTTACGTGTCGTACACGACCTGGTATGCCTTGGGAACCTTAGCCTCAATGCAGATTCCATTCGTAGGCTTCCTGCCAATCAGGAGCAGCGACCACATGGCTGCACTTGGTGTCTTCGGTCTCATGCAGCTTGTTGGTGCTGCTGAGTGGCTCCGGTCTCAGCTGCCATCGAAGCAATTCCAGACCGTTATTCGCGCCGCCGTGCTCCTCATCTTCGCAGGCGCTTTCGGTGCGCTTGTCCTGCTCACCGTCTCTGGCGTTGTTGCTCCCTGGTCCGGCCGATTCTACTCGCTCTGGGACACTGGCTACGCCAAGATTCACATTCCTATCATTGCCTCCGTGTCCGAGCACCAACCGACTGCTTGGCCTGCCTTCTTCTTTGACCTGAACATGTTGATCTGGCTCTTCCCTGCTGGTGTCTACATGTGCTTCCGCAACCTCAAGGATGAGCAGGTTTTCATCGTGATCTATGCTGTCCTGGCCAGCTACTTCGCGGGTGTCATGGTTCGTTTGATGCTGACTCTGACTCCGGTCGTCTGTGTGGCTGCTGCGATGGCTTTGAGCCAGATCCTCGACACCTTCCTGGTTGCATCTTCGCCAAACGAGGGCTCATCGGCGCAGGCCAACGGAACGCCACCAAGCGCAAACGCCAATGGTAACCTTGCCGACAAGTTCTCTGCTTTGCCAGACACCCTGCGCAGCACCAAGTCTCCTCTTGTTGGCATCTACTCTTATCTCAGCAAGTCCCTGATCACTGGCGCCATCACTTCTTATTTGCTGCTGTTCGTCCTGCACTGCACATGGGTCACCTCGAACGCTTACTCCTCGCCTTCTGTTGTGCTCGCCTCTCGCCTTCCGGACGGTAGCCAGCACATCATCGACGACTACCGTGAGGCATACTACTGGCTGAGACAGAACACCCCGGAGACTGCTAAGATTATGAGTTGGTGGGACTACGGCTACCAGATTGGTGGTATGGCTGACCGTCCGACGCTGGTTGACAACAACACATGGAACAACACTCACATTGCGACTGTTGGCAAAGCCATGTCCAGTCGGGAGGAGGTGTCGTACCCTATCATGAAGCAGCACGAGGTTGACTATGTGCTTGTCGTTTTCGGTGGACTGCTCGGGTACTCGGGTGACGACATCAACAAGTTCTTGTGGATGGTCAGGATCGCTGAAGGTAAGTTCTCGCCGTTATTTGGGCATCGTGTCACGGATTCACTTGCATGCTCGAATGCGGATAACGTCAGGTTGAAGACCATGCTAATACATGATTCCGTTAGGTATCTGGCCTGACGAGATCAACGAGCGCGACTACTTCACCCCGCGTGGCGAGTACCGTGTCGACGACCAGGCTACACCCACCATGCGCAACTCGCTCATGTACAAGATGTCTTACTACAACTACGACAAGCTCTTCCCCGGCGGTCAAGCCATGGACCGCGTCCGAGGCTCGCGCCTGCCGGCTGAGGGCCCTCAGTTGAACTCGCTCGAGGAAGCTTTCACCAGTGAGAACTGGATCATCAGAATCTTCAAGGTCAAGGACTACGACAACTTGGGCCGTAGTCACCAGGAGGCCTCGGCTTTCGAGAAGGGTAACAAGAGGAAGAAGGCGGCGGGAAGTAAGAGAAAGGGAGCAAGAGTCCTGCGGGTCGACTGAGATGTGTTGAGGGAACTGGTCGAGTGACGCCTTGATGGCGTCCGTTGTAGCATACAAAAATGATCCGCATTAGATTTGGATTTTCATTTGGAACAAAAGCCGGCCGCTCACTGTGGGCCTGATTCAGTTTGGGTCGCGCGTGGGTTGAGTGCCTTCCTTGCTCGATGAGTGTGTTCGTTGCATGGCATGTTTTTCTCTTCGTTTTCTTTTTCCGTTTTCTTTGCATATTCGGGAAACGAGGCTGTGTTCAAAAATTGCCAGGTCACAACATACCGGCAAAGTTGATGCTTGTAGGATACTCGGTCCACGTCGTCCCTCGACGACATCTACTCCCAGCGTGATCAGGTTGGAAGGCCTTACCTCTGCAGGCCGAACGAAGCGCTCGAGCTGAACGGGCCGGGGGAGATCCATCCCCGCAGCCGCCCGACAGACTAGCCGAAGGTAGAATGCGGTTTCGTGCACGACTATAGAGCAGAAGTAGGTACCGTGCGTACATAGTAGATTTCTGTACCATTGCATTTCCTTCTTCAGCGCGACTCTTACATTTTGTGTATCTTGCAAGCCATTCGCATCCAGACCTGAGCTGTTGTCTACGCGTTACGAAGAGGACCCCGCAAACACCAACACACGGGATCCGAGCCCCTCAACATGTATTCCCAGCCGATCCGCATTCATAGGCCTTCAGAAGCTGACACTCGTTAGGTATCTCCTCCGTCGCGCTGCAGCGCGCTCGCTTTGTGCGCAGCCCTCTCGTTCGACTGCAAGCTACCGACCTATCTGCCGCGTTACCGCTTCACAACCGACCAGCTACAGAGCCTTTCATCAGTCCCGGATATGGCGAGCAGAAGGCGAGCAGAAGAAGGGGTTTGAGGCTAGTCCGGCAGAAGCATCGACATCTGGGGAGACTGTCACGACGGAGGCCACTCAGGCTGAAGAAAGCATCAAGGAAGGGGACATTAAGGAGGAGAGCATAGCCACACCCGATGTTGCCGATGCAGCACAGAAATCTCACCAAGAGCCAGCATCACACGATGCTGTGTCAGAAGCTTCGGGGACGACTTCAGCGCCGCTTGGACAGACAGAGGCGCCCACGGAAACGGAGCAACCTGCTGAGAGTATAAAGGAGAAGGCGCAGGACCTGGCTTCCTCCGCTGCACAGACCGCTCAGGAAGCCACTTCTTCTGCAGCGCAGACTGTCTCCTCAGCAGCATCTTCGACCGCCGAAAAAGCGCGACAAAGCAACCCCTTCGACAAGACCCCTTCTCAGTCTGGAGGTCGCCCTCAATCCTCCGCCTCGCGCTCGCCTTCCCGCATCCTCTACATCGGCAACCTCTTCTTCGAAGTTACCGCCCCGGAACTGGAGAAAGAGTTCTCCAAACTCGGCGATATCACCAACTCTCGCATCGTCGTTGATTCGCGAGGGCTGTCGAAGGGCTTTGGCTACGTTGAATTCGCCACTCAGGCCGCCGCCGACCGTGCCGTCAGACAGCTGGATCAGAAGGTCTTCCAGGGCAGGAGGATGGCTGTGCAGTATCACATCCCTAAAACCGGAATCTCTCCCCGTGGTCAGATTTCGAAGCAGCTGAACACGCCGAGTAAGACGTTGTTTATTGGCAATATGAGCTATCAGATGTCGGACAGGGATTTGAACGGTATGTCATTACTTTGAGACGAGGATGTGAAGGATGATTAGTGCTATTACTTGAGAGTTGATCATGCTGACATTGCATGAAGATCTTTTTAGGGAAATCCGAAATGTGCTCGACGTCCGGGTCGCTATCGACCGTCGATCTGGCCAACCTAGAGGGTTTGCCCACGCCGATTTCATTGATGTTGCATCGGCGGAGAAAGCTAAGGCGCATCTGGAGAAGAAGGTCGTGTATGGGAGACCGCTGAAGGTCGATTTCAGCAGGGACAGCTATCGGTCAAAGGGTGCTTCTCAAGTCTGAAGAAGTAGTGGCAACGCCTCTTTGTGAAGTCGTAGGAGAAGTGGCGTCAAGGAAAAGTTCCTGAGCGAGTACTTGGGGTCGCCATGTGGCCATGTGGCCGAGTGGCGGATTGGAGATGAGGAGGTGGTTGTATTATACATGTACTCTTTCGCGGATGTAATATAGCAGGGCGGTTGTATCTACAGGCGGTCATTCAAATGTGAAGACGCCTACGTCAATCCTCCCTCATCACACTCCATCAGTGTCGCTCTTCCTCTAATTTCCTCTGAGACTACGACTACCCTCAATTCTTCAACGGTCCGGAGGACGCGATTAATCAGGAAGACCGGTCACGTGGACAGAGGACTGTAGGTTTGTCGGCATCTGCATCTAATCTCGGGCTTGGCACTGACCGACCTCGGTATCTCCGCTTACATCACCAACACCCACCTGCACCTTCACATGTCTCCAGGTCCAAGCACACCTATCCAACGAGCCAACTTATTACACCCATCTATTATACCTTGATTTGCATAGTGAAAGCTTCAGGCGAAAGCGTGTAGCCTCAGCCTGTCTTCTCCGCCCACAACATCGTTTATCACCAGTCTGCCGCCGCCACCATGTCCTTCCTCGGCGGACCCGAGTGCTCAACAGCGGCCAACCCGCTCGCGCAGTTCCAGAAGCAGACTTCCGCCGACACTTCACTCCAACGCGACCGCCTCACCTCCCGGGGACCGAACCAGTTCAGTGGTTTCAGAAGTCAGCAGGGACTACCAGAAGATGCGGCTTTCCAGGACTTCCAGGCAGCCGGGCCACAGTTCAACGAGACGCTGCCGGCAGCACATGACCCGAGACTCTTCGAGATGGAGCAGATGAAGCGGGCTTCTCAGTTCGGTGGCGGCGACATGGGAAATGGCTGGGCTGCCGAGTTTGGACAGCAGGGCCCTCAGGGTTTCGCACAGCAGCCGGCACAAAGTCGAGCCGGAGCTTTCAGCCCTGCTGATTTTGCCAACTTCCGCCAGCAGAACAGTGCTGCGTCGCCTTTGCAACGGAACGGTAGCCCTGCGGCAGCGTCGGGCTACGCTGGTCAGAGTGCGTTCAGCCGGCCACCCATGTATGGGTCAGCGTTCGGTGGCGGCTTCGGAGGCATGCAGAGACCCATGTTCCAGTCCGGCATGTACGGACAGCAGCAACCGCAGACATTCGAGGGAAAAGGAAAGGGTCGAGTGCAAGAGCTGAGCGATACAGATTGGGAGAAGCAGTTCGAGGAGTTGAGCACACAAGATCGTGAAGTGGATGATCTGGATGCTGAGGCGCAGAATGCAGTGGAAAGGGAGCTCAATGATTTGGATCGGTAAGTCGTGATTCCTGCAGGACCCTTGAATGGAGAACGGAGGACGGTCGTCTGACGCCTAGCGGTAGATCAGAGACTGGCTTCGGCGATTTTGAGAATATTTGGAATTCTATCCGAACTGAGACTGACACAAATAGGGATATGCTCGGTGACGAAGAACTCGCGAAACACATGGGTGAAGGCTTTGATGAGTGGAAGGACTTTGACGGAATGGGTCACGATTTCTCTGGCTTAGGCACGCATGACTTCTCCCAAGGACCCGAGCTTGGCAACTATCTCTTCGAGGAAAACAATCCCTTCAAGGAAATACCGAATGCTTTTGAAGAGGGCATGAAGATCCTACACGAAGGCGGAAACCTCAGCTTAGCTTCCCTCGCCTTTGAAGCAGCTGTCCAAAAGGATGAGAACTTCACTGATGCCTGGGTTGCGCTTGGTCAGGCTCAGGCTCAGAACGAGAAGGAAGCTCCAGCAATTCGAGCATTGGAACAGGCCATTAAGCTCGACCCTTCGAATCTTGAAGCACTCATGGGTCTTTCGGTCTCTTACACCAACGAAGGCTACGATTCCCTGGCGTACCGCACGCTTGAACGCTGGGTTGGCGCCAAGTATCCTCAACTCGGCGTAGCTCCACGAGGGCTAGAAGATGACGCAGCAGAGGAGATGGGGTTCACGGACCGCCATCTCTTGCACGAGAAGGTGACCAATCTATTCCTCGAAGCTGCCCAGATGAATCCAGAAGGCGGAAATGTGGATGTCGATGTCCAAGTCGGGCTCGGAGTTCTCTTCTATGGCAGTGAGGAATACGAAAAGGCTATCGATTGCTTCAACGCTGCGCTCGATTCTTCAGAGCATGGTGCGCTAAAGAGAGAGGGCGAGGAGCATCTCCTCTGGAACCGTCTAGGTGCTACCCTGGCCAACAGCGGAAGAAGCGAGGAGGCTATCGAAGCTTACAATCGTGCCCTCGATCTCCGGCCAAACTTCGTCCGCGCTCGCTACAACCTGGGAGTGTCATGCATCAATCTCGGGGTTCTAGAGACAGCTGCTGGACACCTTCTTAACGCCCTCAGCATGCACCGGCTCATCGAGGCCGAAGGCCGTGCTAAGGCTGCAGAGCTGTTGAGAGATGGGCAAGGTAATGACGTCGACGACCGAGTGGTCGAAGGCTTGCTACAGCAGAACCAGAGCACGAATCTGTACGATACGCTCAGAAGAGTCTTTAGCCAGATGAGCAGGAGGGATCTGGCTGAGATGGTCGGTCCGGATATGGATCTTGACAAACTTAGGGGCGAATTCGAGTTTTAGGACGACTTGAATGCGGATTATGAGCAATCTGGGACGCTTAAGTGGGTGAAGGGCTTACCATTTGATGAGAAGGTGGCCCCGATGAGTGCAACTGCCAACCTGGAGCAAAAAGCTGGCGTAAAAACCTCGCTGAGCTCGACTGATAATCTTCACCCTGATGGAACTGGGTGTCTCACCCTAGCGGAGCTAATCTCGATTTTCAGATCTGGAGATGCGCTTTTAAAGGATTTCGGCTATGCTGGCAAGGTTGTGGGTGTTCTCGGTGATACTAAAGCCGGCAAATCCAGCGTCTTGGGTCAGCTCAGCGAGGAGAAAGTGATGAACCCGATCACGGTATCCCCAAGACTCATTTAAGGACGTGTTGAGAGGAAATTCTGGATCCAAATCTGCCGAAAGATGGTGTTTCCAACCAGCCAAGTGAGATGACCACGTCAGAATAGCCCTACTTTCAACCTTCTTTGTTGTGATCATTAACTAAACAACAAGAAGTGCGGCTGTAGCTGAGTGCTTCATTGTAGATTAGGGACGACTGGGAGGTACATAGCTCACTATTCGAAGAAAGTGTTCACGACCTCGCCTGTGATTACTTTGAAGTCTTCTTGTCTCCTTTGTCTACCCGGCATGCTCCAAAACTTGGTGTACCCTGGAAGATTTCGAACCCCTGTGCGAACGGAATTGCGATTCATTTCCTCTAGGCTTCTGCCGAACCTTCCTTTGGCGGGCCCTGTACGGTACAAACATGGTAATCTCGGCTCGCATATGCTCATGCTCTAATGTCAAAATGTTCTGCCATGTTGTCCTCTCATCTCTGACCGAGCAGGAAGTACCGATATCACCGAAGGCCTGCCTCATGCCCAATGTTCGGGCGAGCCTGTGATTGTAACTTGCTGCAATTCCCTGTCAATCCAAGTTCTAGCCATCGCTTCGACGAACAGGCTGATAATCACTTTAGTGCCGCCTTTTAGCCCTTCTCGGCGCTTTCAGTACCATCCCAGTTGCCTTCTCGTCTTCCAACGCCTTCTCAAGGGCCCTTATGCGGGCAGAAAGTCTGCTGTTCTCCCTGAGTAGGTCGTGCCCTAGACGTCGGAGTTGCTCGACGTATGGCGATGAATCGAGGATGCGCATTTGGTCCTGTTCGGTGTGGTCGTGTTGATTGAGATGAGAGCTGGTTGGAGCCATGGATGTAGTCACCGTTGCAGAACTTGTTTGGCGGGGCGGTGCAAAATCAGACGACGGGTCGGATTTGGATTCTTTGCAGAGAGTATGGAGATAGCTGTTGAGATTACATGGGATTGTTTAAGATATGATTCAGATATCTCTACATGTTCGGGAATGCTTTGGAAAGTACGGATGGCCAGAGTATGTCCTTTGTCTTAACGTCCTGTCTGAGAACATGAGACATGTCTGCTTCAATGCTGCAAGGAGATGCGACAGAACTCCAAGATGGTCTCAGGTTCCACCTGCCACCGACTTACAATCCCGTCGGAGAAGCAGAGACTTACTTCTTCTCGCATACCGTAATGAATGGCGAAGCAACACCGCTCAAGAAGATCCTCCCGGTCTTCGCGTCGTGCACTGCCGTAGTTGTCCCAGGCAATACCTCACCCCTGGCATCTTCCAAGACCTTCTCCCACTTCCACTGTTTCTCGCCGCTCTCGCTCTCTGTCTGCCTGAGCCGCAAGACCGTACTGGGCGGGTTCTTGTTCAGAGGATCTTCCATAGCCTCCATCATCGCTGTGAGGTCAGAGAGCGCCGCAATGTAGATGTCTCCTTCGCTGTCCTGGCTGAGATTGTCGATGGGGTAGGGGATGGGGATGTGCTCTACAAAGTCCAAACCAGGATCCATGCGTTTGGTCCTGTAGACGTGGATCCCACCTTTGCCGCTGCTAGGGACGTAGACGTAGCCATTTTTCGGGTCTCGGATGAGACCGTTGGGGAAGGTGAGTCCGTCAGCGACAGTGCGGCATCCACGAGCTGTAGTGCAGTAGCTGACGTCTCCAGTCCCGACGACAGGACTCAGCTGGTGACTACGGCCTGTTTTGTGTGGGCCATGATCATTTGTAACGTAGAATGCGTTCTTGCCCATAGCTGCGACACGATTTGGCGTGGCGAGATTTTCATGGGCAAAAGTCTGGAGGTGTTTCATTTCTGTGGCGTCTGGCGGCGCCAAAACAAAGCGTTCAACTGTACTGTTGCCGCCAACTTCTGAATTGTCCAGGAGATCGCTTGTGACTGGATGTACCGACGGGCGGTTGTTGACGACGAAGAAGTTGATACCAGCCGAACTGTCTACGCCGGTGAAGCCGACAAGATGGAGACTTCCATCCCCGTTGACGCCGTGGAAGTTGTTGGTTTGCACAATTCGATACTCGTAACTCTCGCCTTTAGGCTTGTCAATCTTCATTGCAATGATGGCATCGTCAAGGGCGCGGCCAGACGCATTTAATTTGCCGACATTGGGCGACCATTGTTTTCGTGCCAGAGGATCCGAGCAAGCCAGGAAGAGCTGCCGCGATGTCTCAGATAGCCACATGTCCTCGCATGCTTGCAGAATTGGATCTCGGATTTGCCGGCACTGGTATGGAAAGTCTGAGATGGGCTGGAGGGTGCGGCCTACACCAAGCGTGACAAAGAGAGCATCTTTGAGGACGACTTGGTAGAGGACTGCAGCTACGACTATTAGCGGCACACCGAACTTAAGCAGGGTGCCTGCCATGATTTCGCCCTTTGTAGAGAAATCACAGGGAAGGCAGTGGACAATTCAGTTCCCCTTTGACAACGAAGAGTGGAATACTGTGGGTAGGAGCTAACCGTTACGCCTAGCGCATTACCGTAATGAGCGCAATGGTCGGAATGGTCCTCGCCCTGCTGAGCAGCGAGCGAGTTCGGGTCCCAGGGACAGTGCAAGATGCAGAGCCTGGTTGAAGAGGCTACATGTGTGTGACCGCAGCGGTGGCAACAAGGAGGGAAAATACCTCAGCGACTCGCAGGTGAAGTTCACCATCTCCGAGCTTGGGCCAAATCTCACGTATCGTACAGCATTAGCTCATCCTCCCAAGTTCGGAACCGTTCGGCAGCGGCTCGTTCAGGAGGCACCGCATCATCAAGTAAGCATTAACTGTAACGGTCAGTGGTCTTGAAGTCAACGAGGTAGGTTGTTGGTCTCCGAAGTTGTGAACCTACGTTCGACAATACATCGACAAGATCATCTTCACTACACATTCGACCGACGCCAATCCATCGAACAATCGCCCCTCATGTCGACCTCCATTCTCGACTCCCGTCAGCTGTTCCAAGCCGCGAAGCTCATCGCTGTCCCTCTACCATTTGCTCTCGCCGGCTACTCCTACGCTTTCTCCCAGAACGCCGTGCCCGCGCTCTACGATCAACCGGCCGAAGTCAGCACACCTGCTATCAAGGACATTTACCAGAGCGGCGCCAAGTTCGTCGTGCCCGGCAACATCCTCTCTCTCGCCGCAACAGCATACCTCGCATGGAAGGTTCCCGCCCAGCGGAATCTATGGGCGACCGCTGCAGGCTCTCTCGTGGCCTTGATCGCCTGGACGCCATTGGTCATGCGTCGATCCAACATCGTTCGTCTGCTTGAGATCTCGGAGAGCAAGGCCCTGCAGGAGAGGGCAACAGCAACACTGGAGGCAAGACAGCTGCTCATCAAGTGGGTGCGACAGAACTACGTGCGGGCAGCTTTGGCTCTCGTCGCTGGCGTTTACAGCGTCAGGGCGACCATTGCTTAGATGATTGATGCGGGACACCCTTTGCGATGTACGATACAAGAAAGTGAGGATCGTGTATATAAGTGTAATTCGTGGCTTGTCAATCCTGTGGCGGTTGCGGTCTCTTCCTCTCCTTGCAAGTGCCGGACATCCATTTCGTCCCGGTGATCTTGAACTCCGCAAGTCTAGTTTCACAATTGCACATACCATACGCTGTCTTCGGCGGCCATACCGTGCCCTCGGCCTGTACCATATGTGTTTTGCTTCTGCGAGATCAATACTGGATATCGTATAGCATGAATGAAAGGCCCGGAAGATTAAAAGCTGTCATGGCTATTCACGGATTATACAAGTTTACGAGATCAAGAAACAAGGCCATCACGAAGCAAGAGATGGCACCACGACAAGGAGGCAGGCTACTAGCCGCTGTTTAGGCAGCATAGCTTGCGCCACGTCCTAGTCGCCGCACTATCATCCCATCACTGACCACCATCCCAGGACTCTGCGTTGCCTCACTAGCCGACGTGTTCTGCCCTGCGTGCATTCCACCATCGGAAAGGCCAGCGAAAGCATCATCCGCTGTCCCCATAGCTGGCGATTGCACCGCACTGCTCGCAGCCCGCACAGGGCCCTGAGGCCTATGCTGCCGCTGGTTGTGCGCCTGTTCTGTACGGTCCGCAAAATCGCCATACGTATGACTGGTGCGCGACGTAGCGGACGAAAGCGCCGGCATGCCCGAATGCCGCGCTTGATATTCGCCATTGGCCATCTGCTTCTTCTCTGTCGTGGTACGCTCTGCTGCGTCCTGGTTTGGGTTCGCGGTCTCGTATTCGAGAATCTTGATGAATTTGTAGAAACCCGCTGCCACGATTGAGCCGAGTATGGGGCCGACCCAGTAGACTTGATAAGCTTGTTAGCCACCTCAATTTTCGTCGTTGTCGTTGACAAACTCGTTGACAAGGGGATGCTTACTCCAATGGTAGCCATTGAACTGGCGGTTGACGACACAAGGTCCAAAGCTCCGAGCTGGGTTCAGGCTGCCGCCTGTGAAGTAAACCCCGACCAGCTCGGCAACAAACAGGGACAGACCGATGCCGACAGGCGCAATGAAGGTGCCTTTATGCTTCTCCGCGGCAAGCATGAAAATGGTAAATACCAATTCGGCGGTGAGCAGCATCTCAATAAAGAGACCTTGAACGATAGACGTGCCGCCGCCGAGGGTTGTCTGTACCGTGAGGGGGCCGGGAAACATGCATGCGACTAAAGCTGCTGCTGTCATACCACCCAGGATCTGAGAGGCGAAAAGAAGCATGCCTCGAAGATAGGGCAGAGCGCCAATCTGTTTGTCTCGTGTCAGCAAAACATTCCACTGCATAAGTATGCCCCGAGCAGGAGAATGGATTAGGCTCTTACAATGCACATGCCGACTGTGACAGCCGGATTGAACAATCCACCTGAAATGCGGAAAAAGACCCATGCGTTGACAGCGAGGGAGAAGCCAAAGCTAAGGGCGATATACTGCAACTGCTGCGGATTGCTGCCAATCTCTTCCACGGTCTGGCCAGATGATGAAGGGATATTGTTTGCTACTTGCGTCCCTGCAAGCGCAAAGAACAGGAACAAAGTCGTGCCGACGTACTCGCCACACATAGCCACGAAATGATTGCGAATGTCGTCCGGGATCTTGTGGGCGAGGGGAATGCGTAGCGCAACATGGCTGTCTTCGAGTTCCGCGCGGTTTGTGGGATCAGCGGCTTTTGTGAAGGGGAGGGCGATAGCTGCGCCTTGCAGAGGTGCCTAGGCATCAAAGAAAGTCAGCGATCTTGTTCTCCATATTGATTTGTGTTTTGCTGTCCACTAAAGGAAAGACGTACGTTAATATTCATCTCTGCAACTGTCTACTCTCCAACTCAAACCTTTGCTCTATACGACTCTTGCGAGACTTGACGAGCTGCTGAACTCGAGTACGTCGAACACGCAGATGAACTTCGTCGACATGCGAATACAATGCATATTAGTATGCATCGTCTCGTAATACGTAGTGGCGTTGCAGGTGCCAGAAGCCCGCCACTGACGACATTTTAAGTGGGTGTAAGTTTGAACGATGAGCGCGTGCCGCCTCCTAGCCTGCATCTCGACCAGGCCAATACCATCATCAGGGAACGAGATCGCAACAGCCAAAGCATCAGCTTCCCTTTCAATTGCTCATCTCGGCATCAATCTCATAATGATGAGCTCTGCTCTGATCGATCGCGCAGGTGTCTGCGGAGTTGCAGGCTGATGAAGGGAACGTTTTCCCGTCCGGACTCTACTCCAGCGAAGTGACGCATGGTCGGTCATATTGCTGTGTATTTCTGATGTTCTCACGCGAGAACACCGCCCTCTGCTGGGCGATCGGCATAATCGCGAGCGGCACCTGTAGAAGCGGGCGAGTATTTGCTTCAACCCAAATGCCAAAGCGAAAAGGAAGACCATGATTGTCAAACGGAGGGGCTGCATTTTCTAACCGTAATGCCCATCGGATGGCTGTGCCCGCGGGAGTGCACCTACGACATTGAAGAGTAGTGGTGCTGCTACCATATGGTACCTCCAATGCTCGTCAGCAGGTTCCTATTGCCGGGACAAACTGTCCAAGTGCGCCAGATGAAATGTCATACCTGGTCGCTGAGCCATCTTCCGCCGGGCATACTAAGCCCACGGGGCGCAAGCGTCCTCTCAGCTCAAATGGATAGCAAGACATTAAGGAGAGACGAACCGCTGTGTTAATGCGGCACTGATTTTGCTCGACATTGCGATATCGGAGCGTGGCCCTAAGCCCCGACTCCTCGATTGCTCGATCTATATATGTACTGTCAACACCTCAAAAGCAATTAATTAGTCGGGAAGTCGCAGCTACTAAGGCTATTGTTACACTATTTCGCATGCTTCTTCTGACATACGGCTGTTTCTTGTCGCATGCTGCTATCGTACGCCGTCGCTTTTTGCGCCTCGCTATAGCCGTGCAATCCTCTTCTCTATGCCACTATAGCATCCTCTTCTCCACGCCGCCGCAGCATGCCATTTTGTAAGCCTCATTCCACGCCCGAAGTGCAGCGTCAACCAAAGGAAATGTCTCGTGCCGTCCGGATTACTGGAGCGGTACTCTGCCGACCGACATCTCTACAGCCGTTCTTAGTTCCGTGCGTATGTCGCCGACTTACCGTCCAATGTTCCCACCGGTCCACTCTGCGCCCAAAACGGCGCCCATCCTCAAAACTGGCCAAGGTGCAGGCGTCCGAAGGCCTCGCAAAGACCTCCACGTCCTATGCGCCAGGATCAAATTTCTTGAGATCGGATGATGGCAGACTAACCATGGCGCGCGGCAATCGCTCTAACACTGCCGACCAAATCGAGGACAAACTTCGGAGAGACGGCCATCTTGTCTGGGGTTTCGCTGTATACCGATGCACATACGGCGATGATGCGGCGTGGAAGACGTGTCTTGAACGCCTGAACAAGTCCATGCGTGATTCTATGCGCTTTTACAACGGTCTCGAGCTGCTCGAGCCCGAACGCTTTAAACTCACGATCTTCGATGACAGGAGCCAATTCGACGGCGCAAGTGTGCGAGTTGTACGTCAACACTTCAAAGATTGGAGGAGCAACGCCGTCCACCGAGAGCAAGGCTCTCAAAAAGAAATTGGAGCACGAGGCGGGAGCTCCAATTTCCTCGACTACAAGAATTCAGCTCGCTACAGGTTCTGCATCCAGATTGAAGAAGCCAACTTACAAAGCATCGTCTCGTCCGAAGGCGAGATCCGTCCAGATGAAGCCTGGGTGAATTTGATCTAGGCAGATTGGGACCCAGGCACGGCGGCCGCTCAGCAGGAAGAAGACAAGATAATGCATGTAGAGGATGGTTTGGACCCCGAGGACTTTGAAGACGATGAGCCTGTCTTCCCCGAGATTGACGGGTGCACTGAGGAAAATGTTGGATTCATGCGCGTGCATTATATGGACCTAATCCCGGAGATGTACCACCTTCTGGGCGATCCTGATGCGATTGATTATTTGTACATAAGGCCACCAGCATTGGCACAGACGTGATTGCTCAATCCGAGATGATGCCATCATACTACAGCGATACTGTCACAGCCCTAGACAGGACCACCGACCAGTGCTCTCCTTCGGGGGAGCTAATTCGTCGCTCGCCCGTTATTCGTCTCGAAAGAAGACGGTTCATCGGCCTTGTCTAGCAATCACAAGAGGTCGATGAAAGATTCTCCAATCGCATCGAAACGAGAACAATGGGGCTAGAGGCCTACAGGAGATTTGATTCTAGAGACAGTGGTTCAACAAAAAGGTCTACGGACAAGCCTCCCAACACTCCCCACACTGGATATCGATCGAAATGGGGCGGGCATATATGGCTTTCGTGATGGTCTTTGTAACTACTGCAGTCTCTGCAAACGGTCTGTATTGTATGCCGGAGCAAGTGTCTCAGGTAGCGTCCATAAACAACATGTGGCGGTGAGTAAGCCGCTCGTCGCGTTCGAATTGTAGATGCCGGGTGGGTTCTGATTTGTTGACTTTCAAGTGTTCTGGATTGGTTTTAGGGTTTGACGTTGTTCTAGGTCTACAAGCTTGGATCTTAGTAGTTGCTTTTGTTAGCAGCGTCGTTACGATTTAAGTGCTCGGTATTAGGTTACGGACAACAGAACATATATAGTAATTCGCATAAATAACAAAGGATAGCATTAACTATAGCAACGTAACCGTCTATAAAATGTAGCGCATTAAGCTAAACGCTCTACTAGTAAGAGAGTTAGTCCTATTACTACTTAAAATAGTAGCTATAGCGTTTAATAGAGAGCTTGCAATAAAAGCGACCGACTATAACTTATATACTACAATTACCTCTCTACTTATAAGTATCTCTTTCCTACCTTAATATACTATCTATATAATCTACTAGGCATTATCTTATAATAGGACAACGCTAGATAGAGCTATAAGTACTATACCTATAAAAGATGTTTGTTTAATTAAGACCCTAGCGCTAGTAAAAGCCTCGATAGAAGAAGTAGCTCTAGTAGAGCTAGTAGCTAATACTATTATGTTTAAACTACTATAAGGTATATTATACCCTAAGCTAGCGAGAGTAGAGCTAGGGGTAACTATAGTACTTAAGACTATAGTAGAGCTAGTAGTAGTTAGATTACTAGAGACCCTAGTAGAAGTGCTACTAGACGCGTAGAAACTATAATATTCCTTATAGAATAAAGCTTTATAACTATTGCTATAGCTATTACTAAAATTTAATGTCCGCGTTAGTAGACTAATATTCTCTATAGAAGAACTAGAACTTATATACTATATAAGTAGCTCTTAATAGTACTCGCAAAGTCGTTAGTACAAAAGTACAAGGTTTTAGATCTAGAGAGGTTAGCCTTAAGGATGCTATAAGCTATATAATATAAAATGCTTACTAGTTATACTTAAGACTTAAAGTAGCTAAGGTCTTGTAAGTAGCGAGGCAATTACTATACTATATTAGTAACTTTAAACTATAGATTTATTTAGAACTAAGATACTTATATAGTTATACTCGATACGGAGGATATAGTAGTACTAGTAGACGCGGAAACGCTTATAGAAGTATAGGAGCTATTATAGTTGTTATAGAAGGTACTAATATCTAAGCTACAACTAGACTTATAAAGGTAAGCTTTTGCTTAGGTTACGAAATCTATAAGATAGAAGCAATTAGCTAGATTAGATCTTTTTATTAATTAGCTTTCCTAACATAGATATTATAGAGCTTATAATATACTTGTTACAACTAAGATTAGAAGCTATAGTACTTTAGTAGGTATTAATATATGCTTAGTTACTATTACGTATTATTAATATAAATTCTAGGTTAATAATCTAACAAAGTAACTACTTATACTTAAACGGCTATAATGCTAGCAAAAAGCGCTAGGATTAAGGGAGATACTATACTTTATTAAACGTTATAAATACTATAAATCTATCGTTTTTTAGTTCTACTTATTAATAAGATGCTCCTAAGAAGATAGTTATAGCTATAATATATAGGTCTTAAGTACTCTTATCTAATTGCTCGCTATTAGATAACTTCTAATTACTATAACTCTAGTATCGGCTCTATTTTGTACGAGGCCTTTACAGATATCTAAGAAAGTCTAGGCATTATTACCTAAAGTAGACGCAAATAATATAAGCCTAATTTAAGCATAGGTTTTTTATTAGTATAAACGTCGTTTAGTTATTAGGTAGAGTCTTCTCCCTCGCTCGTTATCTCTTAGCACAATCTTATTAGATAAAAATTCTAGTTTAGACGTCTCGCGCTTAGAACCTAAACAATATTATATATACCTATACTACTTCGTTAAACATAGCGATGTTAGTATAACTACCCTTATTATACTACAAAGGAGCTATACTAAGGTGGAAACTAGGATACTTAATATAATATCTACCTAATAGTTAGTTATACTAGTAAGCTTAGCTATGTTTATCTATAGATGTTTAGTTATAGCATTCTAAGCTTAACCTCTTAGTTAATCTATTAGGAGCTACTATATAGTAGTTACTATTATACTCGTATAATTGTATACAAAATTTAAACAATATTAAGACTTAGTAAGCCTCTAGCTAAGCTTATACGTTATCTATATAACATTTTGTTAGCAAGTCGTCTAGTTTAGTATCTAGGATTATAGTACGCCTATCGTAGCCTATATATATATAGCTATTTATCCCTAGGGTTATATTTCTTGTTCCTATTTATTATATTAAACGCTATTAACTTTAAAGCAAGTCTAACTTTAAAAGAATTCGTTAGCCTATTTGTGCCTTAAAATAAGATTGTTTACTTTCCTTATAAGCCTTTTAGTAGCTACGGGTATTATAAATACGTAAGTCTACCCCTATATAGATTATAAATTAACTTTAATAGGGTTTATACTATAGGCTATCTAGCTACATTCTTTCGTGCTAGTTAACTAGCGTATTAGAGTCTAGATGCTCTAGTAACTAGTAAGTATTCTAACGATAAGACGTCTATAACTACCCCTAAAGGCATTTTAGTAATAATACTCTCTACTACTATTTGTCTAGCTTTGTAACGAATACTAAAGCCTATCTATATAAGAACAACTATAGTAATAATCTCGACGCTTTCTATAATAATGTTAATAGCTTCTATAATAGAGATAAAGAGAATTCTAGTACGTTATAGGATACTTCTTCGACTATTAGTAAGAACAATAGTATGCTTAGGTCTTATGTCCTTAACTACTAGGTATCTATAGGATAATAGGCTTACTTAACTATAAGCTAGTAAGTCTTAAGGCCTAGATAGGACTATACGTAGTAGCTAACTATTTTTCTCCTAGTAATAAGACGTCCTACTATTATAATATAGACAATTTTGCTCTTAATATAAAAGCCTACTTGTACTAGTAAGTCTACTACTACTTAAGACAATACTATTTTAAACTTAGTCTAGACTAACTTACATTCTAGAAACTACTTAGGCTATATTAGCGTCTTCTATAATTACTATTCTAGTATCTATAGAATGTAAAGCTTATCTAAATACTATAACTCGTAGGCTATAGTAGAATCTACTCTATTAGCTACTATTACATCTATTATATAGATAACTAGTATATCGGTTACTTTAGTAGCTACCTCTACTTTAGCCTCTAATTTATTCGCTTTAGGTAGTTTAAGTACTAGTACTTAGGCTAGCATTAGTATTAGTTCTATTATTAGTAGCCTTCTTGTCTTTAGTGCAATACTATATGCTATCCTTTATAAGCGTAAGGCTAGAGCTACTATAGCTACTATAGACGCTAAATTTAGATAAACTAATAGCAAGCAGATAAAAGAGACCTCTTCTATAGTATTAGGCGCTTTAACTCTATATGCTTAAACTTTCTAAAGTATAGAGAAAATAAGGAAAATATAGTATAGCTAGAGGTTAGATAGATAGAGGTATAAGGTTAAGGGTTCTCTATTACGAGACTTTCGAGTTAGAGTAGAATTATTTATAACTAAGGCTAGATTAATACTTTAGTAATTCTTATCTCTCTTTTATCTTTATATATAGTAATACTACTATATATTATACAAATAACGAGCTATATAACATTAGGAATTAAATGTATTTTATAGTATTGCGTTAAGTAGGTATTATATGTTTCTCTATACTAAATATCTACTATAGGTACCTTAAGAGCTCTATATAATTCCTACTACTTAGGTACAAGTATATATAGAGAGAGTTACGCTTATCTCCTATGTCTAGATTCTAGATCTATTATACTTAATTTTACTTATACTAGTCTATATAACTAAGGTAGAGTAGTTACTCTTAATTTTAATAAGTATATCTATTCTTAACCTCTACTTTAGGTTTAGGACTATAAGTCTAATAGTAGATATAAAGCTATAAATAGATATCCTATAGTACTTTCGACCCTAAGGAATTATATAATACCCTCTATTTTTCTATATCTACTTTAGATATTTAGTTATAGTAGTATAAATATAAACTAAATCCTATAGTAGCCTTACTTTTCCTACTAATAGACCCTATAGTCTATACTTTTGTTATGTACTAAGAATTTTATTATATATTTTATATTCTAGTAGATTACGAAAAGAGCCCTTAGTTTACTAGCTTTATATAAAGCTTGCTAGTAGAATTACCTTAAGCAATTAGGGTAGAAACTTTATATCCCTAATATATACTTAACCTCTATATTCTCTACTTTATCTCTATCTATACCTTATCTATATCTCTAAAAATATTGTATTATACCCTTTTTAAAATAATACCGAAAATACTAATATATCGCGGACGCTTATCTATAGCAAGTATCTATTAGTAGGCTATACTATTAACTAGTATAACCCTAGAGTTAAGGCAAGAGTAAGTAAGATAGCTTATAACGTATTACGCTACTTAGTTTTAAGAGCGATATAGTACTACTAGTTAAATAATATAATATTATTAAAAGAGGTAATTAGGTAGTTAAATTATTAGAGTACTTAGCTCCTTAGAGTATACTAATATTAAATAGGTAGATAGGCTTAATATTATAGTATAGAGAGATATAGATTTAGGGGATCTATATTATTAGACTTTTGCTACTACTAAATTCTCTTAAGAGGGTAGGTAAGTAGTTTATAGCGAGCTCTAGGATCTTACTAATAATACTAGAGGGTTCTAAAATCTACTATACCTACTATAAAATATACTACCTATACTAAATTAAATAGAAGATAGAGATAAATAATATCCTACTCCTTATCTCTCTATAAGTCTACTATCCTTAGAGTAAAGTACTTTTAATATATCTAGAATACTAGAAGAGACTTACCTCTCTTTAATAGTAACTAGCAAAATAATAGCCCTTATTTAAGACTAAGTAATAACCTTAAGTCCTTCCTCGACAAATATAATATAGTATAATATTAGCTAAACGATTTATATAGGATGCTAATAGTTAATAATAAATTTAAGATGCTAGCATTCCTCTTAGCTCTATAAGATATATCTCTACTAAGTCCTACCCTAGAAGATAGTAGCCCTTCTAGTTAGCTCTATAGTACGTAGCCTTATAGCTATATACTACCTATAGTATATAGTAGATTTATATAGTAAGTATTACTATATATATAAGAAACAAATATATAACTCCTTAAGGGTACTACCTTAGATTATACTTTCTAAGAGACTTTTAATAGTATAAAGTAAGATTAGGAGCTAGTAAAGATGTTACTTACCTATTTTCTCTATTTCTAAGGCTATTCTTAGTAAGAATATAACTACTCTACTAGTAAGTATAATTAAGAAATAAACAAAAAGGACGCTTGCTATTATTAGCTAAGTAACCTTATCGATATAATATATATATATCCTATCCTCTCTAAAAATACTATACTTAGAGAGAAAGACATTAGCTTACCTTATATTATAGGAAAAATTAACCCTTCTACCCTTACTTAAAATATATAAAGTATAGATATTAACTAGAGGTTATTACCTAAGCCTCGTTATATATATATTTATAAATTTTATTAGTAGCTAAGTAATATAAAGTCTTATAAAGTTACTTTCGATTACGACTCCTACTTTAGGTAGGTAATATCGATAGCTATATTCTATAGTAGACTATATCTCTATCTACTCCTAGTAAGAAATACGTAAATTAATTTGTCTCTCTATTTTAGCTAGAACTATAGGATTAAAGGTATCTTTAACCCTAATACTAATAGCTTCTTATAGCTTAACTACTATATATATCTTTTCTTTAGAAAGTTATTAAAGCTTAACGCTAAGGTTAGACAAATCTACTTTTATTAAATAAATGTAATCTTACTATAGCTTAGGTTTATATCCTTTTTAGATATATTTATAACCCCTTTTCTCTCCTTAGGGTTAGGGTTAGGGGTTCTAAATTAATGTTGCGTAGTATAGGGTATATATATAGATAAACGTAACTTACTCTATCGATTATAGAATTTATAACTATACGTACGCCTAATAGTACTACTAGTATAGGACTAAGGATATCTAAAGGCTAGCTCGCCTCTTAGCTACTAGAATACTATCCGACCTATACTAACCTTCCTACCTACTATAGTAGGTAGTAGACTATCCTTACTAGGTATCTTTAGGTCCTTATCTATATAGAAGATAACTTAACGCCTTCTCTATAGCTTTTAGAGCCTATACTATCTAGAGATCTACCTAGTAGGTCTAGGCCTTTAGCGAGGGGACTACCTATTACTACTATATACTTCTAACCTACTATTACTATATAGGACTACTAGTAGGAGCCTATTTGCCTATTAGGCTAATGTCCTTCTATAGCTACCTCCCTTACTTCTACTAGGGTAGACTACTACCTTAAGAGGCTATAGGGCTTAAGGCGCTTTAGCTAGGGGGTAGTAATTAGTTATAGTATACTAATGTCCTCTCTCTACCCTAGTCTATACCCCTACTAGTCTATCTCGCCCTAGGAGGGGACTAATGCCCCCCCCCCTATTAGCTAGGCTATTAGGGCTTTTATTATCTCTTGCTAGCTCTCTAGGTAATGCCTTATTTTTAGCTATATCTATATAGACTTTGTCGTTTCTTATTATATATAATGTCTAATATTATAATAGACTTTCTTCGCTACTTATTATCTTCTACCTAGGGACAAGTATTTTATTCTAGCTATATATTATATAAAATATCTTAGTAAGACCTACCTCTTAGGGCGCTATCCTAGGAGGTAGATCTATATAGCCTAGTAACTAATTATATTCTAGCGTTCTAGCCTAGGTTACTCTAGAGAAGGAGGTTACATTTAGACTATATTCGATATTTAGATATTATCTATATTTGCTATACTAGTAGAAAGTCGTTTATATTAAACTCTTTTTTAAGTTCTTTAGTCTATATTATTATATCGCCTAGCCTCGTTATACTATATATAATATCCTTAGGGTCGCTTAGTAGTTCGAACTATTTATTTAGCGAGTATTATTAATACTCCCGCTTCTCTACCCTTACCTTAATCTTACTATTAGCCTAAGAGGTCGAGAGGTCCTAGAGGGCTATAAATCTTTGTTTTACTATCTTCCCTCTTTCTCTAATATTAGGCTAGAGCTAAAATAATAGTTTTACCTATATATAGAAGATTAGTAGTAGTAGGTCCTTCTTAATTAATCTCTTGCCCCCTATAAGGTTAATTAGTAGTAAGGCGCTAGGTCCTAGCTTATCTATAAACCCTTTCTACTATTGCCTAAGTTTAATAGCGCGTCGAAATTCTAACTACTCCTTTCTATAACTACTCTCTTATGCCTATTTATCTATAAATATATATAGGAGGGTCTTATATAACTCCCTTTCTATACTCTAAAATAGAACCTATAGAATAGTAGACTTATCCCGTTACGATTCTAATCTCTATTTAGATATTATAACTATTTACTTTATAAAGGTATTATAGAGCAAAGTAAGTTTAACGCTTACTATATAGTATAGGTACATTATAGTATAGTCCTAGGCGTCTACTCCTAGTACCTATTAGTAATATAATTAGGCGTATATAATAACTTCTTACTAATTGCCTTATATTTACTAGGGTACTAGGGTCTATATCGCCTTAGGCTCTAATAGTTAGGGCGCTAATCTCGACCCTTTTAAGAGTTCCTATTAGTATATAAAGTTACGCTAGTTAAATTATACCTAAGGACCTATTATTTTCTTTATAATTAATAATATATATTAAAATATCGACTAGAGGCCTTTGTCCTTCTAATAGAGTCTATATAGCGAGTCCTCCGTTATATAGTAATAATATATCCTCTTAGCCTCCTATATATCTATATAGAAGCCCTTATAGAGCTTTTCTTATACTATCGCCTAGGCTATCCCTCTATTATAGCTCTATTTGCTATCTATTACTATTTGGTCCTTTTTAAAGTTATAACTTAGACCTTCTATATCTACCTTATTGTTAGTAGGGCTAGATTATAGTATATTTAGGGTAGAGGTATATAGAGTTAGGAGCGTAAGCGCTACTTTGCTATCCTAATAATTGCCTATTATAATTAATTAGTTAATCTAGTCCCCTTATCTATTAATTAGGTCCTTTCTAGCTTACTATAATATTACTGCCTATCTATATTACCCTTTACCTTAGTGTCTTCTTCTATAGACTAGGTTAGAAGCTCTTATACTACTACCTCTAGCGAGTATTTACTTATTATTTCTATATTAGGAAGCTAAGCTACTATATTGTCCCTTATTAGTATTAGCTATAAGGGTATCTTGCCTTAAGCTAGACTCGTCTAGGTATAGATATATAGCTTAGCTAGGTTTGTATATATTATAGGGGTTATATAGTTTAACTTTAACTCTATCGATTCTAGTTAGGCTAGCCTTAGTTATTTCTACTATCTCTCTATTTACTATCTACTATCTATAGTAGGCCCTTACTTATCCCTATTACTAATTTTATAAGCTAGAGTATATCTACTACTCCCTTTATTGCTAGTATTATACCTTATACCTTTAGAATAGTTTCCCTTTATCCTACTACTATTATTAGACCTTATTACTTCCTCTATCCTAAGTAGTATTATAGGATAACTCGATACTTATAACGCTACCTACTTCTACTATAGAGGGAGTTTAGGTTAGGGTTAGGGCGGGAGTAAATTTTCCTTACCCTCTAAATACGGGAAGTAAATTTTCCTTACCCCCCCCCCTAGTCTAAGCGGGCCCTATATCTGCGCTCGCTACTAAGGAGTAGGGATAGCTACGCTTATAGACTACTCCTCTCGCCCTACCTCGATACTATTATACCTTATTACTACCCTCAACTATAATAGACTCTATACTATTGCTCTACCTCTATACCTACTATAACTAACTATTCTAAGATAGTCCGTCTACTAGCTAATTATATACTAGAGGAGTAGGCTACCTTTAAGCGCTAGGCCTAATAGTAGAAGATATAGCGATAGAGAGAGGCTCAATAGAGACTATATAAGGAGAGCCGTCGCTAAAGTATAACTAGCCCTACTAGTAACCTATCGAGCGCCCTAGAGGTAGAGGTAGTAGTAGTAGTAGAGGTAGAGGTAGAGGTAGCGCCTCGTTAGGGTCTAAGCTAACCCTAACTAGTATAGGGTAGTACCTTAAGCTACGCTACCTAGTAGTAAGATAAGTAGCGTCGCGAGCCCCTAGCGCCCCTAGCTATAACGTAGTAACGGCCGCTAGTACCTACCTACCTTAAGAATTAGTCGACGCGAGGCTAACTAGGACTATAGTCCCGACGTAGCTAGAGTAGTAGCGATAGTAGCTATAGTAGCAACGGTTCTAGGAGCCCGCGACTCCTAAGCCTAGTCGGTCTCCCTTAGGCCTAGAATCTAATAAACGACCTACTTATTAACTAGCTTAAGTAGCTTACGCTATAATAAGTAAGAAGCTAACTAGAAGGTCCTATCCTAGGCCCTAGCCGTTATAGCTAGTAAAGAGAGGCGAGTAGTTAGGATAGAGGCCTAGCTTATAGCGAGAGGCTAGATATATAAGAGAGGGATCTATAAGGAGTAGTATAACTTATAGACAAAGTAGGGTCTTGCCCTCGCCCCTCTATATAGGAGGATATATTTAGGTAGGAGAACGAGGCGCCTATACTTCTAGACAATACTAAGGACTATACTATCCTATAGGAGTAGGATCTAGTCGTACTAGATAACCGCGACTATAAGCCTCTATCCCCTAACTTACTATCTCGCTACAATAACGAGCCCCTATCCTAGCGTACTATCTAGCTATAATAATAAGCCTCTACCCTTAAATATATTATCTAGCTACGATAACGAGCCTATATCTTATTATTCTTTACTAACCCGCGACAACTAGCGTAGAGATAGCAAGATCTCTCTTCTACCTTAAGAGCCTATCTAGCTTTAAGGCCTCTAATTTAGCGAGGATTCTAATAATACTCCTAGCTTTACGCCTAGTAAGTCTAAAGAGAGCAATAGCGACTCTATAGTTAGGTAGTAGACCTACTATTACTAGTTCTAATAACGTACTAGCTATCTAGACCTAGATAAGGAAAAGCTAGATAGTAAGGATATAGCCCTACTATAGCCTAGCCTATATAGTAAGGCCTACCTCGCTTAGGTATTCTAGTTTATAAGCTACTAGTATAATAACTCTTCTCCTAGTTAGACTACTAAAGACTAGTTAGCTAGGTAAAGTATATACTATTTTATTAATACTACTTCCTTTAGCTATATAGGGAGGGATACTATAGTAATACCCGACCTATTACACCTCGTAGTATTAGAGAATTAACTCGCCTTTATCCCTACCCCCGACTTCTAGAAGATATTATAGTAGTCTCTCCTCGCTAGGATAAGTAGTCTAGATTCTTTGCCTTAGAAGCTCTCTCTCGAGTAGTCCTATATATACTAGATAGATAAGTAAGCGGTAAAGTAGTTATATTTCTAGGACATCGATACTCTAGTCCTTCTACTTGCCTCGCTTAAGGCCTTCTAAGGGGGCGTCGAGGTCTTCTACTACCCTTACGTTTTTAAGATAATTAGTAGCGACTAGTATACCTACGTTACTTCTAGCGGGATCGACCCTTAATACTATAAGTACCTCTAGCTATTCTAGTCGATAAGCGGCTAGGCCTTTAATATATATATCTTCTTTCTATAGCTCCCGCTTAGTACTACAAAAGGATCGACTACTAAGGCTATTTCCTAGCGTTATTACTTAACCTAGGCTAAGTAGTAGTACTTTATTAATACCTTTCTCTAACTCGCCCTTACTAATATGTTCCCCTATTATATCCTTATATACTATCTATACTCGTTTACTAATACGCTCTAGTAGTCCTTTAGCTAGTAGCGCTAATTAACAAAAGTAGGGGACTAGTCCTTTATCGAGCTTAGGTACGACCTCCCTAACGACCTTAACTAGTCTCCTAATTATTCTAGGGAGGAGAGTTTGCTCCTACTCTACTAGTTTTAGTAGAGGCTCTAGGAGCTACTATATTAGGATAGTAATCCTAGATAGTACTAGGCGGAGCTTATTACTATTAAATATAGCTATAAAAACCGCCTCTATAGTTAGAAATTCGAGTAGCTCTAGAAGAAGACTCGCACTTATCTTAAGTAGACCTTCTATATTTACTACCTAAGTATACCCTATACCTAGTATAATCTTAGCTAGAAGGATAAGGCCTATATTATTAATAAAGGTAAGAAGGAGTACTATATTATTATCTCCTAGTCTACCTACCTCCCTACCTTAGCGAAATCGATAGAGATCTAGCCTATAATATTTACCTAGTACAGGACTATTAATACTAGGACTATATATAGGAGCCCCCTTATAAAGTCGAGCGCCTATACTAGCGGCCTCGCCTTCTTCTAGTCTTACGTAATATTAAAGGACCTTTTTACCTCCCCTAGCTAGTTAACTAGGCTTGCCTTCTCTAATCTACTTTACTAGTAGATCGCCTACCCCTAGGAGACTATTAACTAACTCTAATATAAGTCGCGCTTTAGCTATAGCTACTCGCCTAGCTAATAGCGCTACCTCTAGGCCTTTAAGGCTACTATTATTAACGCCTATAAAAGCCTTAAGGCGTACTTAGAGGCAAATATTAGTTTAAATGCCTATAATAAAGCCTAGATCTCGCTTACGCTCTTTTTCGAGACTAACGCCCTAGATAACTAGCTAGCCCTACTAGTAGTAATAGCTAAGGAGAATAGTACCTACCTCCCTTACTATATCCTCTAGTAATACTACGTCTCGCGCTTTATCTAGCTATAGCTTAATCGATAGCTCTATAATATCTTTAGCGTCCTCTCGAGGTATAGCTAGGCTAGTACCGCTAGCTGCCTTATATAATTAGCCTAGGACGACGAGATAGCGACTATAATACTTAGCGTCCTCCTCGATGTCCTTAAGCTAACGATAAACTCTAGGCCGACTAGGTACTTCTACTAGCTATAGAAGGGTATATATCGCTAGACTAGTAACAAGGAAAGTAGTAGCTTAGATAGCAACGGGACTAATAGTAACCTAGCCGCCTCTCTCGACTAGTAGAGGCTTAATCTAGCGAACTACTAGCGCTACTATAATACGCTCTAGCTCCTAGTCGACTTATTCTACTAGGATACTCTCCTACTTACCCTAAACATTATTAGCTAGATAGCCTATACTACCTCCCTCCTCTAGTACTAGTTCTAGGCGTCCCTAATAAGCTGCCTTAAAGAGGCCTTCTAGTCTATTATTGCGTTAGCGTTTACTACTACTATTACTATAGATAGGATAGGTATAGGGCCTAAGAGGGTAGCGCTATCCTAGCTATTTAAGACCCTTACTAAGCTCTACTACTTCTAATATACCTATAATATACTTAATAGGCTCGCTATATCTAATCCTTACTATAGATAGCGCTAACTACCCTATCTTGCCCTTCTAGATATTACTCTCGAGGAGTAGTATAGCTAGTTTAGCCTAAACTATAAGCTAGTCTACTAGGCAATAGGCGACCTACCCCTAATTTTAATACTATATAGTAGCGGAGGTAATTCTAACTCGCTCGAGGGATTTAGTTAATTCCTAAATACCTAGAGTACTTATATTAGCCTACTCTTCTCCTAGGATAATAGGTTTAATTAGAAGAACTAGGATAATACTAAGTAGCGCCGCTAGACCTAGTACTACTATAGGGCCCTCGAGACTAACTATAGGAAGGGGACAGTATAGGTCTAGTAGTAGCGGGTCAGTACTATAGTACTAAGACACCTTACTATTGTTCTATATTACGAGAGTAATAAGCTCTACTAGGCTATAAAGAACCTAAAGAATAACTCTATATCCCTATAGGCTATATAATATATAGGAGGATATACCCTTCGCTAGATTACTATCTAGCTACTTAATTAGTAGGAGGTAGACAAGCTAGGCGATATTAAATAGGACTTTATCTATAGCGGTCTAGGTAGTATATCTAATAACCTACTACTATAGATCCTAAGGTAGAAGCTATACCTTATTAGTAGAAGGCGATTTGCGCTAGAGATCTAGCTAGTTCTCGATATAGTACTCGAGTATATATAGAATATCTTAGAGTAGGGTAAGAAGGTAATATAGAGTAGTAGTCGAGTAGCCCTATAGCGCTCCCTAGCTAGCGATTTAGTATAGGTATCTTAATAGCCCTATATTCTATTTTCCTCTTACTACTCTCTCTTCTAAGGCGCCTACTTCGACAATATAATAGAATACTTCTACACTCTCTATTTCTAGAGATAACCCTAATAGTAGAAGTAGTAGGTAGACTTAAGTCTAGGGCCTATCTACCCCTTAGCCCTCGAGGTCTAGGTTACCCCCCTAGCGAGACATCTCTTCTTCTCCCTCGCGATATATCTATTCTATAGTATTAAGACTCTTATAATAGGGCCGCTAATAGCTTTAGCTACTACCCTCTATATTTAGGACCCCCCTTTATAGGAATAGCTATAGTAGGCCTCTATACCTAAGACCTAGGAGTAGATATAAGCCTTTTAACTCTACCCCTCCTATTATTAGTAGAGTAGATATTAGTTTAAGGTAGTCTATAGCCCTAGTAGCTCGCCCCTATTTACTATAGCTAGCCTATCTTTATTTACTATAGCTAATAGTTATTATATATAGCTCGCCTTTATTTACTATAGCTAACGTGTCTATAGTTACTATAAGTAGCTCGCGTCTATTTACTACGTCCCTACCCTACTACTAGGTTGTCTTTACTCTACCTATATCCTTACTTTCTCTCTCTACTTTCTCTTTCCTCTATATACTCTCTTTTCCTATTAGTTTACCCTCTACCTTAGCGTCTATACTACTTACCCTAATCTAAGCTATAAGTAACCTAATCCTAAATATTAACTATAACTATTATAATAGCCTTAAGCGCCGCTATAAAGGCCTAGCTTTATATAGAGGTTACCTATACTATAACTACTATAGGCTAGCTTAGCTAGACAAGTACTATCTAGTAGTAGATAGGCGTCCTCTATATCCTCTAGGCTATACTCGAGGCTATAGATACTATAGATATTATAACTATCCTTCTCGACGCTCTCTACTTCTCTATAGCTAAGGTTAGGGATAACTACTATAGGAACCTAGGCGCTATATACTATAAGGTAGCTAATACTAATATTGCTATATACCCCGACTAGTATTACTACCTTACTTTTAGCTCTACGTACTATATAGCTTACTTTACTATAAGTTAGTTTAATAGTATAAGTAGCTATAGGAATAATTAGTACGCTACCCTTCTCCTTTATACTCGCCTATAGGATACCTACGACGTTCCCTTTATACTATAGCGCTTTACTATCTATAGCTCCTTAGTAATAATAATAGCCTTAGTAAACGTTCCTAATAGCCCTACGTATATAGAAGCTTTGCCCTATACTTAGAAGCTAAATAGCTACGCTATCTTCTTTTATTATATCCGCGACTATAATCTAGGGGCCCTATATACTAGCGATGTTACTATACGCTACTACGTTAGTAGTAGCTAAGTAGTATTATAGGACTATATCTAGTTCTTTATCTATACCCTTATCGCTCTAATCTATAAGGTACTCCTTAAGGAAGACTATAATATAGCCTAGTAGGATCTCCTTAACGCTACTCTCGTAACCTACTATGTCTACCTATAGGGCTTTAATTAGGGTAAGTAGAGGTACTTAGATAGATATATATATCTAGATTATATAGAATAGCCTAATATTAGCCCGCCTTATAGCAGGGCTATCCTATAATTACTCTTCTTATATGCCTACTATTTAGTAATATTATACCTTTATAAACTACTAATAAGTATTAGGCCTTCTATAGGCGCCTCCTTACTATATAGCTCCTTATAAACTACTATAATATATTGTCCCTACTAGAGTAGATAGTTAGTAGATCTAGTCTAGCGACTAGGCTAAGGGGTAGACTTAAGTCTAGGGTTAGGTTACCCCCCCTCTACCCTCTTGTCTCTACTAGAATAGATAGCTAATAGATCTAGTCTAGCGACTAGGTATAGGGGTAGACTTAAGTCTACCTAGACCCTTCTACCTCTAAGTCTTAATATAGATTCTCCCTTAAATTTTCCTTCCTTTTTACTTTCTCTTCCTATCCTAGTCTAATATAGTATAAAGCTAGAACTAAGCTCTCTAAAGCCAATATAGGTTATAGGTTTAATCCTTAGAGGGTCTAGTATTGTACCTAACTAAGACTAGGTAGACTTAAGTCTAGGGTCTACTATAGTTAAAGTAGTATACCTCTTGTCTACGACTATCTTAGATAGGTAAAACAAAAAAAAAAAGTAATAGAAAGGAAGCCCTATAGAATAAGGACTACCTAACTAGAACATATTATAGGTTTCTATAATATCTCTAGCTTTCTAGGCCCTATCTACCTTAGGCTATAGCCTATTATATTCTCTCTAGCTTATTTCCTCTAAGGTTACCTACTCCTATATATCCTTCTACCTCCTAAGGACTACTACCTATAGTATCTCTATATTTATCTATTCTACTATAGCCCCCTTATAGAGCCTTTTTATCTCTTTAGTCTCCTTTTCTTTATAGGGGACCTTATATAGCTAGTCTAGTAAGGCCTACCTTCCTCTAACTACCTCTTTTAGAACTTAGTAGTACCTATAGTAGGTATATAAGGTAGTATAGAAGGTTAGATACTAGCTATAGTTATATCTCCCCTATAGAGTAGTTAGTACTACTAAGTAAAGGGTTAGCTAGAGGTTAGAGAGACTTACCCTCTCCTTCTACTTATAAGTCTTAAAAGTATAAAGATAGGTTATTTCTATATTAGCTTTACCTAGATCCCTAGCACCCTATCTAGCTAGTATTTTAGTAGCTTTATTAGTACTTTATACTAGTATAGTAGTAGGTTCGATAGCTTTAATAGTAGTAGTAGTAGTAGTAGTAGTAGTAGTAGTAGCTAGTAGATAGAGGAAAGCTTAGTCTAGATTAGTTAGTATAGACTACCTAATAAGGGGCCTAACTAAGGAAACTTACTACTCTACCTTTAGGGCCTAGTTAATAGTAGTAGTAGCGTTAATTTAATATATATCTACTACCCCTTTACTTAAAAATAGAAGGCGTTCCTACTATCTATAGATTTCTTCCCTTTTTTGCCCCTTTTTTTCTTACTAGCCTTTCTATCTACTATATCGTACTAGAATCGAACCTATAACCCCTACTAGGTCCTAGGTTCGATTTTAGGGTACATTATTTAGTTTTAACTATAGTTATATATAAATGTATTTACTTAATTATAGGTCCCTCTTAACTAATTAGAGCCCTTAGATCTAGCCTACTAGATCTACTTTAGGAAGGTAGTAGGGTTATTAGGGCGCCTAAGGCCTAGGTCCTAGCTAGCGGGACCCTAGTAGGGCAATTATAGTATCTATAATATAGGGGATTAAGGTACCCCTAGGGGCTATATCTAGTATAGAGTATAGGGTTATATATATGCGTATATTCTATATTCTAGGAGTTTAGGAAGTACTATTAGCGGCCCGCGTAGTATTAATATACCTTACTACTAGGGGGTATTAGCCTAGGTAAGTCTACTACCTATTACCTACCTTCTTACTACTTAGCTAGTAGCCTAAGAACTACTTACTCTACCTCCCTTTTTGCCTCTAAACTCTCTAGTCCTCCTTTTAATTTTTTATTTTTTTCCTTTCTCTTAGGTTTTTAGGGGTATATATAATAGTATATCCTCTATAGGACTACCCTTCTATTACCTCCCTCCTTAGCGCGCTAGGCCTAACTTCTTATAATATATCTATCCTAAGTCGTCGAAAATTAGAGAGTAGAGTTATTTTAAGGTATTCTAATAGCTATCCGAGTTTAAGGACCCCTTTCTAATAATAGCTATAGGGGTACTCTACCTAACTATCGACTTAGGCTAGTAGAAAAGTCTACCTCTCTAGTAGTAGCGATAAGGATAGCTAATAGAGGCGCTAGCGAGTCGTTAGAGAGGGGACTATCTATATATAATATCCTACTAGACCTCTCTAGCGAAGTTCCCTTAGCTAGACTTAAGTCTAGAGCTAGGTTACCTCTCTACTCTCTTTTAGTAGGCTCTTTAAATAAGTTTAGTAAGGGACTAGGGCCCTTAGGCCTTAATAGAGAAGAGTAGGCTAGTAGTCTACTATACGTCGACCTAGTTCTTATATACCTAATATATACCTCTCTCTAAAGATACTAGGTTAGTAGATAGGGCTAGCTATAGAAGCTACTTAATAATATATAGCGCTACTAACCTATCTACCTTAATACCCTTCTATTAGCTATTTACTATAAAAGTTATATAGTCTATCCTACCCTACTATAGAATCTAGCCTATATATAGTAGCTATAAAGGAAGGTAGCTAAGGCGTAGCGTCGATAGCTTAACTATAGCTAATATATTAACTAGACCTCGCTAGCGAATATTTACTATATATCTATAATCTATTTACTATTTCCTATTTAGTTGTCTATCTATACTACCTCTTTCTACTCTCCCTTTCCTCTTTCTATTACCTACTTATAACCTATATAGCCCTTATCCTAAATAAACCTCCCTACTTAATATTATATCTAGTAGCTATTATAGTAATATAACTCTAGCTACCCTTAACAACTGCCTCTAGTACTAGCTATCTAGCCTTAAGCGCTCCTATAGTAACGCCCTTAGCGCGCGCGCTTACTAACTACCTCTCTATAGCTTATACTATTTAGGACTAGATCTACCTCCTCTATGTACTCTATAGAGTAATCCTAGCTATAAGGGCTACTACTATTCTAGTCTCTACTATTATCCTTTAAGCCTCTCGCTTCTCTATTCCTAGAGTTAAGCCTAATCCTAATGTAGCCTTTTACTTTAGCTAGGCCCCTATATACTATACCTTATACTATACCTCTCTAATTTAGGTCTTTTACTACCCTACCCTTAGAATTAACCTTAGTTCTAACGCGACCTACTACTTTACTTAGGCTCTTATATACTATACCTATTCGCTATACCTTAAAGTATACCTCTACGTCCCTATTAGCGGCCTTTATATCGATAGGCCCTAGAGCGACTACTTCTACTTACCTCGCTTTACTCTAAGTAGTACTAATGTCCTTCTTCTTACTAAGGCTATAGGGCCTCTCTAGTACTAGCAACCTTTTATAGGGTTCTAGCCTAGCTATTAGGAGCTAGGGCTCGCTATATATAGTTCTAATGCCTAGTAGCTAGATACTACCTTTAATACTTATAGTAAGATACCTCTACTCTAGGAGCGTTAACTAATAAAAGAGGGGGGCTTAAGCTAAATATATATATTAAGTAGGAGTAGGATAGCCTACTAAGGTTACTATTATAGGAAGCTATCCCTATATCTATTATCTATAGGCGTAGGTATACTAGTATTGCTACCTATTTACTAGCTACTAGCGCGTATATAGCTACCTATCTATATACTATTTATACTTTATATTTAACTATTTTAAAAGTACCGCTATAAGGAACAAGAGTAGCCTTATACTTACTATCTTACTAGTATATATATAGCTAAGTAATCTAGGATAAGAGTTAACTATAATCTAGAGCTAGCTAGCGCAATTGCCCTTCCTAAGTATGCCTTTATTAGAACGAGACTACTCTTACGCTATCCTTTTTATATCTAGACTATCGTATTGCTTATTACTATAAGTAGGGTAAGCTTTACTTATTACTATTGTTATAGGTAAGACTACGACTATAATAGGTAGGTATATACTTATTAGCTTAGGTAACGCGGGCGCTAGTAGGATATTAGCGTTTTAATATAGCCTTAGGGTTAGATTTAGGGTTAGGGATAGGGTTAGGGAAAGGGTTATAAAGATCTAGGCGCTAGTTACTATTCCTTTAAATATATCTATTATACGATATCGAGCTTCTATCCTAAGAGGCTTAAAGGGCTATTATTATACCCCTCTAAATTTAGGACCCCCCTTCTAAGGGGTATCTATAGTAGGCTTCTACTCCTAAGCCTAGGGGGGTAGATATATAGCGTATAGGTATAGGCCTCGTAAATAGTAGTAATATAGGTCGCTATTCCTTCTAATATATCTATTATATAATATTAAGCTTCTATCCTAAGAGGCTTAAAGGGCTATTATTATACCCCTCTAAGTTTAGGACCCCCTTTCTAAGGGGTATCTATAGTAGACTCCTACTCTTAGGCCTAGGGGGTAGATATATAGTATATAGGTATAGGCCTCGCGAATAGTAGTAGTATAAGTCTACCTAGTATATTCGTATACTCTAAAGGAGTATCTCTTTGTTATAGATAATACCTAGGTTAGTATTTAGTAATCTAGACCTTCTACTACCTAGATCTAGGTTACCTCTCTACTAGAAATATAGATAGGGTACTTTAGGCTAGTAGTTACTATAGCTATATTACGTATGTCTAAAAACGTCCTATCTATTAACCCTACTAAGAATAGGGCCCTAGGGCTACTACTATAGAGCCTAACGTACCTAATACCTACTATTAGGGTCCGACCCCCCCCCCCCCCCCCCTAGGCTAGAAGTATAAATAGAGTACTATTAGCTAGTAGCTACTAGAGTTATATTACGTACCTTAAAAGATGTCCTATATATTAACCCTACTAAGAATAGGTCTCTAGGGCTACTACTATAGGGCCTAATATACCTAATACCTACTATTAGGGTCTAACTCCCCCCCCCTCCCCTCTAGGCTAGAAGTATAAATAGGGTACTATTAGCTAGCGGCTACTA
>JAJVDI010000002.1:1800000-2009758 GCA_022701445.1 Hortaea sp. C3G1500-4
TGTGTTCCGCAATCTGGGTGAGCCTTTATCACGTAGGCCACATTTCTTTCCGAGATGAGCGCCATCCGGAATAGAAGAGCGACGCCATCTGAGCGTGCATGTTTCCAGTGCCAGAAGCGGAAAACAAAGTGTGTGCCTTCGAATGATAGCAGAAAATGTGCGTTCTGCCATAAAGCTGGGAAATCCTGCACCTTCTCGGCTCCCATATCACGGACGCCGCTTACTCGGAAGAATCTTGATGAGGCAGAGGCACGATGCAATGAGCTTGAAGCATTGTTAGAAAGTCGATCACAACCTGCAGCATCGAATGCCGCTCCGGTCGACGCTTTCGAGGATGCTCGGCTGAGTTTAGAGAGTCCACGCCCGAGGACCGCTACAGCAGAGAACACAGAGTCTACCCCGTACGAATGGACCGAGACAACAGAAGGTGTGCTAGAAGGTCATGATGACGGCCGCGGTAAGGCACTGGATGGCATGGTTAGTGGGAGTAATGCCGCCGGTTATCTTGGTAACAGTTCAGGACACAGCTTATTACAGTCTGTCTCATCTGCACTTCCTCCAAACAGCGAGAGCCTCGAGCCAAGGAGGCCTATTGAAAGTCAGCCAGTGACTGAGAATCAACACGAGCCCGCTGAAGGCGCTGATGGCCCTGCCAATGTGTATTGTGCCAGGTTCCCGACTGCCATGATTCAGGACCACTTCATCTCTACATACTTCCGATGCTACAATACGTCGTATCCTGTCCTACATGAAGCAACATTCAGAGAAAGGTACAATGTAAGGCGAACAATTCCTCCCAGTAGCTCATGGCACATGATCTATTACATGGTCCTAGCTATCGGTGAGTGGTTATCAGGATCGTGCCGTGACGATCAATCATTATACTACGAAGCTGCTCGGTCTCGTTTCAAAGTCGAAACGCTCGAGTCTGGGAACATCTATACTGTGCAAGCATGTCTCCTCATGGGAAACTACCTTCAGAAGCGCGATCGTCCAAATACTGGGTTCAACTTCATCGGCATTGCGCACAGAATGGCTCTTGGGCTGGGTCTCCACCGAGAGAGCGCCAAATCGAGCGAGCTGCACGATTTTGCTCTTAATCGTCGTCGAGCTATATTCTGGATACTGTACACTTTCGACAGCGGCTTCAGCATAACCACTGGCAGGCCGATTCTTTTGCCAGATACATACATAGACGTGCGTATTCCTTCCAACGTAGACGACCTAGTACACAGACGGGACAGGCAAGTCACGACAGAAGTGGCGTACCCGACTACCTACTCCACGCTCATAGCTTTGGCCCGTCTGGCTCGCATTGGCAATCGGTTCTACGGGAAGCTGGTCTCTGTGGAACCGTGCCACGATGTGGATCACCAGACTTCTGTAATGGAACAGAGTCTGTCCAACTGGCGTGCATCACTACCGTCGTATTTCTGGGACTCTGAAGTCCCTGAGTGGTTTCGAGGGCCCCGTCAAGTGGTGTTCTGGAAGGAGGCTAATATACGGATTCTGCTACTACTGTCCAGCCAGAAGCACCAGAAGGACAACTTTGACAAGCTAGCCAGTGGTAAACGCTACCAGGCTGTAGCAGAGGAAACAATAGTTGACATCTCTGCGTTTTGCTCTCAGTACCCAGACCTGCATTTAGGCTTGAGCTGGTATGTCACTGCGTCAATCTGTTGCCCGAAGGCATGCTAATGTACCGAATACAGGTACGCTATATACTTTCTGATGCAAGCAACACTCGCCCTTAGCGTCCAACATGTGTTTCAGGACAGCCTTGGCTCTACCACAGCAGCGGACCGTGAAAGAGCACTGAACACCTATCAGGATATGTGTCTCCGCTCTACAAATTGCCTTCGGACTTTGTCCAAGATCGACAAGGCTGCCGTTAGGTCGCTGAGGGTATTGGGGAGACTGCTAGACAAAGTACGTCACTCGTCTGGTAGTCCTCGTGACGAGATCGGACTTTGTTCCGAGTCTCGGCCTGATACTACTAATGCCACGAACGATCCTGAATCACGAAATTCCCATTCTTTGATGCCTGCCAGTGGCGCAGACGCTGGGATCCCGGGCGATTTCGGTGGCCTCAATACAATGTCCACCGGCAATGATGTGCAAGACTGGAGTATGGCCGCTGATCCATCTTTTCACATGTTCTTCAATGGGAACCAAGATGTGGTCGACATCTTCCAGGACATCAATGGCTTTCCCGGAACTGCAGAAAACAACGACCTCATGAACTTTGGTAATCTGTCATGGTATGGCTGAAACGCAAGGCCTCGTGCAAAATGTTCCTAATCCTCAGATGCCATGAATTGCTCCAGACGACGTACTTGTGACCAAGACGTACTGCTCACTGGGTGTCAACAGACGATGGGCGTCTTGTAATGTTAAGCACTCACGCATGCCCGAGCAAGTCTAAGGACGTCTAGAGAGCTGCAGATTGCACACCTCGCTGCAAGGGGATTGTGCAGTCTGCATCACAATAGTGGTTAGGACGCAGCTTCAGAGCCCTGCAGAACCAAGCGCAATGAGCTTGATGCAGTCAAGACGAATGTCGAGCATTGGCGTCTGCCTTCCCTCCGTTGCTTTATGGGACTTTCGAGACATGTAAATGATCTCGAAGCCAAGCGAAACGTCTTCTGGGACTTTCATGTCATTTCGAAGTTGTGTGTCTAGAACTAAATGTTACGAACATGTGTCGATAGACGCCGGCTCAACGTTGAAACAATCAAAAATGCCGTAGTGAGGCTGTCCCAATTATGCCCACTGGATTAGACAATTTCATCCAGTCCTCTTAGACCATCACAGTCTCGACATACCAAGGTACGCAGCTTCTCCCACTGACTAAGAGCTAATTGTATGTCGGACGTGCGAGGAAAGTGGAGCGTGGTATCGGGCGACTGTGTTCCGACGACCCACTCTGATGGAGCGAAGCACCCACCCCAAGTCCGACATATGTCATTGCTAGCGATTGCAGTAGAAAAAGATACACATCAAAACAATCACATCTTGAATTAAAAGACTGAATCAGAATCACTAAACGGTTTCACAACAACACTGTTCTTGAAATCCACTCCAGCCGACCCGCATCTCCCACTCATCATGTCTATGTCCTTTGACGAAGCGACGGTCCCCAGGGATCCAAAGCCAACCCCAAACACTCCAGAGAATGTGTTCGAGCAGTTGAGTATGAAGGGCAAGGTGGTTGCCATCACGGGAGCCGCGGATGGCATTGGTTTTGCGGCAGCGGAAGCCATCGCCGAAGCTGGAGGCGATCTGGCCCTCTGGTACAGAAGCAATGATGCAGCTATCGCTAAGGGCGACGCTCTTGCGAAGAAGCATGGCATCAGAGCTAAAGCGTAAGTGAATACATCTCGGGCGATAAGACACCATTTGCTGACTTAGGTGTAGGTACCAAGTCGAGGTCTCTGACCCTGAAGCTGTTGAGAAGAACGTCGAGAAAGTTGTCCAGGATTTCGGCAAATTGGACGTCTTTGTTGCGAACGCCGGCATGGCCATTTCCAAGCCGATCACTGAGCAGACTGTCGAGGAATACAAGAAACAGTACGCTGTCAACGGTATGCTCGCCCTTCAGCGCTTTCTCTCCCCCTTGGCGTGGCTAATCAGCAGTACAGTCGATGGCGTGTTTTACTGTGCCAAGTTCTCCGGCCAGGTCTTCAAGAAGCAAGGGTTTGGCAACCTGATCATCACCTCGAGCATCTCTGCTCATATTGTGAACGTTCCTGTCGATCAGCCAGTGAGTATCCCCTCTGCAACGCCTCGCGAATGCAAATGGTCTCTAACACAAGTAGGTCTACAATTCAACGAAAGCCGCAATCAACCACCTTGGCAAGAGTCTTGCCCGCGAATGGAGGGAGTTCGCCCGAGTCAACATCGTCTCACCGGGCTTCTTCCACACCAAGATGGGTGCAGCTCCCGGTGTCGTCAACGAAGCGACCAGAATGACGCCGCTAGCTCGTCAAGGCCACACGAAGGAGATCAAGGGCCTTTACCTCTACCTCGCTAGTGACGCATCATCGTATCAGACGGGGAGTGATACGGTGATTGATGGAGGATACATCTTGCCTTAGTCGTCGATTATCATTTATCTAAACGAACCTTTACGTGACTTGTTCTATGCTCTCTCCATCTATCGCCGGTGCATAGTCTTCTAATGATTTCAAGCCGAGGAGGTCTCAGCAAGTCATGATGACTCTGACCGAGACTCATGGTGTCCCCATCCAAATGATGGCTCGATCTTGCTTGAAAGAGATGGCAATCAGGACATGAGAGCTGCGGCCTCACATTCGAAGCATCCTTGCAGGTGTCTTAAGAAGAAGGCGAAACAGTTTTCCACGCCCGACGAGTTGACAAAACCAGTGCGCGACGAGAAGGGTGCTCGTGTGGGATGGCATGAGAGCGTAGTAAGATGCAGAGCAGCTCCGGCTCTCCTACACGGTAAAGACAAATAATGTCATATGAATCCCGATCATGCAAGTCTTCGTCTCATCAAAACCCACATCGCCTTCAAGAGCGAACGAGGCTGCCTCAGCAAAAGTACACAACTTTCTTCATCCCATCTCTAACCCTGCACCTCCAACCCACCATTAACGTGAATCACCTCACCCGTGGTATAGCTCCCCATGGGGCTCGCCAGGAAAACATAAGCCATAGCACACTCAACCGGCATACCCGGACGCTGCAGCGGCTCCATATTCACACCGATCGTCTCCATGACTTCGGGCGGGTTACCTTTAGTCGCCGGTTGCAGTGGCGTCCAAATGATGCCTGGCGCCACGCCGTTGATGCGGATCCCCTTGGAAGCCTGTTGTTGGGCGAGGGATTTGGTGAATTGGGTGATGGCGCCTTTGGTTGATGCGTAGTCGACTAGTTGTGGGTTGCCCATGTATCTGCAATATACAGTCAGTCGGGGTTGATTGGAGTCGTTGAGGGTTCTCTAAAGGAGTAATGCAAGGGTCCGAGGAAGGAATAAAGATGGCGAGGGACACTTACGAGGCGACTGAGGTCGAGTTTACAATGCTGTCTCCGCGCTTCATATGCTGCAGCGCATACTTGGTCATGCAGAACATGCCCAGGATGTTCGTCCGGTAGGTCTTCTCCACCGACTCTAGATTGATGTCTTTCAGATCATTGCAGATCTCCTGCATCGCAGCATTGTTCACCAGCACGTTCAGCTTGCCAAACTTCTTGACGTGCGTCTCGACGGCGTTCTTGCAGAAAGCTTCCTCTCGGATATTGCCTTGGGTAAGCTCGCATCTTCTTCCGGCCTTCTCGATCTCCTTCTTGGTCACTTGGGCATCCTCTTCTTCCTCGGCGAGGTAGCAGATGGTCACGTCGGCACCCTCGCGAGCAAAGCAGATGGCTACGGCGCGGCCGATTCCGGAGTCGCCACCGGTGATGAGCGCGGTCTTGTTCTTGAGAAGCCCGCGACCTTCATATTCCTGCAGAGATGGGTTGCCCTTCTCGTCCCAGAACTCGAGCTGGGAGAAGTTGGCAGCCGGCGTGAGCTTAGAGTCGAGACCTGGACCGCCGGTCTGGTCCTGTGGCGTCAGTCCCTTCCAAGGGTAGGCCGTCACGGGCTTATCGCTTGGAGCGTTGGCCATGATTGATGTAGGTGGCAAAGGGCTTGGTCTGGCTTCACAGTGGTCTTGCTTGACCGTGTATTATTATTAGCGTGGTTGTGTCAGGGATGAAAGGAGGCGAATCTTTTGAAACCGCGGAACCAAATGTGCGCTACGCTGATAGCTGGACTATACCTTTCTATCAAAAATCCTACCTAGGTAGGTATGCATGCGCAAATGGCATCGTCATGTAAACAGGATGACGTGCCCATGAGCGCATGATGCAGCGCGTCCAAACATCTCATCATCTCGTGTGTGACCCGCGCCTCTTCGAATCCCGGACCACAGCCCGACGGCCTGACAAGTGCCATTCAATCTGACCCGCGTTCCCGTAAATGGCAGTCTGTGAGTGAATGCTCGGGCGCATTTGGCAAGTGGCAAGGTGAAAGGTAGGTGAATATGCTTTCAAGACGCGCGCAACTTCCGCTTCCGAGTCAAAATTTCCCAGACGCCATTTTCTTCCCAGCCAATCACGAGACACTTTCACTTGAACTTCATCTTGCAAGACTCATATAAATACCGGCACACACTTGGGCTTTTACAACTTTGGCCAATCCCATCGAGCATCTTTCATTGATACAGCAGTCCTTAAAAACAGCGAGACTTGCACCCTTCTGCTTCCTTCAGGTTTCGCATTACATATAAGATTTCTCCAAGAACTACAAAAACCACAATCAAGAAGCCCACGCCCAACATGTCTTCCGACCAAGTTGTGACCAAGATCGACCTCGAGTCCCACGGTTTCAAGAAAGTCGCTTCTGGCAAAGTCCGGGAAATCTACGAACTCGACAACGATACCCTGCTCTTTGTCGCCACGGACCGGATTTCCGCCTACGATGTCATTCTCGACAATGTAAGTCGTGCCTCCCTTGTTAAACGTCTCAGACAGCAATGTTTGCCTGAAGTCCTGTACAAAGACATTCCAAGCATGAGCAAACATCTTGCCCTTTCCCACTTCAAAACCCCCTTACCCTTTCCTCCTTTTCCCTTTCCCCTCCCTCAGACAACTCAGTCCTTCAGTTTCCAAACATATCCTCTATATACCAGCTTTCCCTATATCCTTTCCCTTTTAGACCAAACCCACCACTAACACATATAAATCAGGGCATCCCCTCCAAAGGCGCCCTCCTCACCCAACTCTCGGCCCACTGGTTCTCCCTAATCGCCTCCGAACTCCCCCACCTAAAAACCCACCTCCTAACCACCACCCTCCCCTCCACCATCCCGACCTCCCTCCAGCCCGCCCTCGCGAACCGCACAATGCAAGTCCGCAAGCACCCGATCCTGCCCCTCGAGTCCATCGTGCGCGGCTACATTACGGGCTCCGCCTGGGCCGAGTACCAGCGTTCTGGAACGGTGCATGGGATCCCCATGCCGGAGGGATTGAAGGAGAGTCAGAAGTTGGAACGCCCGATTTGGACCCCGTCCACCAAGGCCGAGCAGGGCGAGCACGACGAGAATATTTCCCCGGCTAAGGCGAGGGAGATTGTCGGGGAGGAGGTGGCGAGGAAGGTGGAGGAGGTTAGTTTGAGGGTTTATGGGATGGTGAGTTACCTTTTCTTTTTTCTTATTTCCCTTCTTCTTTTTTTTTTTCTTTTGTTTTTATCCCTCGCTTTGCCCCTACACCCAACCACCTCCCCTGCTAACTCTCCCTTTTTTTTTCCCACCCAAGGCCCGCGACTACGCCGAAGCCCGCGGGATCCTAATCGCGGACACGAAATTCGAGTTCGGGCTCGACCCCGCCACTAACGAGATCGTGCTGGTCGACGAAGTCCTCACGCCAGATAGCTCCCGCTTCTGGCCTGCGGAGGGGTATGAAGTCGGCAAGGGCCAGAGCAGCTACGATAAGCAGTACCTCCGGGACTGGCTTGTGAGCTCGGGACTCAAGGGGAAGCAGGGCGTGAGTATGCCTGAAGAGGTGGCGCAGGAGACGGGGAGGAAGTATCGGGAGGCGTATGCCAAGATTACGGGGAAGGAGTGGGCTTGAGGGGGTTTGTGCTTCGCTTTTGCGGGGGGGATATGGGTGTAGATGAGATTTTGGGTTGAATGATTAAATGGGAGGGTTATGTGTGAATGTCCTTTTTGACATAGGAAAACAGTCTCAATACCCAGTTGTAGTAACAACGGCAAAGCATCCCGGATTGCGCTGGCCTACTTGTAGGACGTCTTCTCTCTCTACTTCATGTCTGTGCTACATCATCTCGACTAAGCAGAGTCCTCCCAAACAATCTCAAATGTACAGATCCCGGTATATCAATCCCAGCAGGCATCCTTCCTTACTCGACGTTGTTGTGCTTGTTGACGTTGGGGTTCCAGAAGAGGGTCTAAAAGAAGGAGGTGTCAGCATAAGCTCTCCTTCTCCCTTTTTGTCAAATTTCCAAAGCAGGCTTCCAGAAAGCGATCACAAGAGTCGTGTCCTCAGCACGCAAACGTTGATGTGCTTCCCTCTCACGACCCAGGCTCCCGCAATACTCTCACTGCACAACCTCCCATCCCCATCTCCTTCCAACCCCAATCTCCCAGACCTCCATTCCCCCCAAAATAATTCCCTCCTAGCAAAACTGAGAAGAAGCAAAAACAACATACCTTGTCGCCATCGCCCCAGAAGAAGTTCTTGGTCCGGATGTTCTGGTACGGGTACTCGGGCTGCTCCTCAAGCGGGGGCTCGTGGGACTTGTGCTCCCAGTGCTCGACCCACAGACGGTAGGCGTTGGCGCCGGCAATGGCTATGGCGGGGATGACGACGTAGATGGAGAGCTTGCGCCAGAGGTCTGTTATCAGAAAAGAAAAGAGTCGGGTTAGCGGATGGAGGACTTGGGATATATCGCGTCTCAAGTCCAGCTCTTGGGTCCTTTAGGATCCTGCGGTATCTTTTCTTTTCTTCTTCTTGCTGGACGCTGATGTATGTCCCTATGCGGAAGCACATCGCACATCCACATCTTCCCCATCCTCCCTTCCCAATCCCACGGTTTCCCGAACAAGGCCACTCAGAGCTCGCAAGTCCACTTACCAGAAGTCGCGGCGGCGTGCTCCTTCACGGCAGCGCGCTCGCTGTTGAAGGCGTTCTTCATGGCGGCGCCATCAAGGCCCTGGGCGCCAATCCCGGAGGGGCCCTGCTCGGCAGAGGCGAAGCGGCGCTGAAGGGTCTGGCGGAAAGCTGGGGCGCGAGTCGCGCGCTGGAAGGTGCGGAGGCCAAGCATGGTGGTATGCGGTATCGAAGGGTCAGGCGGCGGAGAGGTGAGCGTGAATATGTGAGGGCGGGGGGTCCAATGCTGATGCTACTGTTGCTGCTGCGGACTGGTTTGGCTGCCCGGACGGGAAGCTTTCGGGGGATGCCGATGTGCCTGAGGTTTGAATGCCGGGATGTTTCCGCTCACATTTCCGTCGACGGCGCAAAGATGAGGTCATTATCCGCTTCAAAGCGTGCATCTCTGCATGTGAAAGTCTAAAGTACAGATCAAAACATCACATCACTGTTCGCCATATGCTTGATTAGGGACATTGCACCCTATCATACAATCCAAGTATGTCGAGATGATTTACCAGGAATTAAGAGCCGCTCTCTGCGCCTCAGCGGATCAACATGGCGCTCGACCAGCAGCGCAACTGGGACATCTCTATGGCCGAGAACCTTGAAGCCGTCAAGAGACGGAGTAAGGAAAACAAGAAATTCGTGTCATCAGAGGAGGCAACAACACAGAAGATAAAACGTAGGAACGAAGATGGCGACGAGGTCTATTCCACCTGGACAAATCGCCCCGTCTACCTCCCCGACGAGATCATCCTCGAAATCCTCTCCTTCGTCGCTGCGTCCAAACAGGCGCAGAAGACTCTCGCATCATGCTGTCTCCTCAGCCGCCAATGGTACGACGCCGCCGTCCCGATCCTCTATGCCTACCCCTACCTCTACGGCGGCAACTTCGACCAGTTCGTGCGCGCCGTCTGCCCCTCCATCAACCTGCATGTGCGCAAGAGCCCACTCAGCGAACTGGTTAAGAGCCTCAACATGAGCGGCCTCGTACACCAAGGTAGTCGGAGCTTGACCGCCCGCCTTCTCGGCCGCACCAAGAACCAACTGGAAGAGTTCGTCGCCCCGCAAGCCAGCTTCGCCGAGAACTGTTTCCCCGCCCTCTCCAAATCCCACCGTCTGCGCACCTTAGACCTGAGCCTCGTGAGCGAAAGCCCGGCCTTACCCCTGCTCTTCAAGACGGTTGCCCACCTGACCAACCTCCGCACCTTCCGACTCCCCCGTTCCGCCGGCTTCGGCGCCCATTACAACCCCAGCACTCCCTTCGTCTGGCCCCCCGGGCTCGAGAACCTGAGTCTCAGCGGGGGCATCGACGCGCACTTCCTCCACGGCGTCGTGTCCTTCCCCCAAACCCTCAAGTCCCTGACCATCGAACACTGTCCCCTCGCGAAGGGCTTCGCAGTCACGCATCTCCTGCGCACCGCCGTCCGGCCCCTCCGCAACCTCGTCCACTTCAAGATCCGCATGATGCCGCGACTAGGCTCGCACGCGCTGGACCACCTCCTCGCCCTGCTCCCGCAAGTCAAGCGCCTCAGCGTCAGCGTCGACTACATCACCCCCGCCCTCTTCGACGCGGGCCATCTGAGTCTCCTGCAGAAAGACCTTCATCTCCCGCTTCTCCCCACCGATCCCTCCGTCGACAGCACTCCGACTCCGGAGTCCCCTGCCGCCGCTTCCTCGGCTCCCCAACCCGACGACAACATCCTCCCCTCCCTCGCCCACCCCAACCTCCACCACCTCGAACTCACCAACTCGGGCAACCCCGGCGTGGAAGACAAAATCTCGCCCATCGACCTCCTGATCGCGATCGACGAGGGGATCGTCCCCAAACTCCGCCAAGTCCGCGTCGCGCGCTCCCTGCTCTGGCACTCGGCTAGCACGGCGGGGGACGCGGAGGCGCTAGCCGACGCGCTGCAGGAGGGGAGTAAACGGGATTGGGATGCGGGGGTTCAGAGGGGGGATGGGGAGGTTTTTGGGGGGTGGGGGACTGAGAGGGGGGAGCGGGAAAAGGTGTGGGAACGGGTGGCGGGGGTGTGGATGTTTGATGGGGCGTGAGAGGGTCTGGATGGGAGGGGTGGGGAGGGTCGGAGGAGTGGATTGGAGGAGGAAGGTGGGGAGAGAGAGAGAGAGAGAGAGAGAGAGAGAGAGAGAGAGAGAGAGAGAGAGGAGATGCTGTATATTATGTACGTACGAAGCGATGAATTCACGAAGGATATGATGAGTTTGAAAGATGCATTTTCTCCCGTCTACCGTTCGCCACTGGCCTTTTTCTATCAGTCCTCCCGACGGTAAGATCTATTGCGCTTTAGGCGCAAACCCTTAGCTGCTTTTACCAAGGGATCTTAATTTCTTTGGGTTTTCCGCACGACATGGGTTTTGTTTTATCAGTCCGGGTGATGTGGGAAATCGCTCATAGCCATACCCGCCCACCACTTCATTTCCCAACGTTGACACCGCAATGAGACGGGTCTTCTTCATCAGATAGAATTTCCGCTAATAGAATATACACTACTTCCCTCAGGCCAACAGGCCACCGAACCCCGGAAACGCCCGCTACCCAGGAGTATCAAGCTACAAGCCCTTCCCTTCCTTCACCTGTCGAAGCAATCTTTCCTCTCCCTTTCCCCTATCGGAAACTTATTTTGTTTTCTTACTTCCTCCCCCCCTTCTTCTTAGGCTTCTTCTCCTCATCATCAAGCCCCCCATCCCGGTCCCGCTTCGCAGCCTTCTTCTCCATTTCATCCCAGTCCTCGCCTTCGTCGTCCTCGCTGACCTCCTCGTCTGAAGCCTCCGCCGACGCATCATCGTCGAAATCGGATTCCTCCTCGCTCGACTCGTCCGAGCCCATATCCTCTTCGGAAACGCCGAATTCGGATTCCTCCTCCTCTTCGCTGCCGTCTTCCGAGTCGGACTCGGTGCTCAGGAAACTCCAGCCGCCGTCCTTGAAGAAGGTGTGCGGGTCGGCGATCACGGTCTTCATAATGGTGGCCCAGTTCAGGTTCAGTGGGCCTTCGGTGAAGGGGATGTCGACGCTGTCGAGCCAGTCTTTGACGCCGTCGAGAGCTTCGACGGGGATGGTGTTGATGTGCGCCGGCGGGCGGGTGAAGTCTTTGAAGACGATGACCATGTCGAAGTTCTTCAGCCCGAACTGCACACGTTCCAGATGCACGACTTCGATGTCGGTTAGGGTGACGACCATGAAGGGCGGTTCGGTGAGCTGCACCAGACAGTCGGTCGTGGGCTGGATGGTGACGGAGCTGCGGGAGGGCACACCGTTGAAGCCGAGATCGCGGAAAGGCATGTCGACTGCTAGACCCTCGCCCTTGCCTGCATCGGCAATCTTTTCCGCGAAGTTTCTGAACTCCTTGTCAAGCTGTGCTCGTCTCCTCTTTTCTTCTTGTTCCGCCTCGAACTCCTCCTCGTCGCCGTACCGGTGCTTCCTCTTGCGGTTGCCTGTCTCATCGAACTGCATCTCCGTCGCCTCACGGTAGAATTGCACGTCCTTCGTCTTCTTCTTGCCAATCATGATCGGGTTGTGCAGATGCACATGGATGATAACGATCAGCTCGCCTACGCAAGGCTGGAAGAAGAGATGCTTGACGTTGCCGAACAGAATGTCGACCTTCTGGTTACCCATGTGGTGGTACCGGAGACCATTTTGGTGGATTTCGACAGCGCCACCCACACGCTTGCTCTCCATAGCAGGCCGCATGAAGATGTTGTCGAGTCTGTGGGGTCTCCTGTTGCGGATTTCAACCAGCTTGTCCTGCTCAACAACGTCCTCCATGTCCTTCTTCTCTTGTTCCTTGCGCACCGCGGCCTTCTTCATATCCGTCATCTGGTCCTTGATGTCCTCCATACGGCCGGTGTCCTGGCTTCGGAAGGTAAGTGAGCGGACAAATTGTGCTGTTGGGTCCTCAAATGGCTGGTCGTCTTTCCTGCCGACACCTTGTCCGGGGCTGAGGAAGTTGATGCGCAGATAGCACCAGCCACCTTCTTGACTTGTTGTCGCATTCTTGATGGTATTTATGTGGAAAGGAACCGGTCGACCCATGATCGGAAGAATGACTGAGTTGTTCTTCGGGTCGACAAGAACCATCAGGTCCTTGACTTTGCTTGGGAACTGACTGTCGCGCTTGTAAGACTCGAAGCGCTTGAACTTCTTCTCCTCGGTGCCATTCAAATTGCCATGACCCTCGCCGTATTTTTCCTCGCCATCCTGCTGCTTCTTCGCGTGGAGCTCTTTTTGGTGCTCTCGTCTGGCATTCTCCTTCTCCTCGTTTTGTGTGGTACCGCCTTGTCCTCGTAACCGAGTCTTCGTAATGTTCGATGAGGCGACAGCACCCACGCGAGAATCCTTCTTTGGCTTTGGCTTTTCCTTCTTCTCCTCCTCATCCTCATCGTTGAAGAAGAACGATGTGCTCTCCATGTCTGTTGGCGCGTCGCGCGTGAACACGAAAGCCTCGTTGTTACCCTGCGAGTTGATGCGGACAGTGTCACTCAACATAAGAGCATACTTGGCGTCGCGTTTCTTGTCCTGGGGATTTGGGTTCTCAAGATCAGAGAAGCCAGTCGTAACACTGAAGGTCATGCCGTCCTTAAGAACGCGAGTGTTCTTTGCGTTCAGCACAAGCGTGCTGTCCCTAGCTTCAATGCCCATGCCTGCACCGACAGACTTCGTGAACTTCTCAACCAACTCCGGCTTCTTTGCCTTGATAACCGAGATCGCCTTGTTGTACACGTCTTTCGCCTGGACACCATCGCGCATCTCTTTTATCACAGCATCGTGGACGCTCAGCAGGAGTTTGTACATGTTCTCTTGCGTTTTGTTGGGATCGACAAGGTACGTACGCGCAATCATTGAGGCGTAAGTCTGGTATCTCAGACCAAGCGCAGCAACAATCACACCGGCGTGCAGGTTGTTGTCATCTGGCTCAGAGCCAAGTCTGAGGTCAAAGTTGCCACCGCTCATCACAGTCGGCTGTACGCTCCAGTCCAGCTGCATGGTATCGAAATTCTGGGGAGCTCTCTTCCAGTTCGATTTGAAGAACTTCTCATCATCGATCTTGCTTGCAATCTTGTCCGTCAGGGCTTTGTGGGTGATCTTCTTGTCCTTGTCAAGGACATCTGACATGTAGTCGACGAAGTAGTCAGACATTGTGTGCGACGAAGCCACCGAAGCATTTCGGATGGCTCGCAATTCGTTCTCGTCTTTCACAGCCATGACCGAAGAGAGGGCTGGGCTGATATCGACCTCCTCGACCTCTTTGCTAATCTCGGAGAATGCATTCTTCCACTCGTTGACGAATGGACCACTTGATTGCTCTTTCGTGATTACGCCGACCCTCTTGCCAGCGGTCTTGATGGTGTCTAGGCAGCGCTCGAACTGCTTCGCATTCTCTTCGGCATCCTTGCCTCTCACAACAACTTCAAGCGGGATCTTGCCGCCCTTCAGCGGCTCCAGATAGGCTGCCTTCTTCTTCGTGGTGACAATGGTCATGGATTCCGGGGTGATCAAGAAAAGAGTTGCAGGGAACTCATATCCGAGGAGCCAGAATTGCATAGCATTTGCTTTGTGGAACCCTTGGGTCTCATCACTCTTGCCCATGACCACGGCGATGCTGCCCACATCGCCAAAGCTACCGTTGCCACTGCGCTTGTCGGCTTTCCATTGCGTGATGAGCGATGACAGGCGGTTGTGGAAGCTGTTCTTGTCGATGCTCACTTGCTCCGCCATCGTGGGCGATATAAGGGATGGAGCCGCTCGGTTTGATGATGCTTGTCGCGGCGAGAAGGGTGGGTGGAGGGGAGGGAGTGAACGGCGAAGAGGTTACAAAGTGAGCTGTCGCGAGCTCGACGCGAGATGCGCGCAGGCAGACGCTCTAGCGGCCCGGGCATCACCGGGGATTTCATGCCTGAGGCTCCAATTCCAAGCTCGGCGGGGCTCCAGCTTCCTCGAGACTCCGCCCGGCCCAGAGGGCTGCCTCCGTTCCTTCCTCTTCTGTCTATCCACGTTACTGCGCGCGAGTCGTCCGCATATGTCTTACTACACGTGGGGTCGTCGTGGGCAGAAATACGGCCATACGCTGCCAATGGAACTCCACTGAAAATGCAAAGGATGGGTGAATGTTGCCATCCCTCCTTTGTAGTAGACGGTTGCAAAATCAACAGATCCCTAAACCGCCCACGAACGCCCAAGCTCAGATTGGGTAGACATTTCCGCCGGAGTCCCGTATTCTTACTGGACATCATACTCCTCTTGCAGCTTACCGCGAACGACCATCCGGAAAAATCAAGAGCGGTCAAGAGGTACTGAAGACGTTCAAGCATAAGCCACAGTTTAGCACCGCATGATTGCCAGTAACAACTTGCCCCGAGTCAAGCATAACCGCCTGCGGCCCTAGACATCCGGGTCAATCATCCATCTCAGAACAAATGGTTCTCCACGTGTGATGCAACTCTGACCTTACTGGCCAGGGTTCAGACTTGGAAGTTAAGCATCTTAATTCCTTTGGTGATTCTGGCCAATCAGATTCCAACACTCACTGCATGCGTGCAATGCACTGCTATGACCGGCCTGTTTCGAACTGCGGCCGGGATGCCACTACCAGCTATTTAATGAAGGTGTTCAAGGCCGCTTCCATGAGCCAGGGACTACTGGCCAATCATTGCTTGCAATTTGCAAGTGGCAGCAATGCTTGTGATGAACTGATGATGCCTTTCACGGTGGCATTTCCATGGTCTCAGCGGTCTATGAAGGGGCAGAAAGGTACAAGTATGACTCCGAGTTGTCCGAAAACGATGAGCTCGTCTTTTTCTCTCGCATCGCAAATAGTGACGCAAAATGTTACACGGCGGCTTGCTATCCCTTTTCACCCTTGTTGTCTTGTCCGATTGTGCGCGCTGTAAAAAGCGTCAAAATTTCGAGAATGTACCGAGCTATGTGATAGATTATGCTCCTGTGGTGCACCTTCACACCGCTGACGCATATAGACCGGCTAGCATCGAACAGCATCTCAAGCACACTCAACCGGAGCTCGACTATGTCAGCGTCTCCAAGGCACCCTCTCCCCTCACTTTGGAAAACCTGAGTAGCCTCAATGACTCAGGTGGCGAAGACGTCTACCTCACCTCGACAGACAACGTAGAAGATCACCCGGATTGGCTATTCGGTGTTGAGCCGAGCAACAGTGGGAAAACCGAAGGGGCAGTCTCCTGTGCAGTAATCGTGAATGACAAAGGCAATGGTTTGGTGGATGCTTTCTACATGTATTTCTACTCTTTCGACTTCGGCGGGGTCTATCTCGATTTTCTGAATGTCGGAAACCACGTCGGCGATTGGGAGCATAACATGATCCGCTTCCAAGACGGAGTGCCACAATACATCTGGTACAGCCAACATTCCAACGGCGAGGCGTTCGATTACGACGTGACGGAAAAGTACAATGGCACAGAGCGTCCCGTCGCTTATTCTGCTAACGGCACACATGCTGTGTATGCTATCGAGTAGGTCAATTTAGAGAGATCAGGGCTGGAATTTTCCACTGACACACTGAGTAGCGGTGATCATGCCCACGCCATTCCGAACTTGAACCTCGACAACGGAATAGTCGAAGATCACACCGACAAAGGCCCAATTTGGGATCCAACGCTTTCAGCATACTACTACAGCTACAACGCAAGCTCCGAGACATTCACGGCCTATGATGACAGCACGTCTGTTGACTGGCTGTATTTCAAAGGCCATTGGGGAGACGAGCAATACAGAGATTCCAATGATCTCCAGGAATGTTTCCTCGACATTGACGGGCTGTGCAAGTATACGAATGGACCTACAGGCCCGATTGACAAGCAGTTGGACCGAAAGGAAGTATGTCCTGACAATGGCATTCCGTGCATTCTTCGGAAAGAGCTGGGACCTTAAAAGTTCAAGGAACAGCTCCCGGAGTAGTCAAGGTAGCAAAATGGACTACGCAAGACCAATTCGAAAATGGCACGCTAAGACTACAGTCACTTCTTCGATATGATATTGGACGGCTTTTTGCTTCTTTCGTCTGCTATTCTCAAGTCGATCTGGGTGATGGCATTGACAAGTACTACTGTATGGGCAAGTCTTCTGATGGCCTGCAGAAGTCGTCTCCAGACAGCCACAGCCAATGTAATTTGATCATAAAGCTTAATGTTGTAGACGAAGCCAAGTAGTCCATCGGGTCTCGAAAGCCCTTGTCCACGCCTCAGTGTCATCTGTGTACCTTCTGGGAGTTGACTGTAGAGCCAAGCTTCCATGAAAAGTCATCCAGTCAATGTTTGCACCTCTTGTTAGATAGTCTCATCCAGGTTTGATCTATCGCTGGTCCATTATTAGTTTGGAGACTTCCAGGTGATAAGACGAGAAGAGAGTGGTAGATACAGTATCTTGCATCTGAGTAATAGCAGTGCAGGACCCGGGGCCACCAACTCGAGCGCTGCATCTCAAAGTTGCGCCGAAGAACACCCGACATGCCTCCCTCCCAAACGAGGAAACGTCAGGTTGACCGTAAATCCATCATTGCTGAGGTAGACATCTGTGACTCAGGGCTGGTTTGGGGATGCCTCCGTCTTCTACGCATAATAACTTGCCACCGGGACAGGTCTACCGGCCCACGTCGCTCGATTTCATCAACCGGCCGAACCCGGTTGAACCACAATCTGTGCCCCAGAAACATCCCCTTAATGGAACGCCACAGTTCGCAAAACCGCCTTCACATAGTTTTGATGGCTTCTTGAGTTGTGGAACAGATGGCGAAGTCCAAAGATCACCGAAGCGGAGGAAATCAGGAGATGGCAAATCGCTTGATCTACCGAAATTGCCCGTTAGGCAGAATACAAAGCGATTACGGATACCGCCAACTCTCAGCGGTCTCCATCAGCCGCCACCGGATGCTGGCTTACTTCCTTCAATATCTACCGAGCAGCCTGTAGCCCCACCGAAGCATGGAACCAGTCTCGAAGACCGGCCACAAGGACCACTGACACATCTGTCGCACAAAGCCGCCTCCAAACGGCCTTCTACTGGACTCAAAAAGGCTCGGAAATCGAAACGAAACAGATGGAGCGACGAGGAGACAGCCTGCTTACTTAAAGGCGTTGCACGCTTTGGAATAGGGAACTGGACCGCCATTCTAAAATGTCCAGACTACCAATTTGATCGCCGAACAGCTTTGGACTTGAAAGATCGGTTTCGCGTCTGCCGACCGGAGGAGTATCTGCGTACGAAGCAGCCCGCCAAAAGGAACGGACCACGTTCGACCGTTGATGACTCTGGAACTGGAGAGAGCAAGAGCAAACCACGGAAAACTGATCGCAAGTCTAACGGCGAGCTCCATGATCTCGGCATCACACAGCCCTTTCATCAGAGCGGGCGTCGTAAGCGTCATAAGTATACGGCAGAAGAAGACGAGGCGATTTTACGCGGCTTTGAAAAGTTCGGTAACTCCTGGGCAGCAATCCAAGCAGACGAGTCGCTGCAACTTGGTCACAGGACCTCTACTGACTTGAGAGACCGGATGCGTACCAAATTCCCAAAAGAGTACGCCGAAGCTGGGCTAGCTCCTAGACCAGAAGTGTTCCCCAAACCTCCTCAACGCAATGCAGAAGATCGACACGAGGAGGTCTCGGCACAGCGTGAAGAGAACAACGAAAACCACCAGTCAGTGCAAGCTCCGACGAGGGAAGAAAACGAATCCGCCCCGATCAGACCACGGAAGGCGGTCTCGGGGCCATTCCTACCAGATGACAACGTCTTCTTCGGCGCTCCATTCGACAACGACGACATGGACACAACACGCATCACTCTCGACCGGGATATCCTACAATGGGCCGGCCAGACGAAGAACGGCACTATCGACCCACTCAACTCTCTCAAGCTGCCCGCACCTACCACTATGTCCGGCTTCGGGCCTTCGCATAATTCTGGAGCAGCGGGCTCGTTGCCTTCAGTTGCAGACATTACGGCGGTTGATAGAGGGTACAGAACTGATCATCTCGAGTTGCCTTCGCTGATTATGGGTCATTTTGATGCGGAGAGTAGGCCTGGTCAAGTGCTGGGGTTTGATGAGCTTCTCAGCTAGTCTCGGTTGGACAGGGATTGGAGGGGACTCTTCGCTTCACGCATGCAGCTGCGTCCGTTATACGGAACTTTGAGCTTCGAAGTATTCATGTATACGATGATATCAGGCAGTTCATGGGCTGGCGAAGACATGCGCCTTGGTATTTCCTGTTTGCGTCAGCGCGAGAGATAGCAAGGTCTATCAAGGAGCAGAAAGAAGGTACTCTAGGAGTCTGACAGAGCGCATAAAAGATGCACTGTATATACTCGGTCACGTAGGGTTTGCCTCGCTTCCTTTTCCTCATTGGTCTACGACGATTTCGCAAACTTACCCGCCGCTCGTGGCAGGGCACCGATGTTGTGGTCCTCGCAACTCCCGTCAATGGCGCACGCAATAAATTGCATCCTCCTCGTCGACGGGACTCGTGTCAATGTAGCAGACTTGATCGGCAATGGTATTGATGGCTTCATCATCCGCAAGGGACACCATGTACTCAAGATCCCGAAACTCTATGGACGTTTGCAGTCGGATGGGACGATTGAAGCAGACAGTGATAACGACTTCCAATCTGGCCGCCTAGACATTGAGAACCGGATCTACGAAAGATTGCGCGGGATTCCCGGGATTGCAGAATGCATCGAATGCACAAGAAACGGTATACTGCTAAAGTACTATCCCAACGGAACAGTGAGCGAGTACATGGCTCGCAATCCACCGCCGTCGGAATCTTGGAGGCGGAAGTGGATCCTCCAAGCGACAGAAGCCATCGCCGGCTGTCACGAAAGAGGGGTTCTCGTCTTCGACATCGCCCTCCGGAACTTCCTACTCGCGGATGACTTCAGTCTGCGATTGATCGACTTTTCGAATAGCTCTCTCGCTCCAACGACGGAGAACATTACTCTAGCAGAGATAGACGGTAGCACGGTGAAGCTAGATCTTCTGCATCTTGCTAATGACATCTATTCGATTTGGACGTGGCAAGAATTCACGGTGGATTGCGCGATGGAATCTGAATGGCCGGGGATCAATCTTCTGCCGGACTTGGAAGGTCTTGAAGTTGGTCAGGTTGTTCGGAAGTGCTGGGAAAGGAAGTATGCAGCGATTGAAGAGGTGGCATCGGAGATTCGACGATGTGCACAGAAATCGTCGCTTGCCGAATCATCCGGGTGTGATGCACCGAGCCTCATGAGCGGAGGTTCCTGCGACCAGTCTGTATAGTAGGACAGGAAAAACCACCAGAGGAAGAGGTCGGCTGACACTCCCCGGGGTGAGAGATCAATGTGTCCCAGACCCAAACCCTTCCACCTGAAACATCAACCCAGCACGGGCGAAAACCACGACAAAAGAGAAAATTAAAACGGGAAAGAAAAAGATTTCGGTTGCTTTCATACCAAAACGCCTCTACAAACCAACCTACGCAGTACAGCTAAACTAATAGACAGAATTACAATCCCCAACCCCGTCCATACGCCCATCACTCCGTCATGCACCCTCCCCAACCTCAATACGAAACATCAGGATCAGCCACTCCATACCTCTTCCCCATATTTCCCGGCACACTGGCCAAGCCCTGTCCATCTCGGTACATCGTCCTCCCAGCCTCACCCATGTCAGCAGCACGGGCACTCGAAGTCATCTGACCAGTAACACCCTCCGACATACCTCCCGTGGAAGTCGCGGGCAGGTATCCAGTAGTGCCCAGCTGATGCTCCGCAGCAGCTGCAGAAGCGTGAGATTGCACTTGTGGTTGACTCAACTGGCTCATAGTCTGGCTCGGTGCACCGAAAACGCGGTTCGCGGTGTGGGAAGCGTCGTAGAATCGCTCACCACCTTGCTCATAGGGACCGGACAGGCCGTGGGCGTGGTCATTGACCGGGTTCCCGCGCTCCAGCTGCGGCGTAGTGGGCTGCTGCTGCTGCGGCGGCTGCTGCGGCTGCATGGGTTGCTGGGCCTTGTGCTGTCCCTGCGGTTGAGAAGCCGGTGGATGGTCAGGCTGGCGCTGAACATATTGTTCCGGACGGCCGCGCTGCGTGCCAGTGCCAGAGTAGTTGGGGTTCGTCTCGCTGTGGATCGGCTCCTTAGTCTTCTCCTTGATGGATTGCTCGTCCAGCTCGGCTTGGTGTTTCTTGGCTTTGCGTTTCTTGAGGAAGGTTCGGCAGCAGCAGAAGAGACCTATGCCGATGATGAGGAGACCGCCGACCACGCAACCGACGACGATGCCAGCAATTTGGCCACCGGAGAGGCCGTCGTCATCCGAGCCTCCCGTTGAGGTTGCAGACGGGGCGGCGGAAGTTGACGAGGCCATGGATGAAGAAGCCGAGCTGCTGGACCCGGCAAGCGCAGAGGTCTGTTCGCTCGAGTTAGGTCTGGTTCCTGTGCATCGACGAGATGTGACAGCTTACCGCCGCACCTGCCAGGCTTGACGTGATTGCTGCTGCCATGGTGGTCTATGGCTATGGATGGCTTTGTGTGCTGACAGCAAACGACAACACTGCTGCTGGAAAGCCCGTGGAGGTCACAACGCGAGGTGAGAAATGAGATTCCACACTTGCCCTGACGAACGCCTGATTTGTATGCTCTTTCCAGACTACCTACCTGCCTGAACTCCTGGTGACGTCTTTTCGCAACGCCATCAGGCTCAGAACTGCGAACACCAGCTTTTCGTCGACTGATGACGCGAGAGATCCGCACAACATGTCTTCTTCAAGTGATGAAAGCGACCTGCAGGACTATACATTGGGGCTGCAGTGGGATCTGCAAACTCACGACATCCAGGCATTAGAACTTGGGAGCACAGCAATCCAACAATCATGGAGGATTGCCCATGCAGACTTTGGATGTGCCGCCGGATAGATGAGCGGTACAGACCAGTAGTATCCGACTACTAGCAGTCCCCAATGCGTTTAGGTGTACGGGTTACGGTATTGGGCAGGCCTTCAGCTAAGTTCACACTGCAATAAGCTGTTCCCAGCTTATAACACAGGAGTGTAGAGCAACTTCCATCGCAATATGACCAAGCTTGGGCAGCCGGCGTCCGACTTTCAATAAGTAACTGCGAGGTCGTCGTAGGCCAAGTTCGAGCTTAAAGGATGCCAGAATCCAAATTCGTGGGCAGAAGTCCAGGAAAGCGGTCGCGCGCTAGGGTGAAGCTTTGAGTTTATCGGGTGAGTTTATCGAGATTTCCATTCAAACAGTCCAGGTCCTCTGAGTGTAGAACCTGGAGATTGGAGAGATTCTTCTGACCCACGTAATATCACAAGAACTGCCCAAATTTGTCCGAACCGCGCCAGGTTTTGGAGTAGCAAATTAGCAGTCTGAGCTGGGTATCTTGATCCACATGGAAAACCCCCCAACCATGAAATCCGCGCGCCGCCACAAGGCACATGGCATGACGCGACAGATCCATGTTCCTTTCTTCACAAGAAAAGAAGCCAGAATGGATATCCATCAAACTTCCAACATACCCTTCAAACTCGCCTCCGAACCCCTCAACCACCTCCCCTTCTCCTCCAACTCATCCCCCGCACCCCCGGCACCTCCCCCTTCCCTCCTCCGTCTCGCCTCCTGCGCCTCCTGCACAGTCTTGATCTTCCGCGCCTGTGTCGGCGTCAGCTCGTCCCGGAGTCTCTCTACTTGCTGTCTCTTGCCCGGCAGCGCCGCGCGTAAGGCTTCGATCTTCGCGTCCAGGTCTGCGGACTCCTGCTCGCGCTTCTCGAGGAGCTCGACTGTAGGTTGCAGTGGGAGATTCAGTGAGGGATTGGAGGATTTGGGCTGCGCGGCGGATTCGAGGTCGGTGATTATGCGTTCGAGGTTGGCGATCTCGGAGGGGAGGGTTTCTAGCTGGGCGGTTTTTATTCGGACGTTCTCGTTGCCTGTTGGTTTGTTAGTTGATAGGTTCGGCTTGTGCAATGGTTTGCTGCGGCAAATGGGTCCAGTGTTCACGTACGTTGCGCGAGGCTTCGACTTTGCTCTTCGAGCTCTTTGAGTAAGTTGGCCACTTCTTCTTTCCGCTCCTTGAGGGCAGCTTTATCGCCTCGTAATCTCTCCTCTAGCTCCGCGTTCTCTGAGCTCTCCACAAATTCTGGCTCCTTGTCCGTGATGCTCTTCAGAAAGCGCTCCTTGGTCACTTGTTCTACGTAGGAGAAGCGAAGTTTGGTGAACAGGTCCCGATAATGTGCTAGGTCCGCTGCGAGCAGGGAAGGAGATGTGTTGTTTGAGGATGAGAGATCGGACGCATTTGAATTGCGCTTGCCATCTTGGTTGTTGTCGGGCTGTGATGGATTAAGAAATGGCTGTGCGATGTCGATGATTGTGAGCGTCTCGGTAGATGGGAGTGCTCGAAGGGCGGCATCGGGATCCATGGTCTTCCTATGGTGCTGCGCAATTTTGTTCGATATACACGTAAGCTTGTTATGTGCGATGATTCTCACAAAGCACAGAACAGACACGCTCGAGACATCTTTGTTTACACCCCGCGTTTTGCATGTGAAAGTCTGGGGGCGGCCCGCCCGCAGTGTCCTTGCCCACCCTCTTTCGTCATCCGGAATCGTTGCGGTGCGATTCGAACTTCTATGTTAGGACCTTGATACGAAGACTCATGCTCAGGTGCAAGAATGCCGCTTGGTGAGGTTCTGGATGACGATTTCGTGGCATCCATTCTTGCCCGCGATGCCGCCCTCTCTGCATCTCAAGGCTACGGCCAGGTTCCCGACAGCAAGCCTCGCCGCAAAGATGCACCGAGGCCAAACACACGATTCCTGAGAAATTTGGTACGAGACGCAGATACGCATAACAGTACGCTCAAGGCAAAGGAGGAAGAGGAAGCGAGGCGCAAGGAGAGAGAGCGGAAGCGCAGGTGGCAAGACGAGAAGGTAGCAGATGGCAGGGAAAAGAGGAAGGAAGGCGATAGGCCAGGAAGATGGGCCAGTGCACTAGGTGGATTGGAGCGACAGGATGGTAGACAAGACCCTCGACGCGAAGGCAGGCGTGAGAGAGGTGACAAAGACAAGCATCGAAGGTCGCCTTCGTACTCGCACCGAGCAGATAAAGACGGGGAAAGAAGGCATAGGCACAGACATCGAGAGGATAGACGGAGGAGTAGGTCGCCACATTCGCATCATCATCGCCATCATAGAAGGGGCAGACAACCCTCTTCGCCACGACGGTCACCCAGCCCAGACCACCGAAGTAAGCAGCGCAGGCAAAACTCCACAGCCAGCGACAGCGATCCTCTAGACGAAGTCATCGGTCCCGAACCGCCATCTGCCGTGATTCCACGCGGTCGCGGCGCAGCTACCAGCTCATCTACCATCGATCAACGCTTCAGGCCGGATTACGATCCCAGAACCGATATCCAGGACTCCCCTTCTCCAGAGCGTGGCAACGAAGGGCTTCGAGACGACTGGGACTTGGCGCTGGAAGCCCTCCGTGATCGAGCAAAGTGGAAAGCGCAAGGTGGGGATCGACTCAAGGCGGCAGGTTTCACAGACGAGGAGGTGGACAGGTGGAAGGAAGGCGGTCGGGAGAAGGATGAGAGGGATGTGCGGTGGCGGAAGAGTGGTGAGGGACGGGAATGGGATCGAGGAAAGACGATTGAAGGGGAGCATGTGGAAGTGAAAGCTAGCTGGGCGAGGAAGGGCAAGAGTTGATTGGGACGAAAGCATTATCAATGCGGCGTTCACGAACTTGCGATGGGGTGCAATGAAACATCAGTCTGATTGGGCGACTTGCAGGATAACCGACTGGGCAAATTATTTTTTCAGCACGGAACATCTTCATCGCTACATATTGCAAACCTTTTATGTCCTGCTGCAAGTGCTGAACGAGGTTGGAAGCTCCTCACGACCGACGGCGGCTCCTCGGGACATTTGACTCAAAACACGAATCCTTCATTGTCGATCGCCCACTCATTAGGTCATTAGGATCTATCATCTACCAACAACGTCTAACTCAAACAATCTCTCGACGATACTGTCCACTACATTGACTTTGTATCCACGCTGCGATACGTGTCCTCCCTGCCCACACCAGCGAAATCTTGCAAGACGTCACGATGGAGCTAACAGACATTCTTCCGAGCCTCATCAGAATTCTCGCAATGGGAATCGCCATCGGCCTCTCTATCGTCGCCGCGGTCCTCTTCATCCTCTCCTTGTGGAAACTAGGAGGCATCCTGGGCCGGCCCGCATTCACGGCCATTCTCAACAGCTCTCCATTCCGGGACACGTATACGGATGACAAGGATGGGAAGGTCTCATCCGGCACTCAAGACACGCCGCCGACAGAGAAGCCGCAGCAGCAGCGTCCACGGCTTTCCGCTCACGAACGGAAGGCAAAAGATGCCCGCAACATCGCTGGCACTGTCGCGCTCTTTTTATGTTACGTCTGTGCTTTCGTCGAACTCCAGCTGTCGCTTGGTGCACCTCAGACTTGGGAAAGTCCAGCGTGGCAAGATGCGGCTTGGAAATACGCTGTCTTGTCTGTCTGTCTCATCATTCTGAAAGGGTGTCTGGAAGGGTTAGTGGCGGTAGCCGTCCTCAGTGGGAGTGTATGGATCCTTGGTCAATTAGGTTTTGGAGGCTCGACGTCTGAAAGTCTTGAGAAGCGACAATGATGAGGAGGGACGAGGTGTTGGGCAGCCGGTAGATCAAAGCTGGGTGGAACCTAATGCCTTGCACCTGGCCTGTATTTCTGGGCTCACTGGGGGCGTCCCTCCGCGGCCCGAGAAACGGCTTCCTTTACCCGGGCAGCTTAGCTACAGATTTCCGAAGTTTGGCTTCGAGCTTGAATCAGCAATCTACCACACGGTAACCACATCATCACGCATCTCTGTCTGCGAGTAAACGCAAAGTCCTCACGGCTTCTTAAGTGTCGCAAATTCGCCACACAGGTAGAACGTCCTACATTGCAGGCCTACACCGGATTACTTTGCGACGGACAGCATGGACTCATTCGTCACCAGCCTTACACGAAGTCTAACAAGTGGCCTTCTGGCCGGTTTCTCCATCGGGGCCATCGGTGGTTTCCTCATCCTGGTCTGGAGAGTGGGATCCTTCGTCGGTCGCCCCTTAGGATTGGCAGTAGCCAAAGCTCTTATCACGGACCAAGCCAGGAATGAGAATGAAGTTAATACTGGCCAAAAAGCCAACGATTCTACTTCGACGCAGCAGCAGCAGCAGTCCGCAGAAATCTCTTTGGAAGAGAGGAGGTTCAGGGCTGCTGGGACGATCGCTGGTATCGCTACAGCCTATCTGTGTATCGGATTCCTGTTCTGGGAGATCGCAGTCGCTCCGAGTGGGACATGGGATCTGGCGCCGGGAGAGTCGGCCGAGAAGTTCCTGATACCTGGCTGTGTGACTACTTTGAAGGCATGTTTCGAGGCGATTGTGGCGGTAGGGGTGCTTAGTGGTAGCGTGCGTGTGCTTGGGTGGTGAACGCTATGGAAGATGGTTTCGATGTTGTGAAATACTAGAAGACGGGAGAGCAGCTTTTAGTGCTTCCCAAGCGCTCGATGCGCCGAATGCCTTTCTATGCCTTTCTTCTCTTTTCTTTCTTTACTTTCTTTTTTGCTGGGTCAGTTGCCGGCCATGTCGTCCACAGAGAATGGCTATATTGTGACTACCCTCGCCAAACAAATGCTATTACAAAGTGCGGAGGCATTGTTCCTTGGTCATATTAGTCTGTCGCAGTATGTGGAGATATGAGTGACGTCGGTAGCAAGGTAAGCTTCCATGTACAACTTCTTATCGGATTTTCATTTGCAGAAAAGGTCGATGAATTTGGACATGAAGGAGATAGATTCAACAATAGAGTGATGTGATTCGCTTGTTGAAACGCAAGATTGACGCCTCCATTTCAACGTGGTGTCTGTGCAACGGGCCGCGGAGTCGCTCTTAGTTTCAAACGGCATCTTTCGCCCCTATTCTGCCGGAATTTCAAGGTCGGACTTCATGTTACGATTGCGCTTTCATTCCTAGATATTTCAAACAATACTACTGTACCAAACTGGACCACTTTCCGGCCAACGAAGCATCCCTGGAAGATGTTTGGAGATTCGAATCATACTATGGAAGACCTACCAGAACCTAAATCCCCTGAAGAAGGGGTTCCGCTCTGGCTATGGTACTCATTCCTCCAGGGGATAAATCTAGGACTCGGACTATATTGCATTCTGAACTACTCCCGCGTCCTGTGGAAGGCCGGACGCTATCTCGGACGCCCGGTCGGTGCTGCGCTCGTGAAGCTCGTCACTAACGCGCTCAATAAGGATTACGGAGTTGGGTACTTTGTCGACAAGGCCAAGAATGACGGGAGAAACACTATTCCAGCGTCCGCAGAGGAGCACGAAGTCATCCAAAAGCGCAGAGAAGAAGCCGAGCGCCAGGTTGCTGGTGCTTTTTCGCTTGTTCTGTGTTGGTCATGCATACTGTATTATGGCATCTTGATCCCTTCAGAATTCTGGTCACTCCCCGCGCATCTTGGGATAATTATCATACGATTGGTTGTCGTGTGCATATGTGTGGTCAAAGGGACTCTCATCGGCATTGGAGCTCTGCTGACCCTGAGTGGCTTTGCCCGAATTCATGGTCTGTCTTGAAATCCCTGGTGAAACTCTTCATTGATGGAATAATACGAGGATACAAACGGCAAGACTGGCATTGGAACTTTTCAGAGGAAGGGACAGGCTTTTGAATGTTCCTACCACCCTTCAGACAGTGTATGGATCTTGCATCCACAACTTGGCAAGATTCAGAGTCTCGAGTGAGATAATGAGACCACAGCCCGGCCAACAAAATGCACGCCATGAACTCGGCCGACTCTGTTCTATAGATGACCAGCGGTTCAGGATGCACTCTTCTGTCCTGTGTCGCTAGATCGGTGTCTACGAACAGCCGATATCGCCGTACGATGTGATTTTCGGGAAGGCAGTCGGCCTTGATCTCTCTACCCGGATATGACGGCGAAGGAGCCGTATGTCAACTCCGTTCCAGAATGGTACTGCTGCAGAGCGGAGAATCAGCCTGGACTTCACCGCCAAACACCTCTCGTTCAATTCCTACGAAACTCGAGCGCAACCATGGATCTTGTTTGCGCACACATGCCAAAGATCGTCGAGATCCCCAAAAACTGCTCAGGAACATTAATGGGGATTCTCTGTATCAGCGTTGCGCCCCTAATATGCCTTCTATTTACATTCCGGACTCTCGTGAACTATTTGCTTCCCAGCCTAGAACCAAACCATGGCAGAAAATAATGCTATCCATCTTCCAGCATTGGGTGCCCCCGGAGCAGACAACGAGCGCCTCATCGCAGACAACGAGCGCCTCATCGCAGAGAACAGGCCTCCAGAGCAGAGAACGAGCCCCCAGAGCAGAGAGCGAGTGCCTTACAGCAGAGAACGAGCTCCGAGAGCAGCGAAAGAGCGCCTTGCAGCAAAGAACGAACCCCGCCCCCCCCCCCCCCCCCCCCCCCCTGGATCAGAGAACGAGCGCCTTATCGCAGAGAACGAGCTTGAATTCCACCATCAAACACCGGTGGCGCAATTCCCACGAAAGTCGGGCGCATTCATTCTTTCTATGCCTTCGTTTCTTGTAAACCGGCGCTTTTGGATGCATGGGGAGCAGCAAGTACACACAACCCGAGAAGAAGTCACTACATTAGCTAGCCTTTAAACATCAGCTTCTCACTACACTCGGTCCACTTTGGTGCGAATGGTGGACTCTGTATTTCCCTACAAGGTGGGTCTCGAGAAGGAGATCGGCCTTCATCTCTCGGCATGAAATGTACCGCTGACCCGGATATGACGGCCAAGCTGCCGTATGTTAGCTCCGTTTCGGGAAGGTACTGCTGCGGCTAAACAGAAGAATCAACTGTCGATCGCATGTGTTCCCCGCGATATGTGAAACTCTCAAGCTATCTTGTAAGCCTTTGGGAAAGGCTTAAAAGTATCTTGTTGATGCGAGCGTAAGCTTGGCTTGATATTTCACCACTTTTGAGCATCAACTTTTTGTCGCAGCCAAGATGAAGTCAGGTGTCTACCAATTCCTCGTCGGGTGCTTTGCCGCTCTTGGTTCCTTTCTTTTCGGGTATGATGGGTCACTACAGTGGCTTGTGTCACCTTTGCTGACAAGAAATTTCCTAGCTACGACCTAGGCGTTATTGCTGAGGTTGTCATCTCCGATGATTTCACCAATCGCTTCCTACAAACCAACGGCGACTCTCGCTCCGGTACAGTCGTGGCACTGTTCACGGCTGGCTGTTTCTGTGGAGCCTTTCTTGCCTCTTTCTCAGATCCTCTGGGCCGAAGGGGAGCGATTCTTACAGCGTGTTGTATCTTTGTCGTTGGTGGGATTATTCAAACCGCCGGCGTGGTCATCGCTATGCTTTACGTTGGTAGGCTCATTGCAGGGATTGGCGTAGGGATCTTGACAATGATCATTCCCATCTGTAAGCCCCCCGAAAGCTCCTTCAGACGCAAATATGCTAATCTTGCGGTCCAGATCAAGCCGAGTTGGCGCACAGGAAGATTCGGGGCAAGATCACGAGTCTGCAGCAGCTTTTCAATGCTCTGGGTCAAATCTTCGCAACCTGGACGGGTTACGGTTGCTACATGACCTGGGTCGGCACTGGCGACAGTCGAGAATGGCGGATCCCTCTAGCAATCCAAATGATCCCAGCGCTCTTCCTAGGAGCACTGATCTTCCTGTTTCCGGAATCACCAAGGTACGTAAGAGCGTCTACTTACAAAAGAGAAGATCGCAAAAAAGCTAAAGGAACTCCATGTAGATGGCTTTGTGATCATGACCGTGCCGATCGTGGACTCCAGACACTCGCAGAGCTCCATGCTCACGGCGATACCAATGATCCCTACGTTCTAGCCGAGTACGACCTAATTCTAGCCCAAATTGCAGAGGAACACTCTCACAAGAAGGCCACTTATCTTGATCTGTTCCGAGGGTGGCCAAATGTCCGTCGAAGTATTCTGACAATGGCCATCCAGGTGAGCTGCCAGATGACGGGCGTCTCGGCTATCCAATATTTCAGGTATGCATTGCAGCCAATGGATGACTGGGAGCATGACGAGCGAGTTCTAACGACTTCCGAACTTACAGTCCTCAAATCTTTGCCCAAATCGGAATCTCTACAAGTCTGTCGCTGCTTTTCCAGGCAGTCAACGCTATTGTGGCGTTGCTAGGCTCAGCTACATGCGTGCTGACTGTTGATCGGATCGGGCGCCGACCTCTGGAGATTTACGGCTGCGCATTCCTGTGTGTGACCTTCATCATCAATGCAGCCATCATCAAGGTCTTTCCGACAACATCGAACAACACGGGCGCGCATTGGGCCTTCGTTGTTCTCACTTGGTTGTTCAACTATGTCTTCTTCCTCACATCTGGTCCTCTAAGCTGGGCAATACCGGCCGAGCTTTTCGGAACGGCCATGCGGTTAAAGGGTGTCAGTCTAGGTGCAATGGCTTCTTTCGCCTCCAATACCATGATAGGCCAGGTTACACCTATTGCCATATCCGCCATCGGGTGGAAATACTACATCGTATTCATTGTCTGCAACCTGACGAACGCCTTATTCTTCTGGGCCTTCTTACCAGAGACCAAGGGCCTGAATTTGGAAGATATGGATGAACTTTTCCGGCAGCATCCGGTTTTCGTTCCGGGAAGCAAATGGCTCCCAAGCTCGCATGTAGACGATGAGGCACAAGAGATTGCGAAGCATGGACACAAAGGGAATGTGGCAGCAACAGTCGCTGAAGGAACAGTGGATTATGTCGAGCGAGCTGCTTGAGAATACTAGAACGAAAGGCCCCTTTGAGAGCGGATATTTCGACTGTCGCCGCTCATCTTAGTAGAAAGCCAGGATAGACAGGGTCGCTAGGATCAATGTAGAAGTTCATCCTGCCCACCAGTCTTGCAGTGCCTCTGGTCCAAGGAATGCAGGCTGGGAATTCAGTCGGGCTTGACGTTGTGGTTCCCACGCCGGCCTCGAACGCTGTGTTAATGATCGAGAGATGCTTCAATGTTTTCGAAGGATTCAGATTCCCCTGCGCAAGAAGCACTGCTACACGTGCGGCAGTGCCTGAGCCACAAGGCGAACGGTCAATCTGGCCATTTGCGAAGACCACAACGTTCTTCTGGATGACAGTGTCCTCGCTGCTACTATCCATCTTCGCAAAGAAGCAAACACCGTAGATGTCATACTGTCCTTGATGTCGATACTTCACATGCTGACGTTTAATCTGGCGCTGAATATCTATGAAAACTTGGTGATTCCGGGGTTCTACAGCGAGAGCAAGGTCTGCCACATCAACGCAAGCGTAAATGGCTCCGCTAAATGTGAAGTCCATTTCAAGTGGGATGCTTTGATCATGGATTTGGACCGTTGCCGGGATGGCTTTCGCCACTTGATAGCTCGGCACGTTGACGAAATCAATGTAGGTCGTCTCCCCATTCTCGCGGTGGGCGCGAGCTGTGACTCTGCCGGAAGGAACGTCGATTACTACATCAACATCGCCGTTTTGAGGTGCCTTTACCACATCATTCGCGATCGCCCAATAGCCTAAAGCAATGGTCCCGTGGCCGCATGCAGTTGAGAAGCCATCCTTATGCCAAAATAGAACTCCAAAGTGTGCCGCTTGGTCATTTGGCGGCGTAATAAAGCCCCCATACATGTCAGCATGGCCACGCGGCTCGTGGCATAGCGACTGACGAAGATAGTCAAGCGGGTGATTGGGTGTCGAGAGAATATGGAGGCGCTGGTCAGAAACAGTGAGGTCAAGGTCAAGACTGTTCGTCGGTAGCTTCTGAACAATCCTGAAAGGCTCTCCTTCGGTATGCCAGTCCTCAGTTCCCTGCCAGTACGGGCCGGAAGTCATACTGCAATGGTAAGTCAAACATTCATGGGCGAACGCGATATTCTGTGTTGGTAGTACAAAGTAGACAGGAACGGGCAGGTCGGGCGATGATAGTTGACTCTCGGCCTATGCCGGGAAGGAACCCGAGGTTTGGGGCATTGGAAATTAGGTATCTCCGTCCGAGCCATCTTACATGGCGCATCGGTATGAAAACTTGTCCTCGACAACCTCGACAACTCGCGAAATTGCAAGTGATAGAGGTATTTCAACAGACATCCTGTGAGAATGGTCGACAAAGTCGATAGGAAGACCCCGAGGACGATGACCTGTTCAGTATGGCCATTCATTTGGCTTCTGAACGAAACCAATGTCGACCACAGTACAATTTATTATTATGGAGAACACTGAGAAGGCAGCCTCGTTGGGGATGATTACCAGTCCACTTACTGGATACGACAACGAAACCAATGCCTATTCGCCTATTAGTCTTTGTAGGCTTCAGGAGCACGTCTTCTAAGTTTCGGCCTATACTTCTCGATCGTACACGTCTGGGAACTTCGCCAAGTGCCCAGTCCTCTTAACTCGTCCGGACATCCCCAACTCCAGCAAGCATTCGGCAAAAGGTCAGCTCATCGTCTAACTACCTTCTTGGAACGTCGTATGTCACTTGCACGACGCAATCAACTTCAAACTATTTCGAAGCTTGTAGCAATGTACACGCGGTAAAGATGGCTGGAATTCCAAAAGAAAAAAAAAAGAGAAAAAAAAGGCTCCTGGCGTTCTCTGCCGACTTGGATCGCGAAAGGTGACATTTTGACCGAACAGCTATGTGCATCGTCAGTGATTCCCATGGAGTCCTTCTAGTAATACCTTCCACGGAGGTTGCGGCACGTGAGCGTACTTCGATTGTGAAGTCCGATACCAACCTCAAGCCAGCACATGCCATTGTGACCTTTCATCCATTTACTCTCTCGGCAGTGGGATATGCTTGGAAAATCTCTGGGAGTCCATGACTACATGCGCGAGTTCAGGACGCCACGACGGCCTTCCAAGAATGCCAAGCAGCGACACATCAAGAATAGCATCGGACTTTTAGGAGCTCACGTGGAATGTATTCCACGACAAGCCAGGGCTTGTCGACACGGTCGCCTTACACTCGCCCAAGAGCAGACCCTGAAGCGGAATGAAGAAGATGCCCAGCCTTCTAGGCGACCGACGAATACGCCTCCCTATACAGTACCTCCGTATTCATCGAAGCTATAAGGAGCATGGCATCGTACACGACGTTCGTGCAAGCAGTCAATCAGCGGCGTGCGAATAGCACTGATCGTCAGTCTCTCGTTCAATTCATATACCTTCTTTCAACATGACCTTACGTTCGCTTTGGCGCTGGTCTTTATGTTTTGCTTTGCTATTGGCGACATTCGTTACTTCATTGCCAGTACAGGAAGACCCGGAGGACCCGTCAAATATCCTTGCCCGGCAAGACAGAGCATGTCGCAACACGCCCTTCACGCGGATGTGTTGGGAAGCAGGCTTCAGCATCGCTACTGATTTCGATGCGAAAGCCCCTCCAGCCGGTAAGACGGTCACTCACAATCTTGAGATCACCAATACGACGCTCGCACCGGATGGTGTTTCAAGGCTGGTAATGGCAGTGAACGGTCAATATCCTGGCCCGGCCCTGACTGCATCTTGGGGCGATACCATGGTAATCAATGTGAAGAACTCGCTCCAGCATAACGGCACATCAGTGCACTTCCATGGAATCCGACAGCTTAACTCCAACCAACAAGACGGAAGCAATGGCGTCACCGAATGTCCCATTGCTCCGGGCGAGACCAAGCAGTATCGCTTCCGGTGCACTCAATTCGGCACCGGCTGGTACCATTCTCACTTTTCTGCGCAGTACGGGGATGGTGTGGTAGGCCCGATCGTTATTGACGGCCCAGCGACCTCCAACTACGACGAAGATCTTGGCCCAATGTCCTTGACAGACTGGTACTACGACACGGCCTTTACATTGCACCATCGCTATGCACACACGACCAACGGACCCGCGGTCCCACCCACGGGGCTGATCAACGGCATGATGAAGAGTGCACAGGGAGGACAGTATCATGTCACCCGAGTCAAGAAGGGCAAAAAGTATCGCTTGCGCCTGATCAACACGGGCATCAACCAACACTTCCACGTCTCCATCGACAACCACAAGTTCACAGTCATCGCCTCGGATTTTGTGCCTATCAAACCCTACGTAACAGACTCGGTCTCCATCGGGATCGGCCAGCGCCACGACGTCGTCTTCCACGCGAACCAGGACGCGGGCAACTACTGGATCCGGGCGGACATAGGCAACTGCGGCCGCAACGCAAACGCCGGGAACATTCGAAGCATCGTGCGCTACGATGGCGCATCGACGTCCGATCCCACTACCTCCGGCGTCTCGAAGGACCTGGCCTGCCGTGATGAGTCCGTCCGACCCTACGTCGATAACACCGTGCCGCGCGACCAATTCTCGAGGGCCGTCAGAAGGCTCTCCACGGACTTCAACGTGGACACCTCGGATGGAAGGCTGGTACAATGGCTCATCAACGGATCAGACATCCGCGTCGACTGGGAGAAGCCGACACTGCAGTACGTTCTCGACGGCAACTCCGCTTTCCCCGACGAACTGAATCTGTACGAGATCAATGGTGCGGATGAGTGGTAAGCAAAACGATATGAAATCAGAAGACACGGAAGGGGCATACGATGTAGCTAACATCTCGCGTACCGCAGGTCCTTCTGGGTCATCCAGTCCGTCCAAGACGACCCCTTCAACACCGAGCACCCGATCCACCTGCACGGCCACGACTTCTACGTGCTCGGCCAGGGCACGGGAGTCTGGGACGGCGACTCGGCGAACTTGATGTTCTCGAACCCGCCGCGTCGGGACACCGCGCAGCTGCCGGCACGCGGGTATCTGATTTTGGGCTTCCCGATGGATAATCCAGGTACGTTTTCCCTCCCTTTTCCGGGCTGGTAAGATAGGAGAAAGAGAAATAGGGACTGACGTAGAGAGCAGGAGCCTGGTTGATGCATTGTCATATCCCCTGGCACGTGGGACAGGGGTTCAGTCACCAGTTCCTGGAGCGTAAGGATGAGATTTTGGGGGCCATTGGTGATATGAGTTCCTTCTCGAGCGGCTGCGAGTCTTGGCGGAGCTATTGGAATAGTCCTGCTCGTGTGTATGAGCAAGAGGACTCCGGGTTGTGAGAAGCGATCTGGATGTAATTGAGTTGATGAACATTGCCAATGAGAAGTTTTTTAGCTATCTCGCGAAATGCGAAGGAAGTTTGCGGTGCTAAGTAACATTCTCTTCGTTCGAGAACTACGCCTTGTAGGACTCGTGGAAATTTTGCTGTGCAGCGTCTGAGCATCGGCTGTGTTGCATTTGTGCTCGTTGTCTCCACTGTCTTGATTCGCATATTCACATACTGCATACATACTTCTACATCTGTACAAACAAATTGCCAGACAGCTGGAACAAGAGGTGCTTTTTTCAATTCTAGACACGATACCGCACAAGGGTATCTCGATTGCCATGACTTCATAGCGTGGCCACTTCGCGTACGCAGGCTGAACGAAGACGCTTTTTCAATTTCAATGGCTTTTGGCAGGCACGGCTGTATGTGCCTGGAGATTAAAAGACGTACTGCGCGTTGTGGTTAGCATTATATTACGAGCACATGGCTGCGGAACGTTTTCGGTATATCTTACCGGAATGAACAAGTACGGGCACCTCTTCTCGTATTCAACCCACACGTCGCCATACTTCTCCCTACATCTCTGGATGTCTCGGTACGCTCTGTGCACGATCATGCAGGCGAAGAAGACCGGGTAGAACCACGGGAAAGGAGAGTTGAAGCCGGTGATCAGACCCCAGCAGAGCGCAAAGTACAGGTCGCAGGTGTAGTGGATCTTGCGTGCGTACTTGTACCAGCCGTCTACGAGAATGGAGTCGCCGGACTCGGTGGTAAGCTTCTGCGGGTTCTTGACCTCCTTCCACGGTAGCTGCGGGAAGGTCTTGCGGTGCTGCTGGTACCCTCTCTCGGAAGCACGGAACATGTTCTTCTGGCTGTTGCCCGTGTCCCAAACCCAGTAAGCGAAGAGGTAGCTGGCGTAGAGGAAGACAAGGACCGGCTTAGACCAGGCGTAGACGGACGGGTCGTGGTTGGCAATGAAGATGGTGCAGTGGCAGTAGCTCAGCGGCACACCAGCCATGTTCCAGAAGATAAGCATGAAGCCCCACTTCTCGTAGTACATGTCCCAAGTGATACAGATCATCTCCTCGCCCTTGCAGCAGGCGTTGGCGTAGAGCCAATGCGCCATGAGCAGGAACCCAGCCTCGCCGGTGACGTATCCGTACTGCTCGTACTGCCTAGCGCAAGCTGAGAGAGAGATCAGGTAGAGAATGAACCACGGCAGGCGCACCTCGAAGAACATCTTGAAGTCAAGCCAGCCGAACATGCGCGGGTTCAGCTCAGCGCCCATGAAGAAATCGTAGATGTGGTGGCCGGTCATGCGGTGTTGCTTGCCACGCCAGAGCGCGGAGGCGTAAGCAACGATGGCAACAAGGAAGCCAGAGATGATCGCAACGCTCATCAGAGGACCGAATTCGTCAATAAGGGTGTAGAGCTTGAAGAGTCCTGTGAAGTGGAGTACGGCGGCGATGGCATTGGTGAGGTAGAAAGAGTAGACGGCGTTGTTGTAGTACCGGAGCTGTTTGCCACCCTCGTGAGGAAGAGGCTTGCCCATTGAGTACACGCCAGGCAAGGTCAGATAGAAGATGCCCTGGGTCAGGAAGAAGATCCAGTAGATGGCCCAGGCCTTGAGGTGAGGGAACGATCCATTGTATGCCAGGTTGAAAAGGTGCTTGCCGAATTCTGACCAGCTCATGTTCGGCTCAGAGGGGAACTTTCCATCGTAATAGGTAGCTCCAATCCACATATACCACATGAGCAGCGGGAAACCAATCATCATCGCTGTCACGCCCGGCGTGCCACCAAAGTCGAAATGCGGGTTCACATCGATCTTGGGGTCAGATCCCTCAAGCCAGCCATCAATCACCCTGCCCTTTGGGGCGCCGTTCATGCCCTTGCCGGCTCCATTGACAGTGCTCTTCTTCGCGCCCTTGGCCTCATTGTCTCTCGCGGTCGAATGGCCGTTGGTGGTCTTGTCGTCCAACGGAGAAGGGCTCCGCTCGCTCGAGCCGGCCTTGCCGCTTCGGCGTTTGGTTCCTGGCGTCTCGACGAAACCATCTGGTACGCCCGACTTCCTGCAAAAGCGCACCTGAGTCAGCATTCGCGATTGGTACCTGCAGGAACCTGGCGATCGGCATACCGGGGCGTCTTGCCCGTCTGAGAGCGCGTCACGGTCATTGCGCCGAAAGGCCCGGGATGTGCCTGCGAGCGCTCAATGCGTGGTCCTTATGCGGTTCGGCCGACGCGGTTTAGAAAGTCTCCGGAGAGAAGATGGCGACAGGAGGGCACAACAGCGCTGGCGCAGCGGGAGAGGAGACGTAAACAAGGAAATTGCGCGTGGAGGGCATTTGCAATTTTGGGTTTTTGGTCAGCGAAAACGATCGGTCCGCCGTCTGCCGAATGGCTGCCGAGTCGCCTCAAGACCGTGCACAACTGACTCTACATCCTCTTATGCCAACCAATCCCATATCGACGCAGATGGCATTATGGCATTGGTTCGTAGGAGAGATGAGTAGAGCCACATGGCGCTTCTGATGGCGATAGCGAACCGCACCCATCTGCCTAACAACAGGATGAAATAGATGTCATAAACCCTTTCACGATAAAGTAAGCTCGACGTCACTGTTCTCCATTAATGCATGGCTGCACAATCTTCGCATCCATCTCGCATCCAAACATTTCCTGCACCACTTGATGTTCTCGCGGATACCCCATCTTAGATCCCTTTGGACTGGCACGATGAAGTTGGACAGCGCTATTGTCAGCCTCTTAGGCCTCGACCCCCAGAACACATCTGTTTCTGGGGGCGGCGGTGGCGGCGATTCCTCTGCAACCGCATCCAAGATCACTACGAAACTTCCTAATGGGGATGACATGCAATATTTTATGAAAAGTGGTAGAGGTAAAGATGCCGAAACCATGTTTGCCGGCGAGCACGAATCCCTTAACGCCATCCACAATGCTGTCCCGACGCTCTGTCCCAAGTCGTATGGGCATGGTAAAATGGCCGACGTATCCGGCAAGTCCTTCTTGGTCACAGACTTCCTGGACATGAGCGGGCGCTTCAGCAGTAAATCACCCAAGGGCATGTCGCTTGCTCAGAAGTTAGCAAAGCTTCACACGACGCCCGCTCCGACACCTGAAGGGTACGACAAGCCGCAATTCGGTTTCCCAGTTGCAACTTGCTGCGGCGACATGGAGCAGGATAACACGTACACATCCTCTTGGGCCGACTTCTACGCGAACCGTCGACTCCGCTTCATCGGCGCTGCATCCCGTAAATCTAATGGCCCCGACAAACAGCTCGACCAGCTGATTGAGCAAACTTGCAACGAAGTCATCCCCCGCCTGATCGGAGACGACCACCTGAACAATGGCAAAGGCGTGACACCGGTTGTCATCCACGGCGATCTGTGGGCAGGCAACTCCGCCGCAGGAAAGCTACCTGGCATGGATGAGCCACAGGACGTGATATTCGATTCCAGTGCATGCTACGCACATTCAGAGTTTGAGCTTGGGATCATGAAGATGTTTGGAGGCTATTCTGGCATGATGAAAGAATATCACGAGCTGGTGCCAAAGACGGAGCCTGCAAGCGAGTATGCCGATCGTGTGGCTTTGTACGAGCTCTACCATCATCTGAACCACCATGCGCTGTAAGTGACCATTTGCCTTTGGATTTTTCGTCTGTGAAATTAGTCTGCTGACTTTCAATTCCGCGTTTAGGTTTGGAGGTGGCTACAGAAGCGGCGCAGTGAGCATTATGAAGGGCCTCGTCAGCAAATATGGCGGAAAGTCTGATAAAGGCGAACTATGAGTTTTTATACATGGCCGCAGAGAGTCCTGTTGCACATTCAATTCACGAGCAATACGAAACAAATCTGACAATTATGAAGAAAATAGTGGAGATCTACCTAGGTACCATGTCCGTCAATATTGATACCGCACTGACCCTCCGACGTCATTGTTTTGCCAGAAGCCTTGGAATCTGGAGTGAGCGACGTCCGATCCATCCTGACTTCCCGCATGATCACCTTCTGAACAGGTGACTACAAAGTATGCGACTGCCGTAATGGAGTTGTTCTTCTACAAGATCATGAACTACCGTTCCATCAACAACGGAAAAACTCTTTCTGCTGCAGCGCGAGCGCCACCTTGAGCGATCAATTGACCAGACATTAAAGCAAAGAAGTTGACCTCCAAGCGGATGTAGCGTACAATGTCAGCCATCGATCCTGGCCTTGCTGAGCCGATCCAGCAGACTTCGAATGATGTCGAAGCCAACATTGCCGACTCCGATCGCGAAGAGCAATTAGAGGAAGAGAAAGAGGAAGACTTCCAGGATCCGTCGCGGTGGTGGTTTGCATCTACTGCTTGTCCACTGCTTGCAGGTACTTTTGGGCCGATCGCAAGCGGCTTCAATATCTGCGCTCTGGTCTACAAATGGAGACTGTACATCCCACCAGGAGGAACAGAAGAGCATGGCGTGATACTCGAGGATCCGGCATGGCTCGTTGTGAGTCTGGAGCTGATGCGCTAACTCGAGCTGTAACGACACGAGGACCGCTAACCCGTTTCAATGTAGGCAATCAATGCTGTTTCCTTGTTTTGTGCAGTGGTCGGTAATCTCAGTCTCCTCCTGAATATGGCGAGGCGCCTCGATTTCCAAATAGCGCAACCAATCACTATCTCTGGATTCCTCCTGGCAAGCTTGCTCTTGATCGCTGACACAGCTGCTTTGACTGCATCACCAACCTACCACCTCACGGGAAAGTATGCCCCGCATGACCGACACGCGCTGAGCTCTGCTTTCTACTATGCGATCTTCGCTGCGGTCATCTACATGATCATCGCTTTACTCATGTGCATGACCGTCTATGGGGCCAAGAAGGGTTACTATGATAAGTGCTTCCAGCTTACACCCAGCCAGCGGACGCTCATGCTGCAAACAATGAGCTTTATGGCCTATCTTCTACTGGGCGCGCTCGTCTACAGCAAAATCGAAGGCTGGTCTTACCTAAATGCTGTCTACTGGGCCGACGTGACGCTATTGACTGTCGGCTTCGGCGACCTTTCGCCAGCCACTGCCGTGGGCCGTGGTCTGATCTTTCCATTCGCCATTGGCGGCATCCTCATGGTTGGTCTGGTGGTCGGCTCGATTCGATCTCTTATTCTTGAGAGAGGCAAGGAGAAACTGTCTGCCCGCATCACTGAGAAGCGTCGATACTCTGCTGTTCATAATGTGGACAGTAGAAAGCAGACCATCAAAATCTCTTACTTGGCGACAGCGGATTTCAGCGCCGATCCTTCGCTCTCCCCTGCACAAAGGCGCGAAGAAGAATTTAACGTCATGCGTAAAGTACAAGCTGCGGCGGAGAGAGAGCGACGATATTTCTCTCTGCTCATGTCCTCTACGTTTGCGCTCTTGCTGTGGTTTGTCGGAGCTGCAATTTTCATGGTCGCCGAGAACAACCAGCATTGGACATACTTCAACGCACTCTATTTCTCCTACATCTCCCTCCTTACCATCGGCTACGGCGATTTCGTCCTGCTGTCCAATTCAGGGCGGGCCTTTTTCGTGATCTGGTCTATTCTGGCCGTGCCGAGTTTGACGATCCTCATCTCTAATATGGGCGACACAATCATCAAATGGTTTTCTGATGCTACCATCTGGCTGGGTTCTATTACGGTTCTGCCGGGCGAGCACAGTATCAAAGCGACTGGCATGCACCTAGCACAACGTGTACTAAGTGCTTGCAGCGATAGTCTGCGTCGGATCCTGCCACCAGGAATCTTTGGCGATGCTACTACGGGCCACGCCCTTCAGCACGAAAAGCGCATGAGCAGTCATCAGCATGAGGAGAGGATGATGGATCGTCTTGCTAAGCGCTTAACGACTCACATAGCCTCCGAAGAGTTGCAAGAGGCGAAAGAAGCAGAGGCTCACGGCGATGCTCTGCAACGCGATATACACTTTTACCACTACGTACTCGCCCGAGAGTGTCGCAACTTGATGAAAGAACTCGGAAACGGTGCTACAAAGCAGTACACCTGGGAGGAGTGGGAGTACTTCTTGAAGCTCATGGACAACGAGGATGATGCATCAGATGACAGAGAAAAGCGAGAACCAACTTCTGTACTACCACAAAAGCTTCAGCACTCCTCTTCAGGTGTCTCTTCAGGTGTATCCAGCCCCGCAGTTGCAAGCGGCACTGATGGCGCGGTAGACCGAGAGCACGAGATGCAGGAATGGAAGCGCCTTCATGAAGGCCATAAGCGTAACAAGCTCCGGTCAAATCCGGATGGCATCAATCGTCGGCCGACGACAGCAGAATTGACGGACTGGTCGTGGCTGTCGAACAAGTCGCCGTTGATGAGCACTAAGTCAGAGACTGAGTGGATCCTTGAGCGCCTTTCAGCTGTTCTGGAGACAGAGCTTAGACGGCAACGTAAAGGACTCAGGAAGGTCCCACCTGTTTCAATGGCGGATGCTAAACGCCGTAAAGCCGCTCCCGAAAATGCAAAGTCTGCCACAGAGGGAGCGGCTGAGTCTAAAGCTGCTGAACAGACAAGCGGAAGGGCCACGAACCCGGCCACGACTCATGTTTAGGAGACTCATATAGATGACACTGCTACTGGAGTGCGCGGTCTTGGCATTGGTACATTAACGAGGCGAAAATACCGAAGGAAGAGCAAAGGCTTTATCACAAGTGCTGGGGTACCATGTTCCTGATCCATAACTTTTGCAATAGCTTCGATAATCGTAACCATAAGATGTACAACCTTCCTCGAATCTACCTACACTTTCGAAACTCAATCACGGGCCCATCCTTCACACTCGTGAATGTGTCTTTCAACTGAAACTCCGACCTCCTGTGCCTCCCGTACTCTAGATCCGGACTGCCTTCGCCGACGTTGTGGCCTGGTGCAAGCCGCATATCGTAAACATAGACCGCTCTCGCAATCGTCATCGTCATCTCCACGTAAGCCATGCCCTTTCCAATACATCCACGTGGACCCACGCTGAAGGGACAGAAAGCTGACTGTGCCACTGCCACCGACTCGGGAGACACTGAGGGGTTCGAGCCCGCGATCCATCGCTCGGGCCTGTATGTGAAGGGTTCGGGATAGTACTCCGGGTTATGATGGATAGCGTAGTGCGGTACGCCAATCACGGTGTCTTCTGGGATGTGTTCACCATCGACGGAAAAGCCTCCGGCAAGCACTTGTCGTGGTAGAATACCTCCAACGGAGGGCGACATCCGCATTGCCTCGTCGATGCAGGCTCGCAAATATTGCAACCCGGACAGCTTCGGACCTTGTCTGATCTCCTCGACGTCGGAGAACGCATTGCGTACTTCGTCGCTTAGCTTCTTCAGCGCTTCGGGGTAATGGGTCAGGTAGAAGAAAGTAGCGGCGATGGCGGTCGAGGTAGTGTCGCTGCCAGCGATAATGAGCAAATTACTCTCACCCCACAACTCGGCTGTGCTGAACCCATTGCCAGTCTCCGGGTCCTTAGCGTTGAGCAGATGGTAGAAGAAATCCTTTCGTTCGGCATCCATGCCCATCTTCGTCCGCTCCGCTGCTTGGGCTTTGGAGTACTGCATGTACCTCGCACGGCCGCTGGCGATCTTTCGGAACAGGATCTTGTCGAGGTGATACTTGTGTATCGGGAGGTACGTGCCGCAGATCAAGTGACGGTGGGCTGCGTTGCTGACGAGGTCAGTGGCGAAACGGTTATCTGGTCGTTCCAGCATGCCGAAAGCCTTGCCAAAGCAAAGGTCCCCCATAATGTCGAAAGTCAGGTAGTCGGCCTGCTTTGATAGGTTCTTGCCTTCCGTCCAGGCTTGGGTCTTCTCCTCCATGCCCAATGAGAAATTGCTCAAACCCATGTTGGCACAGAAAGAGCGAATGTGCTCGAGCATGTGGCTCTCCATCGACTTGATGGCGGAGTCACTGAACGCTTGAGACAAGACTCTACGCTTCCTGGCGTGCACGCTCTTGTCTATAGCGCTGTGGGTGCTGTAAGCGTTCTTTGTGGCCGGGAAAGCCGAATAGAAATCCGACTTTCTGACATTAGCCTTGAAGCCATAGATTTCTTTCAATGCTGCCTTGCTGTTGAATGACAGACTGTTTGGTCCGGTTCGAACAATGGGTCCATACTTCTCGTGGCAACGCCAGAATTCTAGATGTCTGTCTCCCCTGACTGCATGGTATGTCGAATTCAGGTCCGTGACTTTAGCTAGCAGAGGCCCAGGGTACTTTGCCAATGGATGTAAGAAGATGCGATAGAAAGCTAGAGCAATGAGGTAGAGCAACGACAGAACGCTTGCTAGACCGCATATTGTTGATATATTGAGATTGTAGTTTGTCAGCCCAGAGAGGAGAGTCATGATGCCTGGTGAAATGGAGGGACGAGAGCACAAAACGGAACAAAGAACAGCTCGTAGCTACCTTTAAGAACAATACCTTTCCCTTACCTCCCAAAACTCCACTGGGCGGGTCATACCTGTTTCTTGAGGTCAATCATGACGGCTACTGGCGGTTAGATGCCAATTGTGAGGTCTCCCAGCGGGCTAAGTCCTCTCGGTTTAAGTGATGTTAGTCAGAGATTACTACCTGTGCTACGGTTAAAGCGGGGCACGCATCAGCCTCGGAAAGACATCAAAGTGCAATATTGTGTGCAGTGGAATTCCATTGCATTCCTGAATCCTAAATCTATGTAATGATATCTTCACCTTCTCTCAATGTTCTCTGCATATCAGCGGTGTCGGTTGCCGTCAATACCACAATAGAAAAGGCTTGTAACCCACGCTGTTCACCTAGACCAAACTAGACGCTCACCGAGGCGGACGAACACATTGTTTCTTTTTCTCTGCCACATGTGTTCGCCTGTGACCGTGCCAGACGAGTATGCAGCACGATCGCCGGAGTTGACAGCCTACCGCCGCAGCATACGTGCGATAGTAGACAACATGCCTCTATGCTCCCTTTACTTTCGCGACAGCACAGCTGAGAAATATTTCTTAAGATACTTTTCGTCAGTAGTCGTGGAGAAGACAGTACCCTCATACTGGTACGAGGGTATGTAATGCGGTACTTCCTGGCCAAGTGGACCACCTCGACTTGGATCGATCAGTACTAGGCTCCCATTGCTATTACGCATAACATTGCTCGGGTTCAAATCGCCGTGTGAGAAGCCCGAGTCATGTACTTGATTGACGATGATCTTCAGATCGTCCGATATCGCCTGCGTGTTGGAGAAGTCGATTGGGAATAGCTGCTCCATACGGTAACCGAAGACGCCCTCATCGTCAAGCATGGGATTGTCGTCGAAGATCGGAACAGGCAGAGAGAGGCGTCTCATCTCTTTGAGCATGTCAAACTCATGCTGGATGCGAAGTCGTGCGAGCTTGTTTGGGTGAGCCAACTTGATGATTGGAAGTGGCTCAAGGTGCGAACATCGAACGCATCCGTCCGTACCGTAATTGAGAAGGACAGATTCCGCGAACGCCTTGGTCACCTCGTCGCTCAGAGGAACTGTGTGAACAGTGCCCTCGACTTCGGGAAAGGAAGAAAGATCAGGATACTGCGCTGAGTTTGTCCAGTTGACCTCGTAAATGCGATTTTGAAAGTCAACGTAACAAGAATATGGCTGGCCAGCGGCTCCGTCCGGAGGAGAGATTGGTCTTGCCAGAGGAGCCGCGTTTAGCGTGAGCTCACAATCCTTGCAACATTGTGGTGGTGATGAGTGTGATCCATCGCAAGGAGTGAATGCTGAGTCCCGCACATGGCTAGTGCTGGAGTCAGGAAGGATCGCCAGGCAACGCCAGAACGAACGCAGATGAGTGCGGGGAGAGATAGTGTCCATGAACAGGTTCTGATATGTGGAAGAGGTATTTTGCCGTTCGTTGTATGTGTTGCTAGCGATGACGCCGAGGAAGACCTGGGTGGGAGTTGGATTTCTAGGCTGCACTTTGAGAAAGCACCGCAACTGCCACATCCATAAAGAAGCTCGTGGGGTGACTTCGGACCTGATACTTGAACAAGTACATTTTCTTAAATGGAACAATCGAACTCGCATCAAGCATTCATTTCATGGTAATAAAAACATCATTAGTTATCTGATACATTGCGGCCATATCGTCGTATATCGTGATGCCGCTGAGAACGCTTTCAAAAGTATGCCTCAGAAAATGCACCAACGCCTTCCCTCTGATGCATGTGTCGCTTGACTCTCCCATGCACGCATCTGTGTTGCCATGCCTAATGGCTAACAGTGCTGTTGCTACTGAGCGTAGCCAGCTTTGGCGCATCGTTGATCATCAAACTCAGCATGACCTCAAGCCCGCTGACTTGCTGCCCGAAGCCAGTCACACCATCATAACCCCCAATGTACCATTTCGTACCGCAGGTGCTGTTGCCCAAGCCACTACAGCTTTGAGCAGCGCCTTCTGCACTGGAACGAAGAAGCTCCATCACGCCCTCTTTTGCGCTGGGGACAAGCGCAGCAGACTTGCTCATCCACCTTGCGAGACTACCCTTGAAGGAGGCCTGGTCGGTATTGCAAAGCTCCCGAGGCTCGCAGATCTGCTCATACATGACACCGGTAGCGTTCGGGTAAGGAGAGAAGAATGTCTGATTCGCTGCCGTGATCATATTGTGCACACGGCCTTCCCACAGCGTGCCACTGCTGCTACCGTTCCCTGAACCAGAGTACGCGAACATGTTTGCCGCACCGTGCATGTACGATGCGATGTTGTAGCTCCACTGATCACGGTTGATGCTGGAACAGTTTGCGCCATCTGCGTCGCTGGTGCCATCAAAGACGTGGAAGTTCGGCCCTATGAGACCAACGCCACTGCTCCAATCCCAGATTGTGTTTGCCCATTCTGCGTATGTCGAGTTGTCGGTGTATCGTGCCAGCCTGGCCGCCAGCTGGAAGAAGCCACCGTTGGTGACGGAGTTCTTGTATGTCCAGCCATTGCCGGTTTCCTCAGGGTTGTACTGCCATTTCAATCCGCCATTGCACGTTATGCTGTTGTTATACCAGCGTGTGACAAACTGTTGGAAGACGTTATCGGAGATTGCAAACCATGAGTTCGCACATGAGACATTTGCGACCTCATCTGCAGGCTCACACGTGAGTGGTGGGAATCCATATTCGAGCGCGGAGAGTGTAGCATAGGCCCAGTAGGCCTGGTCATCGTTGGCTTCCCATCCGGCTTGGCTTGCCGGTGCGAGATCATTATCGGCGCCAACATTGGCAGACAGTGCAGCATGGATCCCGGAGATGTAGGTGGTATCGTTGGTGTACGCAGTATAGTCGATTAAAGCAGTCCACCCAGCACCTGACAACCACCAGAACCAAGGCTCGGGTTGGTCAAACTGTCCAGTGGTCGCGGATGGATTGTGATACTCGTAAAATGTCTGGGCGAGCGTGGTGACTGCTTGCTTGACAGAATCTATTTGGATGTCAGACTATGCATGCGGTTAGAACCAGGCTACGTAGGTACTTACTTTGATCGCCCACGTCAAGGGCAATTGCAGAGACCTGGTAATTGATGGTGGCAATGACTGCCAGATGGTGTATTAAATTCATGGTTGTTCAACTAGAAAGCAATGGTGTTGGTTGTAATGAGGGTGAGCGTCGGATGAAGTGGTTTGAACAGGAACAGTCCAGAATGGTGAAGGACAAAAGTTTGCAAATCTTTCTTTGGTAAGTCCTACAATGTTGTACGTAGAAAGAGCAACCGAAGAAGAAAATCTTTAAAATGCTTGGACAATGCGTCAATGAAAGAGTATTGTACTTCACACTGGAGTCATTGTTGTCTCCCGATTGATCGTCATCAACTACCCTCATTCACCGCGGCTCGCCAGCACCATTAATCACGGAAAATTCGGAACGTCGCATGGTAGAGGCGTCATGAGGCGCTTGTTGTCACGCGCCGCGCGAATGAAGGAGGTCTACGAAAGGGAGGAGGTGCCGCTGCGGAATAGATGGCAGAGTCAGGTGCCGTCCATGACGATGAAACAGCTCACCTAAGTCCGCTGGCCAATCAGAGTTCACAGAGCAGGCCTTCTGCCGCGAGTGAGTTTCACAGGCCAAATCCGAAAATACCTCAAATACCAACCACTCCAATTGCAGTCCCATGCGACAATTGTGAAACTTGCAGGAGCAGGTGTAGATATCGCGTTCATTGACAGATACAGTGTCGACAGTGTAGTCAGATCGCGACTACATACAAGCACCAATCATGCATTTCGGGGTTAATTGTCTTGTGACCTCGTCTCGACCATCTGATTGCTAAAAGCGTACAAATAGAAGATGACGTTCTAATACCGAAATGTGGTAACTATCGGGAGATACGACGCTACTTCTAGGGCGTCCAAGGTGTCCCTAAACCAGCATCTGGCAGAACTACGTTGCTCGATACGCATGTGCCCTAGTAGCGCCAACTCTCTAACATGACTCCCATATCATTTAGACCGGTCGTCACGAGTTCTTGGGGCCTTTGCATATCAATATCTCATCTCCAATTATGAGCCACTCTGCCTCTTCCCAAATCCACTCCCCAACCCTCTCCCCGCCAGACTCCCCACACGACTAGCAATACTGCCCACCCCTTGCGTCAAGCTGCCATGCTCTCTAATATGCTCTGCCAATGCGGATTCTAATGCTGACTGCGTCACGCTATCCCCCTCGAGATCCGAGAAACTGCTTCCCATGCTACGACCGCCTTCGCTGGGGCTGGCTTCGCTGCCTCCATCGCGCCGGGACTGCGGGCTGAGCGAAGCGAGTTGGGCGCGGTGGGATGGGCTGATCGGTCCTGGTGGGCGGTCCTGGGTGGATCTTGCATTGGAAGGTCGGGACTGTGCCGCTACTGAAGATGCGGCTGAGGATGAGGGTTCTTCTTCCGACGAGGTGGGTGGAGGTTCAGGAGCTTTGCCCTTGCCTTTCTCACCGGCGGGCTGCCCTGCTTGTGGGCGGCTGTAGTGATGATGCTGTTGACGGCGCGGTAGCGGATCTTTAAGTGTAGCCGTCATCTCGTCTTTTCCGTCTCTCTTTGATGACGAAGTAGCCGCGAATGGCAAATAACCGTTCGAAGAGTCCTCATCTTCCTCCCCGTCTCCATCTGAGCTTAGGGTTCTCAGAGCAGATTTTTTACCTATCGTAGGCCTTCTGAAGGCCTGGCTTCGAGAATGATGCTCATCTTCTGATTTCGAATCGGAAGAGTCGTCGCGATCTAGAATATGCTTGTCGTCTTTCTGCTTTGTATCAGAGGGTTTGGTAGGTGGGGCAGGCCGCCTTCCAGAGCTACTTGAAGTCCTGAAAGCACGTTGGAACGGCTGCTTGTCACCACTGCCAGCTAGCTGCTTGCTTTGAGTAACGGTGGTCGTTGAAGGTGTGCGTGAGATGCCGGACTGGCCAGCCAAAGGCGTGCCGGGAACTGGGGAACCGCCTTCTGCCAAAGGAGCTGGAGCAGCCTTTAGCGTATTGATGGCGGAAGGTACATGGGAATCTGTAGTTCCGTCAATCTCAAATCAAATATGGCGCCAGCTTCTTAACACCCTGTGACTACAGAACGCATACCTCGACTTCCTTGTCTCGCCATCGTCAAGCCTCCAGCTTCAACTTCCTCGCCAGTAGCCAGTGACCCGGTCGTTACCTCGCCCTCCAAAGGCACCGGGCTAGGCGCGTTGCTTCCCGTAACACCAGCGCCCATCTTCATCACTTTCCTCATGCCTTCGAAGTGGCGCTCGTAAAGCCATGCTGCTTGCTGAAAAAGGAACGCCTTCGAGACCCCGAACCTTCCGGCGATGGCATCCCAGTCCAGCTCTGAGGGGTTGGAGGCCTTGCTAATGAGCTTCCACAGCGATCGATCTTTTGAGACGTCCCATTCTACAGGTGGTGGGTCTTCGAACCCGTTGCGCTGGAAGGGAAGTCGGATGAAGCAGGTGTAATGCACGTTTGGCCTATTCACTTCCGGTTTTGGTCTTGGTGAGGGGGCTTTGGTTGCAGTCTGTGACAGGTGCTGTTGCGGTGGGGGTTGTTGCTTGCCACTTGCTACAGAGGTGTGACGTGAGTGGGATGGTCGTGGAGGCGGTGCCATGGTTTTGGATGGAGGTACGGATGTTGTAGACGAAGTTGGTGACATGGTGCCTTGCGAATTACAGCCACGATATCTCTTTCACGGTGATACTCAATTTCTCAATGTTTGTGATGGATCCTAGCCAAAGAACGAGGTGCAGTGCTCGGCTACACTAGCGCGGTCTTACACGTGACTTTGATGAGAAGAATATGTCCTCCTGGGATGGCTACATGAATTGCAACTTGACGTCGGATATCATTTTGTGGCAGATTGAGCATATCATTGCGCGCTATCTCAGCGAACCCTCGCCTGGTCGCTACAAGCACATCTCCTCGCGACCGCGCTACCACACGCAGCAGAAAGGTAGCCGCAGAACTCCATACCCTCCCCATGCGTACCACGCTTTGCACAAAATGCGCTTAGATGTGCGTGTCGTAAGCGATCGGTGCAATCGACTCCGGCTTGTTGCTCTTTGCGTCCACAGTCCTGGCCGTTCTCGGGGCAACAGGCTGGCGCTTGAGGTGCAGGTGCTCACCCTTCTCCTTCGCCTGGCGCTTCTTCTCGGCGTTGGTCTTGACACGGTTGATGAACTCCTCACGCGAGCGGGAGTGGCGGACGTGCTCGATACGGACGTTGATGCGCTTCTCGATGTACCGGTTGCGGACCTGCTTGTACAGGATGACACCGACGGCGGACTTGGTGACGTTGTAGACAACGCCGGTCTTACCGTGGTAGACCTAGAGGAACACCTGTCAGTAATTTGCGCTCATGTGTTCACGGCCTTCATTCTGTCAAGCCGCGCAGTCCCACGGCTTATTCTTCTTCCTCCAACCCTCGATCTCGGAATCCCACGTACCTTGAACGGCATGCCCTTCTGGACAGCACCGTTGCACACAACGTCGACAATGTCGCCGACCTTGTAGGTCTTCATGTAAGTCGACAGGGGGATGTACCCCGTCTTCTTGAAGTCGCGCGAGAAGGCTACCCTGCATCAGCACCATGCCCAGCTTCTCTCATCCTGATTTCCTCGAGTGTTCATACCATAGCGAGTGCCTTTTCTCAGACCGTGCGAGTGACCCATTGTGCCGGAGTTGTATCGCTACTGTCGCTGTCAGTTCGAGATCGCTTCGAGGTGTTGAGGTTGGAGGTGAAGGGAGGACGTACGGTCTGCCTGTGGTGTTAGTCTGTCTGGATGTCAGTCACTCTGCTCCGCAAACCGTGAATATTTGGGGACGTGGTCGCACTCACCTTTCGCGCTACCTTTCGCACTCACGCAAGTAACAGCGGGCGTTTGATTTTGGAGGTTCGACCATACGCCAAGACCTTTTCGCTAGTGGGGCGCTCGGGCCAAGCACGAACTTTTCGATTTCCCACAGCTTGTGGAGGGACTTCGACTTGGACTTCAGTGAACTGCGAGGCAGATAACGTCGACAACTAACTGCAGCCATGGCCCCGTAAGTTCTCACCTCGAGCTGGACGGATGTGAAAGGCAATGGTAGAGATGCAGATGCGATGGTACATGGCGAATGGCAGATTCATGGCAACGACCACCTCATTGCGGACGGAGCATTCGAGCGAAAAGCGAGTGTAGCGACGCGAAGGGTCCTATACAGGGCTGGAAAATCTTTTCGCGAGCTGGAGAAGACACAAGAGACTCGTTTAGAGGAAGCAACGGGGTACAATTGGACACAACGAGCGACGAGAAAGACGCCTCTGCCCAAACACCTGCCATGCGATCTGCCACAATCGCGGCCAGCCACCAGCGCATCTTGCATCTGCCGAACAAACCTTCACATCTCTGGCCACCTTGAACCTCACAGCGTACAGATTCGCTAATAAGCTTCTAGACGCAGTTACACCAAGACCTACAAGGTCCCTCGTCGCCCGTTCGAGTCGGCGCGTCTGTACGTACATGGCCACTGAGCCTGGGCTTGTCCCAGCTTATGTCAATGGTAGCATCCCTAACATGTCGACAGTGACTCCGAATTGAAGGTTGTCGGCGAGTACGGTCTGCGCAACAAGCGTGAGGTCTGGCGTGTCCAGCTCACCCTGTCCAAGATCCGTCGTGCTGCTCGGTACGTTGTCAATTACTTCCAGACCACTAATGAGCATACTTGCTGACAACTCCACAGTCAGCTTCTTACTCTCGACGAGAAGGACCCCAAGCGTCTCTTCGAAGGCAATGCCCTCATTCGCCGTCTGGTGCGTGTCGGTGTGCTCGACGAGTCCCGCATGAAGCTCGATTACGTCTTGGCCTTGAAGGTCGAGGACTTCTTGGAGCGTCGTCTGCAGACTTGCGTCTACAAGCTCGGTCTCGCCAAGTCGATCCACCACGCCCGTGTCCTGATCCGTCAGCGTCACATCCGGTATGTTGCCCTTCAAGAGCAGGAGGTATTGAACCTATGCTAACTTTCTTCTGCAGCGTCGGCAAGCAGATCGTCAACGTTCCTTCCTTCATTGTCCGTCTGGACAGCCAGAAGCACATCGACTTCGCCCTCACCTCGCCATTTGGTGGCGGCCGCCCAGGCCGTGTCCGGAGAAAGAAGGCCAAGGCTGCTGAGAAGAAGGACGAGGGTGGTGACGAGGGCGAGGAGGAGGAGGAGTAGATCCTTCACCTACCGGCCACTGAATGAGACACGCACCAAGGCAGAATGCGATACCAGCTACTCTGGCCTGCTGCACCTAAATGCATTGCAGCTATTTACGGCGCCCGGCGCTGGCTTTTCCACAGATAGCTCGGCAATGTCCTTGATAAGTCCTCTTCCACGAAGCGTGCTTGCTTTTCTTCCGATTGAAGTCGTTCGCAGACCCTTCCACGGTTGCTCTCACGTGCCCTGCTACTCCGTTTTCCCATGCACACGTTCGCGCCTGCCTGAAACAGTTCTTGCCGGTTACAAACCAGGTCCGTGCCCCTTTACCACCTGATATGTGATCTTGGACTTCACACACTTCGCACTTTACGCGGTTTTGAAACGACATTATCACCACAGGAGGTACTTACAGCATCGGATTATTCGATATCATCCACACCACCGGACTATCTAACATGAGTGCTCAATTACCGCCATCGAGTGGGCCAAGGTAGAGTGGCGTTGCAGCAAGAGCCGAGAAGACCTCTAACTCATTTTCTAGACCTGATGACCCAGAGACTCTGACCGTCTTGGTGGGTAGCGATGAAAAGCCATTCACCGTCTTCAAAGCAATACTTTGCGCGCATTCGCCGTTCTTCCAGGTCGCCAGCTCGGTCCGATGGCTCGAAGGCAAAGAGAACATCGTCCGACTGCCTAAGCATGACCCTGATCTGTTCCATGTCTACGTGGATTGGATCCACACGGCCCGTCTCGACCTGAGTCTCGCAGACCAACATCTTCCCCCAAACTCCTCCGAGGAAAGTTCCAAGGTGCCTACTTATTACATCACCCTCGCCCGAACTTGGGTCCTGGGGAACTACCTAGGCGACCAGCTCTTCTGCAATAAGGTCATTGATCGGATACTGGAGAAGGTCGATGATCAACCGTACAACACGATCGGTCCCTCGTCGCTTCAGCAGATCTGGGATCTTGCCCCGAAGGACTCCACTCTCCTGCGACTGTGCACGCATCTCGTGGTCGCCAGGATGACGCCCGTACGACTGGAGGCTACTTTCGAAGAACTGCCGAGCGATGTTGTTCTGGAGATGGCGCGGCGGTTTGTACAAGGGGATGGGCAACAGCCCGATGAGAGCCCTACCTACGACCATCGCTGCGACTATCACGTGCACCCCAAGGGACACCCGGTCGGCGGCTTGTCGCTTTAGGCTCGTATATAGGGCCATAGTGTCGTATCGTGGCGGTGACGTCTGTTGAGAGCAGAGCGAGAGAGGGCTCTCCTGCAAGAGCTTCCAGATTACAAGGGTACGTATTTCTCCTTCTAGTCATGTCGTCTTCGTTTCTCGTGCGTGATATGTTGTAGGGAGGGCGAGCAGCGCAGCAATATAGTTCCTTCAATGGCTGGTGATACGACTGGGATACTTTTAACAACATGGCTCGTTTTATCTCTTAAAGGTAAGTCTCTGAGCTGGAGAGAGGGCAGTATAGGGGCAAGAGAACGTTACGTTCCAGCGGGAGAGGGAAACGTGAGCATACGGCTCTCACTTGACGGTTCAATTTGGATAGTACAATTTAAATGGGAAGCGTGTTAATCCCCAACAAACCCTCCATCCACAATGTACGAGCTCCCAGTAACAGCGCTACTGTCATCGCTCGCCAAGAAGAGAATGACTCGGCCAACCTCCTCCGGCATCAGATTCCTTTTCAAGCTTTGGGCCGCAAGCACTTTCGCTTCATACTCCGGCGTCAGTACCTCTTTCCGCTGTCGTTCTGTGGCAATGGCTCCTGGCATGATACTATTGACCCTGATACCATCCTCACCAAACTCCTTCGAGTGCGTCCTCGTCATTCCGAGAATGGCAGCTTTGCAGGTGGCGTACACAGGCGTATCGGTGGAAGGTATCCGCCAGGTAATAGAGCCCATGTTGATGATGCTCCCGCGTCCCTGCTTCTGCATCGAGGGTACCAAGGCTTGCGTGAGGAAGAAGGCATGTCGTAGGTTGACATTGACGTCAAAGTCCCACGATTCCGGCGTCACTCCCACGGATGGTACTCTAGATTTGGCTCCTGCGGCGGCGGCATTGTTGACTAAAACGTCGATCGTGCCCAAGTCTTCCAGGATCTTTTTGGCTTGGGCCTTGAGCTGGTCGAGATTCGTGACATCGCATTGGTAGAAGGTCGGGACCTGGATTGGAGGGGCCCATGGTGGTTGTGTAGCTTGACTTGCGTTCTTCTTGATGCTCTCGATGAGAGCGTTGGCCGATGATTCCGAAATGTCCAGCAAGGCTACTTTGCTGCCTTGTTGGGCGAAAAGCTCTACGGCGGAGGCTCCAATGCCTTCTGCGCCGCCGGTCACGAGGATTTTCTTGCCTCGGAGACTCGGATAGATGGTGTACTGCGGTGATTCCATGATGTTCCGGATCCGAGTTTCAAGAGTCGATTAGTTGTCCAAACACAAGGTCCTTACTGAGGAATACGTGATCTTGCAGGTTGAAGCAAGAGCCTGCAATCTCAGTCCAGGTTGAAAGAAAAGTTCAAATTAGTGAATGAGTATGATCGATCACGTAATGCTCACCTTTTTTGACAATTTCGAGATATCTATCGGCAAACCTTCAGGGTGTCAGCCATTTGGCGGCGGCGTCATCATTATAGTGGAGTGCTCCACGGGGCTTGGCTGACAGATATGGGGCAGCTCGTGGAGCTGAGTTCGCAAGTCAACCGATGTGATTGGAGAGGTTCGCGCGAGTTTCCTCTACGCGAACTGGTGGTCTCTCACTCTACAAATATGAGTGGAATGTGAGAGGAGAATGACATGAAAACCGTAATAAAGGCCTTTTGGGGCCTGCCGACCTCACGACCTCAAAGGCATGAGATGCAGTGAATGTTGGTTGCGCTGTTGCCTGAGGTTGTTGCATGTGCCGAGCCGAGTCTGCAGCACAGACCGAGACAAGTTTTCTGAACATTTCATTTGACCCCGTATTGCAATCGTCGGACCCATTGGGCACAGTCTTTACAGAGCTTGAAAGCGTGTATACCTTGTTAGTTCAAAATGCCTAGTTTTTGATCTGCTGGGGCTCTGGTGTCTGGTGGCAGCAATATTCGACGCATTAAGCCGTACCCATCAACGCTCTTCTCTACTGCACAGTTTACAGCCGGATTCATTGCTTTATTCTTAAATCACGGACTGGCTGAGCGTCTGCCCTTTATTAACCAAAAGTCTCCCAAGTGCTCTTCGACAAGGTCAATATTTTGATAGCCCAAGGCCACCGCGGCGCCAAGGATTTGAAGACTGGAATTCAACTACCATCCGGAATTACAAAAAGCTATCGAGAAGATAGTGCTTCCAACAAGATGTTCAGCGAACAGCAGCTCCAGCAGTCTGCTGGTCACCTAGCGGACTTTCGCCACAACGACATCCGACACCAGGAATCATTGGCCGCACTGTTGGATGATTATGCTGTACTTATCGATCAGTATAATCGTCTTCGCAGCGACTACGAGGAACAACGCGATGCTCGGGAACGGTACAAACAAATGTCTCGTGGCCAAGAGCGCGATCCATTCGTACTGGTACTCGTCGATGGTGATGGATACGTGTTCAACGATGATTTTGTCAGCCGTGGTGCAGAAGGTGGTTCAAAGGCCGCCCAGCTGCTAAAGGACAACATCAATCGGAGCTTACGATGGAAAGGGCTCGAAGGCTGTCAGATTATGGTGCGGGTCTACGCCAACCTGGTTGGGCTCAGTAAAGCCCTAGCCAAGGAAGGCCTGGCTGGCAAAGAAAAGCGGTCTCTTGCAAATTTCGCGGCAAGTTTCACGCAGTCTAATGATCTCTTTGACTACGTTGATGCCGGGGAGTCGGAGAACAGTGCAAGCTTCAAGATTCGTGCAATGTTCCGCCAGTCGGTAAACAATTCGCAATGCAAGCACATCTTCTTCGCTGGCTGCCATGACACTGGCTATATCAGTGAGCTAGCGCCTTACTCATCTGAACGCGAGCGTATTACATTGGTCGGATCTGGTACCTTTCACCATGAGTTTGTTAAAATCGGTCCCAGGATCGAGAACTTTCCAATGCTTTTCCGGCCAACTTCCTTAAAGGGAGATCCAACTCCACAGAAGAGCACCATTGAGGAAGTAGTCCCTCCCCTCACGAAGTCCACGCCAACAGCTCAGCCGGCTAAGAATGCCAGTAATGGTGAAGGCGAGACTACTAAAGTGTGCGGCTTCTTCAAAAAGGGTAAATGCAAGAATGGCAAGAACTGCCGCTTCTTTCATCCCCAAGATCTGTCTAATGGATCAACGGAAAACCCAAATGGGAAAACCAACGACTCCAAGGTTGAGCGTGAAGAGTATTCCAACGAAAAGACCTCAACACCATTCCACCTATCCAACTTGAACCAGACCGACAACGACTTCATGAACGGACACGCGCCATCACCCGCGCACCAAACTGGCACGCCTGTCCCCCAACCCGCCCACGCAAAGTCCCAAGATCCTCTCCAAAACCTCTTCGACTTCGCCACCGGCCTCCCGCAACCCTCCAGCGTCCCCGCCGGCAAGGTCCCCGTCAACAAAGCCGGCGACCGCCTAGACACCTACATCGACCCGCCCTCCCCCTACGACCTCGAGCAATTCAAGCACCGCACGAAAAACCAAAAACTCTGCAATGACCACCACCTCACCGGTCTCTGTCCCCGAACCGCCGCCGCTGGGGACAGCTCCTGTCCCTTCGACCACGCCCCCATCAGCGACGGCGTCTGCAACGCCCTCAAGCAAGTCGCCTACGGCGTCCCCTGTCCCCGGAAGAGCGGCTGTCGGCGCCCCGTGTGTCAGAAGGGCCATTGTTGTCAGCGCACCGATTGTCGGCACCGCGGGGGGAAATTCCCCTGTAAGATCCCGAGGGGTTTGCATTCCGTGGATATGAATCTGGCTGGGTTTGTGGATGCCGTTGAGGCTTCGGCGTCTCAGGCAACCCCCGCGGCGCCGGGGATGGGGATCGGGGGACAGCAGGGTCCGGTGGAGGTGGGAGGGGAAATGGCGAGTGGAGGGGTCCGAGTCGATGGTATGAACGGGGAGTCTTCGTCTTTCGAGCACGGAACGTTGACTTCTTCCCTTCGGACTGGTGTCGATCGATCGATCGATGCGGTTTCTTCTCCGGGTCTTACCACGACCGATGGATCATCTCATCCAGGGCTCGACCCGGGCTATGATAGATCCTGGGACCCTATGCCACAGCCTGTTCAAGCGGGAAGGGACGTTTCAGGCTGGGATGACCCGCGACCTGCGCCGATGGCTAAGCCTGCCACCGAGGGTTGGGACTCGGTTCGGCCGACGATGGCGGTCGATTATGGCTGGGATGCCCCTCGGCCTGGTGTTTCGGGCGGCGAGTGGTAAGAGTTTCAGAAATGGGACAATGACGATGTGGAGCGCTGGGCCTAGTTTGCTAGGTTCAGAGGGCTGGATGAAACGCTCTGGCTTATTAGACCTAGTTCACGATGAGGAAAGGGCGGGGCATCATGAAGATACTATCTTATAGAAGGAGTGAGATTAGCGACTCCTGCGATTCTCAGTTCGGATAGAGATGCCACACACTGCATTCAGAGCGTTGTGAAGACCGCAACCGAGCAGGATGGAAATTTGTATCATCATTCAATAGAGAGGCTTTCTGCGCCGAGACAGCGGAAGAGGATAGTCGGATAGATCAAAGATTGCTTAGCATTAGCAATTATAGAACCTCGAGGCTTTTGAAGGAATTCTTGGGAAAATCGTTTGAGCCATAGCCGAGAATGGTGTTTGTTCTTTCTTTTCCCTTTTTTTTTTTTTTTTTGTTTCTTCAATTGTGATGATGGCTAAGTCGGGGGACTACTCCGGGCTGGCGAGAGGCATTGCAGATCAGTCTCCAATGGGCGAGGTCGTTGGAGGCGTGGATGGGGAATGCCAGGGAAGGCGGCGAAGGAGGAGGTGGCGCAGAAGAAGGTCCAGTCCAATTCGGGGACACTGATGCAACTGGGATCAGGGTGGAAACCGGGGAGGATGGGGTTGAAGAAGGTGTCATTGTTCTCGGCCAGAGCGACTGGCGTGACCAGCAGAGGTAAGAGTGCATATGGGAAGCGCATGGTGGATGGAGGGGGTGGATGTAGATACTATATAGTATCTACAGGACTTACCTTCCATTGTTACGACGGACGGCATGCGAAGGACGAGATTTCTACCATACATATTTACATAGTAGTTGGGTATGGAGCATTTCCATTCCCTTAGAGAGAGGTTAAGGGCTCGTGGGAATTGTCGCCGAACATGTCCATCATCTCCTCATCTTCCTAGCACCTGCTTGAAGCCTGGCTATAGAGGCGGGAAAACTGCTCCGTGCATTCTGAGCAGGAGAGCAGCAACCATCACGGCGACACAGTATTGGGGATGGCTACTGCTCATGGAATCATCGGAAAGGTGCATACTATGTAGAAATGGTGACCTATACTACATATGTGCCTACGTCTAAGGCCGTAGTCCAGGTGGTGGCGCCTGAGGTGTCGATGGGGAAATGAGCCACGGGCGTCATGACGGCAAGACATCATTGGCCATCTGCGCAATCTACGCATGCAATTCGCCGGCCGTGAATCTGGTGGTTGGAGATGAACGGACGGCGGAACGAGCGAACGAACGGACGGGGCAAACGGTGTCCATGCGTCTTTCATGTGCTCGGATCTTCCATCTTCCATCTTCTGTAGTAATAATAATCTTACTGGGCTTTAGCGACAACAACCAAGGCATTGGCTTTTCTGTTCGTCGCGTGTTTCTAAATCGAATTCGATACAATCCACGCGTGCTGGTACTGCCCATTCATCCATCTTATCTTTGGTCAGGAAAGCGTCTACAGGAGTGGAGCTGTCCCGATTTGACTTTCCTGCTTGCCGTCCGACTACTAAGCCACCACCCACATCAGTGACACCACCCACACCCACCCAAAGCCACAGGAAAGCGCCACCTTCTCGGTCGAGGGACGGACATACAGTACGGAGATTCTGTACCTGACCTCACCTGAAGGGACAGCACAGTACTCTGATCGCCTACCTTCAATCTCTTCCTCAGGCAAAGTGGCTGAATTCCTGCCCATCCTGTCCTGGAGCAATGCCGCCTCCACCTTGACCTCTCCCCGCCCGCCTCCTCCACCTCCAAACACCCTCGCACCACGCTCCTCCACCCCCCAGCCCCAACCCACCGCCCCGCGCCCTTCCACCCTGTCCTCCTTCTCCGCCCGCCTGGTCAAGTCGACTTCGTCGCCCAACATTCACCGCACCGCCGATGGCAGGATGGCCACGGTAGCCACCGCCTCTCCCACTCCAGTCAACTTCCGCCGCGACCACGCCGACGACGGCATCATGGACACCAGGACAGGCTCGCCCGTGCAACGGTCTGCGAGCTCGCCGGGTCCCGCTGCCCACCTGGATAATCAGGCGGATACCCAAGAGCCTCAGAAGAGCCAAGATGGAAGCGACTACAAGCCTGACCTCAGCGCCGAGGTTGCGATGCTCAGTACCAAACTAGTCAATGCGATCAACTACCAGACCAATCTCGACGACTCGCTCCAGGCGACGAGGCATGAATTGGAACGAACCCAGGCGGAACTTTTGCGCGTCACACAGGCGAAAGCGAAATACGACGATGATATCACCCACGGCATCCTAGTAAAGAAAGCGCATGTGGACGCACAGATAGCTAAGCTGCGGGAGGAGCTGGCCAAGGAGAAAGCAGCGCGCGAAGCATCGGAAAAGTCACGGAAGCAGACCGAGGGCGAGCTGGAGAACCTGACGACGGCGCTGTTCGAAGAAGCCAATGGCATGGTCGCAGCGGCGAGAAAAGACACCGAAGCGGCCGAGAAACGGAATAGCCATCTGCGTTCACAATTATCCGATACGGAAGAACTACTGGCCAGCCAGCAGGGGCAGCTACAGGATCTCAAAACGGTCATGGAGCGGATGGAACGGGCAAGTAGCGAGCAAGAGGCGGCCGCGCATCGAGACCCCAGCGTGCCCAGTACACCCATCAATTCCACCACAGCAACATGGGATGCGCTGCAGTTCAGTCCGAACGGCGCCGCTCTCGCCGAAGTACCTCCCAACCATCCCCTCCACTTCTCACAACTCCTGGTGCCGGTCATGCGGAACGACGTATCAGCCTACGCCGACTTCCAAGAACTACTCGCGAGCGCGAGACGAGCGATGCCACACAGTCGAGGCAACAGCGGCAGCACCCACAAGCTCGCAAGCGCCTCGCAACCCGACCTCCGCACCGCCTCATCCCCCGTCGTCCCGGGCGCCTTCTCCTTCGGCGCCGGCCTCGGCATCTCCAACGCCTCCGGCCCATCCTCCTCAACCAACAACAGCCCCTCCTCCTCCACCTTCGGCTCCTCCTCCTCCTCCGCCGCCTCCCAACAACCTCTCCTCAAAGAAACCAAATTCTACAAACGCACCCTAACCGAAGACCTAGAACCAACCCTCCGCCTCGACCTCGCGCCCGGCCTCTCCTTCCTCTCCCGCCGCACCGTCCTCTCCGCCCTCCTCAACGGCAACTTAGCCGTCGAACCTTTCCTCCCCAGCACCAAATTCTACGGCCCCGTCTTCGCCTGCGCCCTGTGCGGCGAGTCCCGCAAACCGGAACCCTACGTCCGCAAACACCGGTTCCGCACCAGCGAGAGCGAGGACGCCCAGCGGTATCCCCTGTGCGATTACTGTCTTAATCGCATCCGGGCTGTGGGGGATTTTCTGGGGTTTTTGCGCATGGTGCGCGATGGGCATTGGAGGTGTGAGAGTGAGGAGGAGGCCAGAGGCGCGTGGGAGGAGGCTACGCGGCTCAGGGAGAGGATGTTTTGGGCCAGGTTGGGCGGTGGCGTTGTGCCTGTTGGGGCTGCGAGGGGTGGGGTTGTTGCGGCGGCGTCGGTTGCCGGGGTTAGTGAGGATGGTGGTGGTGCGGCGAGTCCGATTACGACTCCGGCGGGCAAGAGCGCTAGGCAGAGTTTGGAGAGTATTCCCGAGCGTGGCGGTGGGGATGGGGTTGCGGTAGGGGGGCAGAAGGCTGATGGAGGTGGTGGTGGAGGAGATGAAGGAAGACAGGATCGGGAGGCTTTACAGGTCGTTGAGGCCAAAACGAATGTTCCTGAGCTCGTGGCTCAACCCACGCCACAGCACTCACGACGACGTAGTTCGGCGGCGGCGGCGGCGGTCGATCAGAGTATCCCCAGAGCTTCGCCTGTCGTGCTCGCTACTAGTACTCCTGACAATTCAACTCAGCCGGTTCCGTCAGACAAGGCGGATACGGAAGCCCCAACGCCTGAAGAAGAGGGCTCAGCAGCGACTCTGCCGCAGGTGGGGCCAAAGCCGAGTTCCCAGCCGTTGGATGGTGGCCATGTCGAGCAGACCCCCGAGCAACTACCCACGCAACGAGCACCGACCGACACGGACGAACAAAGACCTACCGAGAAAGAGCCCTCGCAGGAGAACGAGCTTCGCATGGCTGCTTTGGGATCCTCCCACCCGGACGTTGCGGCTGAAGAGATGCCGCATGAGGAGGCTTCGAGAGCCGATGATGAGGCGGCCGCATCATCTCAGCCTTCTGTCGTCCCTGAAGGCGAGGACGAGCAAGGTTCCGCGACTTCTCCCTCCGCTGACGCCGATGCGGTCCAGGATGACTCAGCCAAGACTGTCCACGTTGACGACGCCGCCGCTCGTGACGGCGAGGAGACGGAAGAGGCGTCATCGGCTGTGCCGCCGGCGGGAGAGACGCCGGAGATCCCGGTTATTAACGAGCCGGTATCTTCCCCTCCTCTGTCTTCCCCGCCTCAGCAGCAGCTGGAAGGGGAACAGGATGCTTCGTCGGCGAGTGTGCATGAACCAGCACCGGAATCGCAGCCGGAGCAGGAGCAAGAACAGCAGGAGGAGCACGAGAACCCGCAGCCGGAGCAAGACCAGCAAGCTTCAGCCACCGACCCATCCCCGTCTTCAGTGCAGCAGCAGCAGCCCGACTCCCTCCCGACTCCGGCTGGCCCACAGACCCAGACAAGTCCACAAACAAAGACCGAACCTCGGCGCCCTTCGGGCGTCATGGCGAGGGTTAAGGCTATGGAGGCTAAGGCCCAGGCTGTGGAGGCGGAGAAGGGGGAGACGGCTTCGGGGAAATTGCCAGGGGCTTTTGAGTGATGATGAGGGAGGGGTGGATATGTCTTATATCGGGTTTGAGGTTGTTTCACTCTCCTCTTCTTCTTATTTTCTTCGTACATCCGAAGAACAGAGGACGGGAGAGGGTGGGAGGAAGATAGATGATGAGGAAATGAAGGGAAGGAAGGAAGGGAGGTAGAGGTGGGGGGTTTTATCGTTTTTTGGTTGAAAAGATGATGCGAGACGTTTCCTTTTTTTTTATTTTTTTTTTTACCGCCGCATGGGATATGTCGGCGAGTCCAACCTCTTTGGCCCCCTCTTCTTCTTCTTCTTTTTCCCCCTTCTGCAAGAGAGGGAGGAGAGGAGGGACATGGGACGGACGATAGGGGAGTGGAATGAAAGCGGAAATGTAATGAACATGCGTGTGGAGACATGGCGGATGGGAAATTTCTTGTTCTTGTGGTCAAGGGGAGAAGGGGGGGATGGGAAAAATGATGATTTTTGCCCGCCTTTCCTTGAGTCTCCCTCTTCTTTTTCTTATTTCGTTCTTTGAGGACTGTTCGGAATTGTATGATATACACTTTTTTTTTTTTTTGCGCTTTTCCCGTTTCTGAATGGATAAAGATTCTTGTGGCTTTATATTATTATTATTTTTTACTGTCTTTTTCCTTTCAAGACAGAGGGAAAGGGAGGGGTAGGGGAAGGCGTGGGTGTAGGTAGGGAGAAGGGGGGCTGAGGAATCTTATCTTTCCGATCAACTCCTTTCTTCATTCCCTATCACGATGCCTTGCTTTTTCTCGCGCCATCCCGCCTTTTCTCCCTTTGGTTCAGCAGACATTGGGATGAAGGCAAGGAAGAGGAAGGGGAAAAGAAGGACCGGGTGGCGGGGGAAAGGGCTCTTACCCGCCAACACCTTACTGTTGAAAAGCAAAAGAAGGCGGGGCTGCTTAAGTGCTTTGAACTGGCATCCTCTCTCCCAAATTCTCTCCGACATGCTAGAGTGGAAAAGTATCCTTCCTTAAAACGATTGGTGGAGGGTGTCATACGAATTGAGACTATAATAGGAGACGCGGGTACCTCCTACCCTGTGACGAATCTCCGAAGCCAAAAGATTCCAAACTGACTCTTCGTAGAACACGGCTAGGAAGGTTAGTAAACGGATGTGCTAGAGACGTCGGTGGAGTCCGTTCCTCTCCAAAGGCTTTCCCACACGCGAACCACGTGCGTCCCAAGTCGTTGGGAGAGTTGCAAGTGGAGATAATAGTCGCGCACCTTGATGGACATGAGGGATTCAGGGCGCTGGAGAGGGAGGGGGTGTTAGGGCAGGCTTAGGCGGGCATTGTTGCGGTTAGCGGTTTATAGTGTTATGTGGAGTGGCGGCTTCTATTCTGATCTGCTGGCTCAGTCAACTGCGTTTCTGCATTTCAAGGAGATCGTAATCCTGTAAGGAAACCTCTCCTTTCGATTCCACGGTTACAGAGTAAGTGGTTTGCCCACGCTGCTGTAATCAATCCGGGGGGTGGACAGACTCAAGCCCGCGGCGTCGTCAGTGTAACTTCCCGCACTAGTCCTTTTGATCCTTTGGGAAGTAACGATATCGGTTACTGTAGGGCTTCTCTTTCTTGAACTCCCTACTAGCCAACCAGCCCCGAACTCTGCAGCCATTTATACTAAAACGAGTCAATTCGAACGGTGACGTTCCTTGGTGTCTATTCAGGCCATGAGGGTTTCCTTCCTCGGCCATTGTCCGACGAAATAGAGCTTGTAGGATGGGAAGTATCGTTCGCGCGATACCACGCGGGGAGCTATCAAATGGCATGAACACTCAGGAAACTTTCGATCCTGTTGCCGATCATGTTCGGCTTTCCTTTTAAACTCCAGTAGAACCGGGACTTGGGGGATCGTCCGTTCCCTGCGCTATTATTCTCATGAGTAATCATCTTCACAGATAAGGTAGACTTTTCTTCGATTGTAACATGTGATCAGGTGCAGAAGGCGGGCAGACGAACCGCTGGTACACCACGAGGCTGGGTTACTGGTTAAGCTTAGGCGAAGCTTCAGCCAAGATCTCATGGCGGGAGACTGCCGAAGTCAAGGGTACTAGTGGTTGGTACTGTATCAATGCTCTTCTATGCTGGCCGCGCGGCACCACCGGCAGGGCGCTCTTGTAAGGTTCCAGTAGACTTCTGTCAATCCGGCACTGCCACCGTCGACATACCGGGCTGTCCAACTGCGCGAAGGTGAAGCGTTTCGCCAGCAGGGAAAGCTTGGTGCGTTACCACGCAGTTACTCGATTGCATCGCTTCCGTCCAAAGCGTACTGAAAGGGTTTTACAGCACTTGTGGAATCTAGTTTGATCGGTCTGTACAGTTGAGTTGTGAGGCGTAGCTCACATATTGAATTTCATATAGCATTATCAACTGTCAATAGCCAAAGAGGTCTTTCTTGTCCAAACACCGTAACGCCTTGCTTTCACTGCTCAAATCAAAATTGATAGACAAGAAATGCCGGGTAAACCAAGAAGAAAAGATCCGCCAACTTTCATCTTCTCGCCCGGCAATACTTCCATCTAGAGGCAAACGGCTGGCACGTTACAACGACTGAGAGAGCTCAGATAAGCTCATCATGCCCACTCCGACCAACCTCCTCAATGACCTTGCGTACTTCATCTTCTTCGAACATTGGCCCAGCTCCATCACACTTTGCCATCTTCTTCAGCCGTTCGCAGACTTCGCCGATATCTACCGCCCCTGATAGGTATAGCGGGTGGGATTGTAGGAGATCCCACGTGGCGCTCGCGGACAGGAGATGGCTGTCTGATTGCGAGTCCGGCGGACTTATGGTTTTAGGAGTCGAAGACGCGGTTGAGAGTAGTCCGTTTGCAAGACGAGTAGTATCGAAGCGGGGTTCATGAATCGACTGTGGCCGCGACGATCGAGTCTGTGGAAGTAGACTGGGTTCGTCGACGAAGCTTGGTGGCTTGCTTGTCGAGGGTGAGGAGGATGTTGATGCTCGGAGGATCTCGTTCTCAGTCTGAGCTCGTTGCAATAGAAGTTTGAGCCGCTCGTTATCGGATTGTAGTGCCGTTGTTGTCGTTGTCAGCAAGTTAAGCTTGGCTTCTAGATCTCGAACATGTCGCTCTTTCCGTTCCCTAAAGGCTCGCTGTCTGGACGCCTCGTGTCAGTGCCGTCTCACTGCAAATCTGCTACGAGGCTTCCAACTTACGCTGCTCTGTTCTGAGCTTTTCGGCGAGACTGTGCGGGTGTCAAGCTCTCTTTTTCTTCACTGCTACTTCGTCTCCCGTGAGGCTCATTGTCTAGATCAAAAGCGATTCCGCTGTCCACCGAGCCGCCAGGCAATTGTGATAGATTGTGAGCGGGAGGTGATGCGGAGGATGTGGGTATGGGCGTCATGCCACTGCCCTGGACAAGTGACGGGTCGAATGAGCTGAAATCGAAAGAACTTGAAAGAAAGGACTGTGGATCAAATGATTCTCCGAGACTCTATTCGTATGTCAGCATTGCTGTATGCTGATGTCGACCTAATCCTATCACTGACATTCATCGAAGATCCTTCGTTACCCATCCCAGGAATAAGACCGTGATCTTGAGCAAATCCCATGAGTTGATAGGGCTGTGCATTGGTGGACGTGAAATAGTTGTAATCCATAGTCTCCATTGTGAAGAAGTTGGCGAGAATGTAGGATATAGTCACAAGGTAATGTTAACTATGCCAAACCGTCTTCCTTTTGCAGTGAGATGTGATAGTAGTTCCAAGCGTTTAATGTCAGCTCTGGTATGTGAACTTCTAGGTGAGGAGAAGCAAGCAAGCAAGAGAGAAAGGGATTGTCTGAGTGGGAAGGATCCTAGACAAATACATATGGAGGGTCTCACGAAGGAACAACAACGTGCTCAACTCGATATGAGCAGGGTTAGCGCGTGAGGACGTGTCCACCCAGCTGGTTTAGGCTCCAGCTGCTTTCGCGTGGAGCGCTGGAGATTGCCGGGGTGGAGATAGGCCAGACGCATGCACCTTGCGGGACTCGATATCCGTTAAAACCGGACTGCTCAGGCCCGGCGGGCGTGGACCATGGCCACACGAATGCGTAGACACGGTGTAGGAGCAACAAACGTCGCGGGAGGGGTAAACAGGCGCTGCGCTAAGGCTCAGCTCACTGGCCAGGATGTCGGATCTTGACCGCTGACAGGGCTCCAGGGCTAACCTGTGGTGTGGTTCTAGCGTGGGCGCAGGAATTAGCTGCAGCAAAGGGCGTGTAGTCATCAAGACGTCTGTGCTGCATGGTTCGCTGGTCGCAAGCTTGGTCGCAAAGTCAGCAACTTCTCTGGTACGCTTCACGCGCCTGCGCTCCGGATTGGCTTGATGGCTCGAGTGCGAAACGGTCTGATACTTCCTTCGTAGCTTCACGATCGTCGGGAAAGGCTTTGCGATACCGGCCATGTACACACCCAATCCAACCGGGCACGTTGCTTAACGAAAGGCAAAGATACGTCCAACGGGAATACCATAAGCGCGGCCAATTTCCGTCCGGTCTCACTCCGTGCGCTTCGTCCGGTCACCGCTTGACAAGTTCAGACGCCGCGAAGCGAACCACTCCTGTGAATGTGGTCCCGAAACACTGTATAGCTTCCAGCCACCAACATACCAGAATAGCTTCCCCATAGACGGAGGGGCCAATCAGGTTTGGCAGTGGCTTGCGATATCGCGAGATACTCGCATGTGCTCTCCTCGCTACGCTCAGCGTGTCTTCGACATTGCATCCGTCTACCGGCCAAAGACAGCCGGCTTATGCGTAGGGCTGTAAGCGAGAACCGCCATGTCATGTCAGCCAGGAACATGTCAGGGAAGCTGTTGTTGTCGTGACACCTCTTTGCTCGGCCGAAGAACTTCGCCCGACCGAGACAGCATGGCAGGTCGGGAGTCGGGACTACTAGCGAAAAGATAGGATTGCCCAATAGCAGTCTTTCCGCTCTCGGCCGCCTACATCCGTAAGTACGTGTAGAACTGTAGCGGTTGGTAGTAGGAGGTCTTGTAGGCAACTGGAGGTAGTCTGAGGAGAGCTGTCAGGCCAGGTCCAGGGTTGACATAAACCTCAAGACCAATGCCTTGCACAGTTCTATTGCTCGTAGGGCTGGTTACTCAGAAGCAGTCCTGATGACTGTGCGTAAGGCTGCAGTACTTTCCCCAATGCGAAGCACTGAGTTGCCCTATCCTACTTCTACCAAGCTAAGCACAAGTCGTTCGAGGAGCTTCACGCATGTAGGCGAGCAGGCGGAGCTGTGCGGGCACGCGACATCACTGCGCTCAATGCTTGGGTGTGTCCCCAGCTTATTTTCTATTCATTTATTTTTTCCTTTTTCTTTCCCCGTTCAAGTCAATTCTAGCCTCCCTTCTCCACTACTCTGCTGCTGAAATACCATAGGAGCGCAGGGTCTTGAATACCTGTGGCATGCCTTTGAGCGCGATGCAATTCCAGACGAGCCGCCCACCAGCTTCAGCGTGAGCATGATGGCTCGGCTTAAAGTGGAGCTGAAGCTCTCTTCCCCATGGATTCGACCACAGTGCCCCATAGATTCGGCTTAAAGCGAGGCATGGATTCTGTTGTATTTTAGAGTGCTTACACGCGAATACTGACGGAATCCATAACGGCCAGACATATTTGTATCGCGGTAACACCCCTGCACCCTTCGCGGTTCTGGAAGGCGGATGTCGGCATGGAGTCGTCTCCCCTCACTTCACCTTCTTATCGTGCACTTGGTCTCTAGTATCCCGCTTGTGCATGGAACTTGATTCACGTGTTTAGGCTGTGAACCCTTGCGCTCTCCGGCAGCGTATAATCTCTGAGCATAGCTATTGTTTTAACCACTGTAGAGTTTGCCAGCTGCAGTCGTGGCGTGAGAGACTATTCCTGCCGTGTCGGATGTAACGACCGTCGAGCCGAGTTGCGGCGGGCAAGCAGACCGGCTGGAGGAGTCAAGTCTCGATCTCTGTTCCGCTACGCACCCTTCCTGTATTCTAGATGCTCACATGGCGAGTACTGCCGGCTTCGCTGCAGATGGCTCGCCAAGATGGGTAAATGTTCAGTGCCACATACGTTCTGGACTGAGCCCAACCTTGTCTTGATTGAAGCGTCTGCACAAGTTGAGTCTATTTCTCGGAAAGGCGCTCTAACATGAGCAATACAGCAACTACAATTAGTGTACATGTCTTACAGTAGAAGTCCTAGGTCACATACCCGCACCCTCCCAAATAGCTTCATACATGCTACTTCTCCCACTGTATCTGGCGCTCGTTTTGAGGTATATCGTCGTGCAACGTCGGCGTACGACATTGGACGTGTAAGCGTATCCGAGAAGATAATACCACGCCCGCCCAAGCCGCGAACCGCCCGCGAACGCCCCGCTTCCCACCATGTGGTAGCCAAGTTCGAGACACAGCTTAAGCTAAGCAGCTTAAACAGCATTCCTAGCCTCCGCGAGCGGACGCAACGCCGTCAGCCCCACCCAAATCGCTTCCTCAGTGCGGATGGTGCGGCTCCCTTGGCCAGGAACAAGGTTGATATAGTGATCAAACAGCTCCTTGGGATCCCTCACGCCTGCTTCCGTGAGCTCGCTGTCTGCTGATAATGCCGCTTCCAGGCCTGCCACGCCCCCGAATACTAGCAACAGGTGGTTCCATGCCGGCTCCACATGTGCCTCCTCGTCAGCTTCCAGAACCCGTGGTACCGGTATCCCGCGCTCGCTCGTCCCGATGGCGATGTCGTATCCGCCGTCGTATGGGCACTCTGTCAGAATGCCGCTCAGTGACGGTGCTTGTCGGACGCTGTAGCCCCAGTAGTAGCCTGCTTCTTCGCGTGGCGCTTCTGGCGCGACAGCTTCACCTGGGACCTCGCTGCCAGAAGACGGAGCCTGGGCGGGGAGTTTGACAGTGACTCGCGTGTTCTCTTCCACGGCCACAGGTAGACGCACATATTGTGGGAGGCCTGCGTCAACGAGTGTCTCCACGCTACCGTTCTTGCCCTTCCTCTGTTTCACAGCCACACCCTCTCGGTAAGGACACCACTCTTCGCTCCTTAGGTGGTGAGGCATGTCCAAGCTGGGAAGTGCACCGGCTGCTTTCAGGTCCGGATGCATTGGAAAAAGGGCCTTTCTCAGATGGGGTGGAGTTTCCAGATAGCTCAAAACATGGTAGACGAAGAAGCAGGGGTCCGAGAAGGCCGTGTAGCCATCGGCTCCTTCATGGCCAATCTCAGCCTGTCCGTCATCGAACACGACGATCTCGTCTACGGAGAAGACTGCACACGCTCGAGCGATTTGGCCGATGACTCTTGATTTGATATCAGGTGCCTTGACACTGCCACGTATTAGTGAGTGACCGTACCAGTCTTGACTTCAGCTTAGAAAGCGCGATCTTTTTATGGCCTTCGACAGGTGTGGCAAAAATTTTAATAGTCATCTTAATCCGATGGAGGATCGCTCGAGCAAAGCAGCTTCGAATAAGGAAACGCTGAAATCGACAGCATACGTACTTGGAGATAATACTGCCAGGCAGAGCGATACTCAAAGTATGCTGCCGACCTTTCGTTGGCTCGAAAACGGCCGTGGGTTTTGACGTATCCACAGCCTCATATTCGGAAGTCTTTCTTTTCTGATACCGGTCAGCATTTCTTGCTTGGTATGGAGAGTATTCCATACCTTTGCCTTGTGTCCCGACATAATGTGTTGTTTAAATATCCAATATCATTTTCCCCGGCTGAAGCTTTTTCGTTGCGAGGCGTCGCTCAGACCATGCGTCGTCATTCTCAGGACTTTTGCAAGAGCCATACGTCCACGTTGACCACTTTCGAGGCCGTCGTTGCGTACTCACACATCTCTCCATTCCTACCAGTCTAAAAGCAGTGTAGCGTGAGCTACAATCTCTTAAGTCGACATCGTTGGTGAAAAATGCCCAGTACAAGAGCGTACTTTAGGCTTCCAACTCCATCCTCTCCCAGGCTTCCAGTAACACCAACAGCCAGACCTTGCTAAACGCGATCAAGGGAAATATTACCAGTCCCTCACTCAAACACATCACATACCCACGATACTCAGCTGCCAAGATCTTGACGCTGCTCCTACATCGCCGTCACAACAGTAGATCAGCGCAATCGAAGCCGATGCCGTTTCACAGGATGCTGGGAAGCGATGCGCTCTATGCGCTTACATTATTCTTATACAATCCGTATAGCATTTCAAAAATCTTCCATCGGAGCCTTAGCACTGGGACACTGACACAGCCTAGAGTAAATTCTCAATTGATTTCGTGAAGATTGAAGTATCAATTGCCGTCTCTGTCTGTATAGTCATTTCTCATCTGTTCTCATCTGCTAACGCAAAAGTCTTGTGCCTTTTACCAGATCGGTCACGGATAGTCTTCGTGTAGCAAGGGGGGCGGACACTCCACCTTGCTCCCTTCGTCGTACCAAATCCGGCTTTCCTATTCCTATCCCTATTGCACATCACCAGTACACAGCACGCCAAGCTTACGCGCCCCGTCTGCCCGTCGTACTCATCAGGGTGATCTTTTTCCCTTTCTTGCCCTTCTTACCACCGCCGCCGCCTCCTGCTTTCTTCCCACCGCTAGCTGCGCTACCTTCGTCAAGGGACATGCCCTCGACCTCTCCGATCATTTCCGCTTCACGATGGTCTAGCAGGTCCTTCTCCCACCCCTGGAGCCATCCGTCCTCTTGCTGCGCCCACTGCGCATCCGTCGGAAGGCCTGCGACTTCATCATCCGCGGGCGCAATGGCCGTCGTGCCCCAAACTGTGCGGTGCATCGTTGGGCTTGTTCCGGGTGAGCCTAGAGAAGCAAAACCAGAGCCCGCTCGGTTTGCAGGCCAGGGTGGACTTGCCCCCGCTGCTCCCTCACCGGCTGCGCTGGCACTCCCCGAAGCCATACTTGAAGGGAGAGCCTCCCATTCCGCTTCCTGCCAGATTGGCTCGGCCGGCACGCTCGGTCTCTTTCTCTTAATGTGAGCAATTTCTCGCTCCTCGGCCTTTTCGATCCGAACTCTCTCCTTCTCCTCCCTCGCCTCTTTCTCGTCCGCTCTCCTCCGTCGCCGATCAAGCATGGGCTTGAACTCGTGCAACACATGCGGAGGCACCGTGTCGGTCCAATCACACTCCAAGAAGCCCACCTCGCAGCCGTACGGTAGATGTGAGAGGTATTTGACGCGCTTGCGAAGCTCATCGTCCACAACGTGGCCAGATGAGACTCTCTCGACACGGGGGAGTATAGAGGAAGGGAAGAGATGGTAAGAGGTGAAGGCCGATTTGAGAATGCGAATGTCGAGAGGGGAGAGATAGTAATGCTGCAAAGCTTGGTAGAAGAGATACTCGGCAGGCTGTGGCTTCTCAGGCGGGAGACGCATCTCGTGTATCGTTCTAGGAATGTTCGTAGTGTTCGTTGTACTCTCGCTGCTTGCTGGGGCTTCTGGCTGTTTGGTCGCGTCTGATGCCACTGGAGCGGAAGGTGCATTCGCCGCCTGTTTCAAGGCGTACATATCCGGTACACTTTCTTGCCCTTCATTGAACTGTATCGGGGGCCTTTGTTGTGCTTCCGGTTGCTTCGTCTGTGCTACTTGTTCAGGCTTCTTCGGCTGAGTCGGAGGGTTGCCGATTCCTTTCACCTTGTCCTTTGCGTCGTGAAGGAAACGTAGGGCTCGGGCTGTCCATTCGCCGTCTTCACCAAACATTAACTCGTCTTCTTGTGCGAGGGCCTCCACAGCAGTCATGTACTCGTCGTATTGCTGCGTCATGTATTCTTCGCTGCCCTTCATTACCCTTGCGTAGTCCATGACCTCTGCCGCATGATACCAAGGTACTGCATCACCCTTTGAGACCGGATCAGCAGACTCCCGAGGCATGGCTAATGTGTTGCCAGTCCTGCGCTTTATGAGCCGCAGAACTATGTCGTTGCCTTCTCTTGGTGGGCTGTTTTCTTGCCCAATGTACCATCTCACTGGCCGGGTTTCGGAAATGTAGACGCTGTCCCAGCAGATTGGGCACTTCTTCCAGCGTGCTTTCTTCTCGTGTCCAGGAGGACGAACATCATCATCGGAGTGCATGTAGCGAATCAGACACGGCAGACAGAATATATGCCCGCACTTCGCCATACGAGGTGCTGTAGTGTCCCCGAGGCATATTGGACACGAGGCCGCCTGCGACTTGGAGGATGCAATGACTTGCATAACCTGTGCCCAATCAAGGTGGACATCAGCGTCGGCGGCCTGGGCAGAATAGTCCCCACGCGGATCAACGATGAAGCGGTAATTGGCGTGTATGTACCTACATCCGTGTAATCAGTAACCGCATCTGTGAGAATCACCTGGTAGCTACACTCACCTGGCCTTGTCGACGGCATGATAACCGCTGCCCAGCCCCCATGTGTTATTATACCTTCCTTTACCTCCTCTCGGGCCGTTGTAGCTGTGTCTGTGGAAGTCTCGTCCTTGGCTCGGCCTCGGTGGGAGGGCAATGTTCATCAGATGCGTGATATCCGCCTGTTTACCCCGGCGTCCTATGGCGTGCATGGCCGCTTGCTCATCGTCATCTAGCACCTGAAACTTCTTGCCGCTCTTGTGTTTGGGCTTGGCGGACTGGTTGTTTCGGGGGTTGCTTGCAGCAGAGCGCTGATTATGAGAAGCTGAGGCCCCGGAGACGGCGCGTGTGTTCGAGAAGAACTGCTGCGTTTGCGAGATGGATGGGGATTGGGCAGCGTTGCTTGATGCGGACTTGTTGGAGGAAGCGGCCGCTTTGGAAGAGGCAGGCGGCTGGCTCATTGTATGAAGGCGATTATGAGTGGATAAGAAAGAGTGTTTAGTGCTAAGGTGTGACTCGGAACGATGGCCGGGAAGACGGCGTCGGCCTGCTCAATGAAGAGAGGTGTGCCGGTGATTGTCGAATGCCTTGCTGAGGGCCGTGCTGTTATATTCCAGTGCAGTACAGTATGTTTTTGCAGTCGTCTGGAGAACACCCTGATGGGAGTCTACTTTGTACAGGAGACGTGCGAAGCCATGCGAAGCGACATCAGTGACGTGAGGAGGGGTGGCGGCGGGACTCCTCGGATGTTTCCGCTTGCCGCTCTCGACAATGGAACTTCGACGCATCGGCGACGTGCTGAATTGGACCTCAACTTATTAAGAAAAATCGAATTGCCGACTCTCAAACGGTGACGGCAGATCCATTCTCCTCAAGGCTTTCACGTGTTTTCGCCATCTCCCTACTAGGCCCTTCCGTCCCCAAGCAGAAGATTAAAGTTTTTGCCACATCCTCCACAGCAAGTAGCGGAGCTTCCACTCAAAAATGCTCGTCACGGAGTCCTTCAAAGACGTGCCGACCAAACATGGCGGTGACATGCGTACGCCTTCTCTTCATTTCCTTCTTTCTGTAGCATGGCGGTAAGTCTGATAGCACGGTAGGTATCTTCCTTTTCCATCCCTCTATTCCCAACTACCCGAAGGCCACATTCCCGGGCGTTGTAGTCTTCAGCGAGATATACCAAGGTGAGTCGAGGTGCTTTCTTTTTCTCACAGCGTCTCGCCTTCTCCCGGTATTGCCTTCTCTGAAATATCAATCTGAGCCGCAAGTGATGGGTACACCTTTTGAACTACTGTCATCTGACGCTGATCGTTCCTCACTCTTCAGTAACCGGTCCCGTCCAGCGCTTTGCTCGCCAAATTGCCGGTCACGGTTACATTGTTGCCGCGCCTTCATCGTACCATGAATTCACCAGCTCCGAGCCCTTGGCATACGATGGGCCTGGCACAGACGCAGGCAACAAGTGGAAGATCGAGAAACAGCTCTCTGCCTACGACGAAGACGCTACCCTCTCCATCGACACGCTTGTCGGCCTAGAGACGTGCAATGGCCGGATCGGCGCCACGGGCATGTGTCTCGGCGGTCACCTAGCTTTTAGGTGTGCCTTTGACAAGCGTATCCGGGCAGCCGTATGTTACTTTGCTACTGACATTCACTCGGCCACGCTGGCAAAGGGAAAGTCGGATGATAGCTTGAAGCGCGTCAAGGACATTAAGGGCGAGCTCACCATGATCTTCGGCAAGAAGGACACTCATGTGGATGCTGCGGGGAGAGATTTGATTCGAAAGACGCTACATGAAGCCGGCACTACGTTCAGCTTTTATGAAGTGGCGTGGGCGCAGCACGCATTCATCCGTGATGAGTTGAGCAAAGGGAGGTACGATCCGGCTATTGCTGGTATTTGCTTTGAAATGTTGCTAGAGCTGTTCGGGCGTACCTTGAGTAGCGGTTTGGGAGAAAGGGAGGGTGGTGATGAGGAGCCCGAAGATGTGTGCTGAACGGCAACCAGGCAAAACGCCTTCGAACAACGAAGCGGGGAAGGAAAAGGTACTAGGTGCGCATGACTACTATGTAGTTCAGTGTTTGGCCAGGATCGCTTTATGCGTGTCATGCCAGCAGCAGTCGTCAAGCCCTTCATCATCCAAGTGAAACATCTGCGTGGACTTCACATTAGGTATACTTCGATACTGAGCTGTGATGCTCGTCCGCCACTCCATCTCTTACATTTCAATGCCCTTGAACTGGTTCAAAGTTGTAACGCAAGGTTTAGCGATATCGAGAGGCACAGTCTCGCGAAAAGTTGTAGACTCTGAACGCTTTGATTGGTTTTCACTACGGCACTCAAAAAGAAAGTCATACTTCTCAAGGTTGTGATCAACGCACCTCGTGCATGATAGTCGGCGACCCCGAACATCTGCCAGGCTGCCAGCTCCATCTCGGCCTCGGTGGATCAAAGGACCGTACACAGCTTAGAAATCGAATGCACTCTCCCATCTATCACATCCGATATTATACATGATGTATGTGTCTTATGCGTCAAGCACCGCCACTTCGATGTAGAGATCTGATGCTTGGAGAGTCTCCGAACCAAGATTCCATTGTGCCTAAAGCCGATTTCAAACGGACAACGGCCACAAGAGCCGAAGGTGGCCTGCTTCGGTGCCGAGACCAGCTCCAATGTCTCCAGCGGATTTTCTTTTCTTTTCTTTTTTCTGTTTTAGAGTCGTGTTATCCAAGGTATGAAACCGCTAGAGCGCGATAGAATGCATTCGGGTCCAAGCAGGTGTTGAGAGGGGGTGTAACTTGATGAGACCCTGGGCAGTCTTATCTTCGATGGCCTACTCGTTTGAGAGAGTGCATATAAACTCCGAACACTGAAAAACGGTCAAGAAACACAATTCTCCAGAGATGTGCGTAGACACGACCCAGACGAAGCGACAAACGCGCTGTGATCGGCACACCTTGCCCGAGAGAGGGTCTAACAAGCGATTTTGGTGCCGAAAGAAGCAAGACCTCCGCGTCCCAAGGTGGGCCAAGGTCCGGGGCGGCTACCTTATTGGCAAGTGAGTGCAGAACTTGAGGGTGTGACGTTGAGTGTCGCCGCCGCACACATCTGGCGCCTTCTGGTTCGAGATTAGACGCAGGCGAGATGCGTTGCATGATTGCATCAGCAGGCGAATGCTGTCCATGTATCACGCAAGGTCTCGCTGCTGAAGGAAGGACGGAGTGAACCGGTGAGCGACGGAGGAACAACAAGCCTTCCAATTGTGTTGATCCTGTCCAAAGCAGTCGAGTTGTTCCAGCACCGCAACTACAGTATCAGCGTTTTGCATGCAGGCAATACTTTCGGCTTCGGAGCCGAGAGCAGCTATATTGCACATCTTATGACCGTGGGTGCTTCTCATTGGAACCCACTGGGCTAGCTGAAGCGCACATCAAAGATTGGTGTTTTACAGAGGGCGGCAGAGAGAAGTAGCGCCGTATTGGGTCACAGTGGCTGCGGCACTTGTGTTGCACGGCCGAGCGCTCGGTGTCTTGAGCGTACGGCGGACAAGCTCCTATGCGGTGTGCTGTACTGCCTGAGCAAAGAAGAGCAGAGCATTGCAGGCAGTGACACCAACCGCTAAACACAAGGTCGATCAACGTCGCTGCGAAAGAGCATGCCCGAGCATGAGTATGTCGAGGACCGCCAGCATATTATCCCCGCCAACGCTTCCTATCTCCGCGATGTGCTACGCGTGCACAATGGCCGCACAGAGGATCAGGTGGACGAGGAGCTGAGGCAGGAAGCCAGTGCACTGGGGGTCGACGCGAGTATCCTCGGCGCACAACAGCAACAGCAGCAGCAAGAGGAGGGGCAGGAGTCGAGCACACAACAGCAATCGAGCCACCAGCCAGGGAGAGCTTTCTCATCCGAATTGCCACGACAGTCGCTGGAATCGGTTGCATCCCGCTTCTCGCAGTCCACCACCCTGACCTCCAACTTCTCCGACTTGTCGCGCGACCCCCAGCATGCCGCAAATGGACGTGGCCGGTCTCGTGCCTCGCTTTCCTTCAAGGATTACGACGCTTTCATCTCCAAGGGCGTCCCAAATGGGAGGCACTCGTTGTCCTTCCCTTCACCGCCCAGTACCCCCTCGCACTCCACCTTCTCCCTGCCGCTCTCTTCCCCGGCCTCGTCTCCTCGACGCCACTTCAGACGCATCCGAGGCCTTAGTATGCTTCGCTTGAGCAGGAGCGGCTCCACGAATTCCTTGAACGATAGCTGTCCTCACTGTCCACAGGACCAAGCCAGCCAACGTCGCGCGGTACATAAGCTTCCCTGCGGCCATCAACTCTGCACTCAGGCACTACGGAACACGATCAAGTCGGCGACGGAGAGCAAGAAAGGCGCTGTACCGAGCTGCTGCGGCCGCCCTATCCCTGGGAAGCTCGTTGAGCACGTAATGACACAGGCCGAGCAGCACGCACTATTGGAGAAGCTAGAACAGTGGGACGAGGCCTCGTCGATCGCAGCGTCTACGACTAGCGAAAGACGCACATCAGTAGCGTCACGTAGACCGGGTGCTTTGTCCGCAGAGAGCCGCACAGCGTCCGACGACTCGAGGGTAGACACTGTGGCACCAAAGCTACAGCAAGAGCTAGACAGAGTAATGGAGCGGGCGGACTTTAAACAATTGCGCCAGGATCAGGCAGAGCAACGCGATCTATTCCTTGCGTGGATTGAGCGGCAGCGCGCAGAATTAGACGTACACCACAGCCATCTACGACAAGAGATGCGAGCCCGACAGGAGCAGGCCATGGAGGAACTTTCCGACGTACATGTTGCCGCCATGGCTGACGCCGAAGACAAGCAAGTCAAGGCCGAGGCCGATATGCGAGAGGCCCATGCCAAGGAAAGGCAGGATACTGCAACAGCCCTGAAACATATGGAAGCCTACTGTGCAGGCACGTACAGCACAGGCGACGCACATTACCGCGTTGTCACGGATCAAGATCGCTCTGAGCTGGACAAAGTCCAACGCTCACGAGATCAGATGGACATCAAGCACGAGAGCGCCATCAACGTCTTACGAGGCGAGCAGAGCCGACGATTAAAATACCGTGCCCAACGGCAAGACCGGGAGATGCAGGAGCTACGACGTATCCATCGCAGGGAGGAGGCCGAAGTCGAGAGAGGTTTTGCAGAGGAAGCCCATCGACTGGATGACCTCGTGGCAGAGAAACGAGTCAGTCTGCGAGCGCGCTGGCAGGTCCAGGCCGCGATCATCGTGAAGAAGTTCGAACGGGATACAGGCACTAGCGTGCATGCGAGATTACCGTCGGTGGAGTGGCAAGAAGGCACGGTAGAGAAGGCGGTGAAACCGAGGACTCCTAATGGCTTTGCGAATTACTTCAGCAGTCACTACGACCGTCAGGAGAATGGGAAGCCGGGGGTGTCTACTGGCTGGTTCGTCCGGGGTCGTCCGCAGAGGACTTGGTAAGAGTAGCGAAACTCGCCCACTGCGAGGACCGATGATGCAAGTAATAATTGATACACGAATATTATGACTAGCACTGAATGCATATAAGCGGGTCTGTCTCGCTATTAGCGGATATGAAATTCTGAACAATATTTTTGAGCATGATCAAGAAACTACGTGTGCTGTACACCTAGGGAAGCCCAGTCCTAATCAAGAGTGCAGCCGTGGTAAAGCCCTCAACTGATACTATGTATGTATGCGTCGCTCACTCACCGATAATCAACGTGAGGCCTGGGGGCCCTCCTGCAGTTCCCCCCCGGCCCGCCACCGACCAGACTGCTCTCCAGAGATTTTCCCTCACCCACCGCTTCCTTACCCCTTGTACTCCTCACTCTGCAAAAACCTCCTCACATTCTCCCTCCCCTCCACCGCATCCGCCAATTTCGCCAACCGCGGATACTGCTGCAACCCCGCCCGTCCATCCTGCGTCAGCTGCTCATCATGGCAGACCTGATAGATGACGAGGTCCGCATACGTGATCTTGTTGCCCAGCACGTAGGGACCCGACGTCGACAGGGAGTTGCTGCTTAGATGTTGCTCCAGCGCTTGCAGGAACTGCGGCCGTTTCTCTGCCATGTGGCGCGGGTACTCGACGTCTTTGTTCGGGTGGAAGAAGGCGTTTACGAAGGCCGATCGCCCTGTTTGTTTTGGGTTGTATCAGCTAGGCAATTCCTTCACCTTTTTTTTTTTCTTTCTTTCTTTCTCCCTACGTATGTAGGTGTTTCCGGAAATGAAAGCTGACGAACGTACAATCAATCGTCAAATCACACATCGCATCCGCCCAATACTTCTCCTCCTCGCTCTCCCCCTCATATTTCCCCAACAACCGCGCAAAATGCCGCAGCATCGCATAGCTCTGCACGAGGATGCGTCCATTAAGCTCCACGACGGGGATGGTGGCGTTGGGGTTCATCTCGGCGATCTTGGTCCGTTTGTATTCCGGGTACTCGGCGTTGTTGTACCGCACGTCGTCGAAGGCGATCCCCGCGTCGATCCAGAGGAGCCGCACCACTTGGCCTCGTCCCCGCGACATGAAGTCGAGGTAGTGCATGGTGGGCACGCCGCCGATGGCTTTGTTGGCCGGGGATTCCTGGCCGATGCGGTGGGTGGTGGGCATTTTGGTTTGTTTTTTTTTTTTTTTTTTTTTTGGTTCTTGTCCTTGTAGCCTTAATTCTTGTTCGAAACCCTTGGGAGAGGCGTGTTGGAAAGTCTGCAAGAAGTCGTAGAGATCACTGTTTCAATAGTGGGAATGAAATAGCAAGAGCTCAAAGTACCTAACTTGTTATTTCAACGTCACAAGAAAGTCGATTTGGAATATGATTTCACTGCATGTCTAGCTCACGACCGAACTTTCATCAAGAAGAGCTACGTAATGTGTCCCAGCACTCGATAGGGTGCCTCAAGTGGATGACAGATCTCACGAGCTCCGTCAGTGCTGTAGCAAGCTGCATTTCCGGGAGCTTGGGCTGGTTCAGCTGGCTCGTTGGAAGGAGGGGGATGAACGCGGTCCCAAACCTACTTTTCCCCGAGACACGTGATCTTACCACAGAGAGCCTAAGGGCAATTTGGCGTATGTCCAAGGTAAAAAGTACGCAGGAAAACGAGAATATGTTGCGATTGAATATTATTTTCCGGGGGGCCATACGTGTTGGTATCTTTTCTTTCCACATCAGCTAGGTGTGTGGCCGTGATCATACATTATCCAACTTGCCCCCCTTTCTTCCCCTCCACTTCTTTTGTCTCTTCGATCTTGGGCTGATGCCTGCCTCCAATCTTTCACCCATAATGAGTTAATTCGTCTCCCCCCCTCCAGGATGCTACTTCCACAGCAACAGCTTATAGCTGAGAAACATCATCTATAAAAACAAAACGACGATTTGACCTCCTGCCCATGAAATAAGTCCAGAGGCCGTGCTGTGCCGCTGCAAGCACCATGGCCGCAGGTGAAATCGAAACGAGTTAAAAGGAAAACAACGCACGCGCTTCGCTTGAACGTCGAGCGCGAAAAAGTGCAAAAAAAAAAAAAAAAACGCGTCCCAGCCGATGGATTGCAAACGAAGCAATCCGCAATCAGATCACCCACTCCCTCCGCCACCGCTGCCGCCGCTATGCCCGACCGTCGTCCCGTTCTTCAAACTGATACTCCGTCCCATCAGATCGCAAGAGTACCCACCCCCGAGACTGACATCACTAGGATCGATAGTCTTCCCGGAAGACGTCCGACCGTCTGCGAAATAAGATTGGAGATTGTGCTGGGCGGTGACGGCAGGGTTTAGCTCGCCGGCAGCCTGGAGGACGTAGAGGACGGCGATACGGGCGAAGTCGAGGGTGGTGCTGTCATCTTTGATGGAGGTGGATGGTGAGGCGGTTGCGGAAGGGGAGCTGGAGGGGGATGCGGAGGAGGAGACGCCGGGAGGTGAGCCGGTCTCGTAGACTATGCCGTTACTCGTCGCTGCATGGTTGGTCGCCGAGGTAGTTGAGGAGGCCTGTCGTTTCTGTAGGGTCGGAGTGGGTGGCGATACCTCGTCAACCGACCTTTTGTCGCCAGCTTCGTTATTAAACGTCACCAGCGCGTTCTCCGAGTTGCAGCTCAGGTCGCTTCCTGAGAATAGGCCGAGAATCGTCTCGGAATTCAGCGGCACGCTGAAGTTGCTGGCTCCGTTAAGCAATCTTGGAATTGCATCGCCTACCGTGGCATCGCTTGCCGATCCGACGCTCATCGATGTGCATCCCGCGCTTCCCTCAGTGCCGCAAGACTGGCCAGTATAACCGTTGACGCAAAGACATTGGCAAGTCCCTGAGCTTGTGAGAACATTAGTTCCTCCATTTTGGCAAGTCAGTTGCTCTCGACACGAGCTCAGTGCCTTGGTCGTCGTGCTCATGGTATCTGCACCATTGCTGTCATCCTCGTTACTCGGCAGGTAGATCAGAACAACGGGTACAACGACAGCTGCGGCGATGAGCAGAAGAAGGAATGCCAGGAGAAGCAAGAAGAGCCACAGCGGCATTCCGCAGCAGCGTCTCTTTCCCTTCCTATCTCCAAAGTCACCACCATCACTGTCACTGCCGAGTTGTTGAGAATGGCGTGTGCTTCCACGACCCCATGTGGGCGCCCTTCCACGATCCGCCTGTCTCGAAACAGGTGTCTCCCTTCCAGGCGCAGGGAAGCTTGAGAGGATCGCAGAGATGCCACCAGCAGACTTTCTCTTGTCATAACCACCTTTCTCCGTATCTCCAGCTTCTTCGAGAAATTGCTGCATCCCCAAACGGCTCGCCGTTCGTCCCCGGTCAAGATTCGATGCCAGTCGTGTAGCACGCTGAATCAGGTCCGGTAAGCTGGTCAACGAGCCTCGAGCCTCGGCATCACGGACAGCGTCGACATCCAACCGGGGAGGGCGACGCCTTCCAGCTCGCTCAGAGAGGCCGCCGAGCGGCTTCTTAAGCGGCTCCTCGGGTGTCTCCTCCGCGCCTGAAATGGCACCGCCTTTCTCAAGTTCCGCAAGGATATCAGAGACGCGCGGGTCATCCGTGGTGGTACCGCCTCCGACTTCTTTCGACAGCGGCGAGGGTTCGCGGGAGCGGAGAGAAGGGTCCTTCCCTAGACCAGCACCCAGCAATTCTTTCGAAGGGGTCTTCTTAAGAATCCCACCCAGCTTCTCAGTTGAAGACTTCTTCTTGTGTGCCTGCTTCGATTCCGATGATGGCTTCAGTAGACCTGCACCATGCTTCAGCGCATCACTACTACTCGTCCTCTGGGACAAGTTATCGAGCGACTTCTTCTGCGCTAGTGCAGCACCAGCAACCATCGGCACAGCGCCTGCCTCCCAAGCCTTCTCGTCAGGCCCTTCGTCGTTCCTGGCTTCGTCACTGAACTCCTCATCCTCCCTGTCCCAGCTTCTCCCTTGCTGCTTGTACGCTGGAGGTGCTCCCGCTGACGCATCCTGCATATTTTGGGACGCACTCATCTTCCGCTGCTGGCTGGGCAAACTCTCCAGTCCAGCACCATCTCCTTTCTCGCTAGCCCTTCTCACCTTATCGCTGCTTGTTACAGTAGTAAGGATCGGCTTGCTTTTCCTTCCCAGGCTTGCATGCCGAACTAATGTTGCTGGCTCAGGACTGGGTTGCTGCTCTCTGTTGTTTCCAGAATTTGCTTCTTCATGACTAGACAGCGGAGACGGCTCGTAAATCGAGTCGTCATGGCTGTACTGACTTCCTGTCTCTACAGCACTTACCGGCCTTTCGACACCTGGCAGGCTTGGGCGACTACCCGCATCCTGAAGGTAGTAATCAGGCACTCCAATCGGTATATTGCTCGCATAAGATTTCATGCTGTCGTGTCCACCTCCGCCAGGTCCTCGATCTCTGCTGAGCGTACGCATACTGCCACGCATGCTCTCCGACTCCTCGACGATGGGGTGCACCGGCGCGACGTCGGGATAGTAAGATGATGGACCTCGTCGTGCCGATGGCGGAGGACCGAGAGGTGGACGCTTTTGCGCCTGCGTGAACGCGCCTTGTGTGTATTGCGGTTGCGCTGGTTGCGAATATGCGACGGATGGCGAGCTGTAGCCGTCTCCAGTCCAGTGGCCTGAGCCGTGATGCGCAGGTGGTGGTGCCGGCGGTCCTTGCTGGTATTGTCGATTAGCCGGAGCGACGCGTGCTCGGGCAGGCTCTGGTACTGGCTGTCGATATTCTGGCCGTTGAGGCCGCTGAGGATATCCTCGTGAACTCGGCGGCGGTTGCTGTCGAGGTTGTGGAATCGGCCAGTTCTGATCACTTTCGTAATACTCCGGCTCATCGTACTCACTGCCATCATACAGACTCGCAGACGGATCGTGGACGACAGGAGGTGGTGGAGGGGGTCTTGGTCGTACTTGGTGCCTTCCACCACTCGAAGGCGTGTTGCCGCTTTCACCAGGCCGATGGGGTCTCATCGGTCGTGCTCCATACGGAGGTCCCGCCGCCATCCCAGAGCCAGCTGTAGCTTGTGGCGGGTGCGGTCTCCTCTGGCCTGGAGCTAACATAGGTCTTTGCTGTCGTGCTGTTTCGGCATAAGGGTAGCTGGGTATGCCATACCCGCCATTGCTGTTATACGAGTAACTCATCGATCATGGGACTCAGCCTGCACCGTGAGCTGCAATGGCCGTTAGCGTAGACTGCAAGGGCAATTGCGCAGCAGTCCAGATCTAGCTATGTCGCGCAGGCTTGATCAGACCCGGTGCATCGGTGCAAGGGCAGCGTTTTCGTCGTGGTGGTATTGTGCTCCAGTTCTCGGTATCGACAACAAAGCTGATGCAGCTACCCTTGTCTCTGGCGGGGATGCCCAGTCAAGAGGGCCAACGTCGTGTGCGCTCGACGCCACGAATTCGTAAGTGCACGCGGCCTGCCGTGCGATGCTTTTCGGTCGTTCAAATGCCGGTCCAGCGGAGGGGTGTGAACGTATGTACACTGCCGTAGGCTGCGGCTCCGTCGAGTACCTCTTGCAGCAATCACTGCGGTCTCCTCAATATCACCGTTGTCGTTGAACGCGGGGAGATACTGGAATGTTTTGGGTACGCGACAAATCCACAGTGGTACGATCGGGGCAAACGAGTGTAATGGTAACGGATGAATGAATATTGTTCCCTGCTCCCATTGTCAGCCATTGAGCCTGAGGCCGGTCATCTTCCTTGCCACTTACAGCCAGTTGTGCGACCCTCAAACGGTGAAGATGCGATACCTGATCATGCAAACGAAGGGACTCGGGTGAGAAAGGCAATAGATCAGCGGGGAAGAAGAAGAAGAATGTCGATCGACACCCAGCGAAGGCAGGCTGCTTGCGAGGTCACGGCCAGGCGTGAAGTAGGACTGCAAGAAAGAAGAAGATCCGACGCCTTCGCAGTTTCGCCCATCGAGGCCGCGAAAGCCCCCCATTCATTCATTCAATTGGCCCTGTCTCAAACCCTCGCTAGCGTCGACGGGAGGAAATAGGCTCCTGTGGGGGCGGGTCAAACCTTCCAAACACGCAGCGGAGAAATTGCGAAAATAAATAGCACAGCCGAGCTGTCAATACCTTATTAGGAGTACTACAGTCCTGCGTCATGCTCGACTGGTCTGTTAAACTATTGCGAAGTAGCACGCTCGTTTGTGGCTCATCATTTGGCATGTATAACAACCAACAAATCGCTCCGTCTGTATACGCAGATTGGAGGTGGTAATCTGCACCGAGAATCTCATCACGCATTGTGAAACGTAGCGGCATTCGCTTCCTGCTCCTCCGACCAATCACGCGTCGCGCCTCATGTCGCCTCTCGTGCTAGGTTGTATCAGCTTGACCAGTCATCGAAAGAGAGAGGACCAGACGGAGCGACCTGCGTGCCTCAGATGTCGCAGCTTGCTCTTCGGTAGAATTCGATCTCGACACCGTGGTTGTCTTCAGTGACGCCATGATGCCTGCCAACGGAAACGGCGAAGGTCGCAAGGCGAGCTGGCTTGGACCGTTGCTCGTCCTGATAGAGGCCGATGTACCAGCGGGCGAGAACGACCGTTTTGCCCTTCTAATACGTAAGCCCGAGTCTAGAAGATACTGAGAACGTCCATTTTGAGGCTTGAGGAGGAAACGACGGGATCACCGGTGGCGATGACGACGGCGCATACATTCGAGACCGCTGCCTCGAAGTGGGCCACGTCCAGCGACCGTGCTTTCGTCCACGCGATTAGACGCGATTCTATCCGGGACCACGCGCGCGACATCTCAAGAGCTTTGCGAGCGATTTCTCAATTAGTCGCAATCTTATAAGACCACACGCGACATCTCAAGAGCTTTGCGCGAACGTGGCGATTTTGTCAACCACGACATAGAAACATGACGAGTAACCATCGCCTCCTAAGGCGATCATACGAGATTCTTAGATATCATAATCCCTTCTCCATCATAAGGCAAAAGCGTAACATCATTCTCATCATGTCCAACCCTAGGTCGTTTCCCATCATAATTCCCAAGCCGACCCGCCGTGACAACATCAATGCCCCCCATCAAACCCCTCGTACACGCCCCCCAGCACCACCACCACAGCCCCCACAGAGCAGCACCCGCGTGACCTTCCGCCACCTCCCCATCGGATCCCCCCGCCCCTTCTCCCTCCTCCTCGCCGTCTGCTGCCGGCCTCCTACTCCCTGCGTCGACGCCGAACTCCCCGTCGACCACTTCTTCTTCCACGCCAATTTCCGCCGCAGCGGCACGCCCTCCTCGTCGTCGTCCTCGAAGAAACACGCGGGATAATCACTATTGTCACTCCCGCCGCCTACGGCACCCAGCAGCGACCCAAACGACGTCCGTGGTCCCCCATCCCGGACCGTAGTCGCTGTCGGCGACGCGATCGTTTCATCTGACCACCGACTCCGGTCCGGCGGCGAGTTCGCCGAGACGGTTGTTGATGAGTAGTACTCGGTTTTGGGCGTCGTGGTCGCTGTCGAGGACGCCGACGCGGTCGTGCTTGAGCTTAGAAGCCGGAGCGGGATCTGGCGGTCTGAGGTGGACCGGTGCGAAATCATGCTGTCTTTCCTGCTGCGCATGGAGCGCGGGAGGCTTTCCTTCCGCGGGCGGAAGGCCGGGTTGGGTTGTTGGTATGGTGGCGTGGAGACCGGTTGCGTGAGGGTTGTGGGGGGTGGTTGCGCGGCGGCTTTCGGGGTCGTCGGGATCTGAGGCACCCGGTTCGCGCTCACGTTCGGGCTTGGGAAGAGGCTGTACGTCTTCTTGTGCAGGGTTGGTCGGACACATCGGTCGGCGGATGTGGGTGGGCATTCGCCTGTTGACGTCTCGGATCTCTCAGCACCAGCTTGTGTGTTGCTTTCGCTCGCTAATGTCTTCGCTCGTGGGCGCTGAGGTAGTGCATCGTGATGTCTGGGTTGCATTGGCGTGCTCGATTTCAGGCCGAAATCAAAGCGCTCAATTGCTGGATCACTTGTTTGTGCTTCCGAAGTCTTAGGTGCGCTATCACCTGCTGTTGAAGACGTTGCCGGTATTGTCGGGCTACAACAAGGTGATGCGTCTCCGGTATAGTAGTCTAAGATCCCGAACGACATCTCGGACTGGCGTCCAACACTGCGTTTCGATTGCGCGCCAGGTGACGGAGCCAGGTCTCTTGAGGGAATCCGGGTCATCGTCCGACGTGACCATGATGTAGGCGCCGCGAGGTCCACGACCTCTGGGGCTCGTGGACTCGCACGGTCGGCGGATCGTTGAGAGCAATCGAATGCATCGTGCTGCAAGTGAATCTTTTCCTGATCTAGTGGTGCAGGCCGGTCCTTTCGTTTAATAATCCTTGATAGTTTTGCTGCTTCGCTCCCATCCTTGTGCTTGACCGCCCTGCTTTGACCGCCAGCTTCAATGTCGGTATAGTGAAATGTCGACATGTTCTTTCTGCAGACGGAGAGGAGAGACGAAACGCGCCAAATTGTGAAAACGGCACTGTGCAGGATGGGCACGCGCGCTACATACTTACCTACATGCTTAGGGCCACCCGGAGGAATGGGGAACTTCTCCTTTTTGTCAACAACCGTTACGCCTGCGTCGAGGTTCAACATATCAGACCCTCACAAGCTTACCTAAGGTATGCAAGGGGCCGCTGCATGTTTTCCTTAAGTTATGGAGAATATGGGCGGGGTGTTATAACACCAATGCAATTTCTCGCGCTTCTATTGACGCCTGTTAAGGGTTCTGGAAGAAATCTCTGCAATAGGCCAACCTCTTAGACCGCTTTCTTTTGCAGCAATATTCCAGGTTACCCCATTTTTTTCCCTTTTCCAACTTGTAGGGCTTGGGCTACCAAGGCCAGGTCTTAAGTGACTTGAAGTGCGTGCAGCAAGGTCAGCCAGGAGTTTCTCGGGAGAAGCGACGCAGGTATAGCGCTCGATCCTCCTCCCTGACTCCCCGGGTGGTGCGCCTCCTGTTGAGAAGACTGGTACACATTCGCCAACTATTGCGCGAATGCAGGTATGATACAGCTCGAGACCAGGATGAAATAATCGGTGGCGGGAAAGGTGAGGGTGGAAGGTGAATGTCGGCGACGATCATGGCGAACGCTGTGTGTGCGCGCGCCCGAATGCTGAGCCGAGCGAGATCATGCCGACAAGGCCGAGGTCCGCGTGTTGGAAGCCAGAAGCCGATCCCACAGGTTTCTTCAGTGATTTATCGTGCACCGCAACCATGATACTGGAGGTCTATCGGAGGGAAAATGTCAGCGTCGGGAAGATGGAAGCGCTATCGTTAGGTGAAGTTTTCCATCTGGCCGCAAGGCACAGCTCTGCTTCGTCTTCATCATTAGATCGAGCAAATAGAAAAAGTGCGGAACGCATTGCTGCTGCTGGCGGAGTTTCCAAGAGAACATCTACAAGGTAGAGTGATTGTTGTCGTCCAAACCATCGACAGCCTGGGGTCTGGAGCCTCAAAATACAAACGGCCATTATGGCGACTGAATCAAGGAACGGCCATGCCAGCGGCTCAAAAGACAACGACTACTTCGCCACCAACCCAAAACCGCCAACCCTAGAGCGTCAAAGCACGGCAGCCCGCACCTTCATCAACCAGCACGCCTCAGCAAACCGCAAAGTCGCCCTCGTCACCTCAGGCGGCACCACCGTACCCCTGGAAAACCAAACCGTCCGCTTCATCGACAACTTCTCCGCCGGCACCCGCGGCGCCACGAGCGCCGAATACTTCCTCGAGAATGGCTACGCCGTCATCTTCCTGCACCGCCAGTTCTCCCTGCTGCCCTATTCGCGCCACTACAGCCACAGCACCAACTGCTTCCTGGACTTCATGACGCACGACGCCGCGGGATCCGTCGTCGTCGACGACGAGTTCCAGGACCAGATGGCCGCGGTCCTGGATCGGTATCGCAAAGCCAAACGCGAGAATGCTCTGCTGCTGTTGCCTTTCACCACCGTGAACGAGTATCTCTGGACCCTGCGCGAACTGGCTATGCTCATGCAGCCGCTAGGCGCCAACGGGCTTTTCTACCTCGCCGCCGCCGTCTCCGACTTCTTCGTCCCCGCCGAGCGCATGGTGGAGCACAAGATCCAGTCTTCGGAGGACTTCCATCCCGCGCAACAGCAGCAGACCAATGGGTCCTCCGGCCCCACCAACAACAACGACGCCATGAAACCCCCCGCCGCCCACATGGAGGGGAAAAGTCTCATCATCGACCTCGACCCCGTGCCGAAATTCCTCAAGCAGCTCGTTGACGCCTGGGCGCCGCAGAGTATGATCATCAGTTTTAAACTGGAGACGGACCCGGGGCTGTTGGCAAGGAAGGCCCGGTATGCGTTGGAGAAGTACTCGCACCACCTCGTGATCGGGAACCTGCTCACGACGCGGAAGTGGGAGGTTTTGTTCGTGTCGGCCACGGGGGGCGAAAGGTGGATCCGCGTCCCCGCCGCCGCCAGTCGACGGACGAAGAGTGCAACGGGTAGGGAGCTCATGGATGATGAGGCGCAGCAGCAGTCGCGTGAGCCGGCTGTCGAGATCGAGTCGTTGATTGTTCCCGAGGTGGCGCAGATGCATCGTGACATGATTTCCAAGGCTGGACGAGGGAGCTAGAACTTTGCGCTTTTTGAAAAGGGTGAAAAAGAAAGGAAGATAGATAGATTGCATCAGATCATATCATGAGATACCCAGTAGACACATTTGCCGCGAAATCTAGCAAGTATCGTGAAAGGGGGTCGGGCCTTTATATATCCAAAAAAAAAAAAAAAAAGATATTTCTGACAAGCTTGCGCTATGATTTTGTCTCTTTCTGTCGTAATAGGATTGTGGTTTAACTTAAACAACACCCCCGCCTTTCCGTCCTTTTCTCTTACTCTGCTTCCATTGAAAAATGCCTAACTGATTGCCACCCTGAAATGTCTATTCCAAACGCCCATGCGCTTTGCGAAAGTTTCTCTCCAACGTAAAAATCAACGTAGTGTACAAGTCTCTTGTTTTCTCTTGTATGGATCTTTCCCGCTTTCTTCGCGCCTATTCTCTTCTTGCCGAAAGGGCGATTTGGAAAAGAAAGAGAAAAGAGAAAAAGAAAAGAAAAGAAAAGAACAGGGTCGTCTACACCAACCCATCTGATGAATCGCCATCCCCTCCTCCTCCTCCTCCTCCTTCCCCTTCTTCTTTCTCTCCCTCTCTCTCTACCCAGCAACCAACACCCAAACCAAAAAGAAAATCATCAACACCCCAAACATCTTAGCAATCAGCCACCGATTCCCCTGCACCCGACTCCAGTACTTCATCAGCTCGCGCTGGGCCCCCTCGACATTATCCACCACGTCGTCCGTATTCGCGTCGATCCGCTGGATCTGCTCCGCTTGCTCCGACACCATCTGCGCCAGCTGCCCGAAAATCCCGCCTAGTTCGCCGATCGTGCGTTCGATCGCTTCGATCGCTTCGCCGCGTTGTTGGATGTAGGTGTTGGAGGAGGAGCCTTCTTCCATGATCTGCAGTTGTTGTTGTTGGGTTGCGCCGCTGGGGCCGGGGCCGTAGAGGGCGTTGCCTGCGCCTGAGGGGTCGAGGGAGAGGACATCTTGTTGTTGTTGATGTGTTCCCCCCTGTTGTGGTTGTTGGCCGGGTTTCGGACTCCGGCCCCGGCTCGGGGTGCTGTATAGCGGGCTGTCTCGCCCGGGATCCATGCGCGCCGCTGCCTGGCTCTGCTGCGAGACGGACGAGACGAAGTTGTCCTGTCGACTGCGGCTCGCCTGGATGTTCTTCGTTCGCACCTCGAGGACTTCTTTGAAATTCACCGTTACGCCTGCCAATCGGTCTTGTAATAGGACGACCACGTTCTTGTTATGCTCGCCTTCTTCTTTCGCGCCCCGATCTGCTGCTGTGCCTTGCTGTCTTTGCATCTGTTGGAGCGCTCCGATCTGCTGGTTCATGGCCGCGAGGTCTTGTTTGATCACATAGGTCAACTCGGCTATCTCCACCGGCCGGTCGTCGAAGAGGGTTTTCCGCTTCGCGAGCTCTCCTAGCCGTTGGAGCTTCCCCATCGTCGCACTGATGCCTCGTCCGATATTCGCCGCGTTGCGCGCAAACTCGCTCCTCTGTTTCCGCGTCGGTGGGGTTGCGGTGCCATTTTGCTGCTGCTGTGATAAGAGAGGTTGCTGCTGTGTTGAGCCGGGTTTCCGTTGTCTCGCGAGGGATTTCTGGGCTTGGGCGAGGATGGAGCGGAATTCGGGGGTGCGATCTTGGATGGTTGCGGTTTGAGACATGATGATGGTGGTGGTTGCGGGACAGGCGTGCGCATGCGCCCGGGGAGTGGTAGTCGGCGAGGAGATACAAGTGGTGACGACGGCGTAATTACAGCGCTGTCGCTAGGAGGCGGGCCCCTGGCCTACGAGTGATGCTGTGCTCGTCTCGCCCTTTCGTCTACTGTGGACTTTTCGCGCAAGGTCGCGGCTCCGACAAAGAAGGGCGGCTATATTTGGACGGCTACTTGGGTGCTGCACAAGGGGTGGGAAGTGGTGGTGGATGCGTGATATAGGTGTAGGCTAAGAGTGAAGAATGTGTGCAAGAGTACCTTGTAGGTATACTACCAGAACTACCTACAGTAGGCGTGTACCAACCTGGCCTCACTGCACTGGCCTCTCCCCCAAACTTCCAAGCCACTGGCAGCCAGGCGAGCCCGCGTCACCCACGCAGTTGCACGGGTTGCACGCACGCAGGTGGCGGCGAAGCCTCGGATCCGGGGGACAAAGAAGCCGACGGGCCCGCAACTGGAGGCGCGGGTGATGATTGTGTACGCGTTGCTGTCGTCAAGCCTACCTACCTCCTAGGTATACAGTACTCTATACGCCGACCTCCGTACATACATATGTAGTAAAAAAAAAAAGAATTGAGAATAGGCTCAGACGGCAAGCGACGGTGGATTGATTACGGTACGGCTGTTGGCATTACACGCCTTATCCCCTTTCCTGGCCTATAGCACTCCCGGCACATGCGTCGCCTGTTGACGTCGTGATTGGTTGGGCGCGTCCAATCTCAGCCTTGATCCGAGCTCAGGGCCATCGTGCACCCAACTGCACCATTCCCGGACACGACGTCTTCACGCCAATCCTACTACAGTACTGTACGCAGTAGCAGTGGCGGCGCCTGTGCTCGTTCCTAGGCGTTGAACCTCGCCTACCTTAGCCCCGCCGCCGTGAACCACCTCTGTCATCCTTATCCTGTCCTCCTTCACTGTAATCGTCATCGCCCGAGCGTCGTGAACATCAGCATTCCCGGTGACGCGGTTGAGATAGCCCACCCTCGCAGCCTGCTACAACGAAAGCGACGCCCGAGCAGAATGACCGAGCGCCTCGCCCTTTAATCGCCTGTTCCCCATTTCACACTACGGTGCGATATGGCCGGAAATCAACCGCTGTCTTTCAAGACGGTGCCTGGCCGCAACAGGACTCAGAAATGGTCCCAGGCAAAGACATACAACTACGATGGGGATGAATGGGGAGGTTATGATCCATACGATGAATACGGCGATTACGATGACCAAGCTGCGTCTGCCTCGCAAACACAACCACCAAAACCACAAAGGCAGAACAGCTTCGATGCTGGGGACGAGCGGCGGAACTTCAGCGCCGGGTACGTGGAGCACTCCAGGGGTATGAGTCCGACCGCCGCCAGTACGACGTCAACTGGCGCAAGACGACCCTCAACGGATCACGCCGCACGAGCGGCGGCGGTGGCAGCGGCTGGCAGGTCAAGTCATGAATATGAGACGCGGCCGAGAGGGAGGAACTTTACCAATCCGGAACAGGTCCCGCCGCCCCTCGCCATGCACTCCAGCCCTGCCCGCTCGACTGGAAGCGGAGTATCGGCCCAACAGGCCTTTCCACCCCGGAAGAGCAGTATAAGCAACAGTGCCCACAGCGGGAGTCCAGCCCCAAGTGCACGGGCTGCACCCGCTGCTAAACCAGACACTGATAAGCCATTGCCTTTTGTGAGACCGAGCGACATTTACAAACGCGTGCCCGAGGAGCGCGAGAGAGAAAGGGCGAACAGCATGGATTCTAGCCGCCGGAGCATGGATAGCAATCAGCGCGAACCATCCCCGGCTGCCATCAGCAGTCCAACCTCGTCCAGCATGGGTGCAGGAAGAAGGCCAAGTTTGGATCCTGTCGCAGAGTCGCGAGAGTCGCGTTTGATGGAGGAGCCTCAAACGTCTTCCCTGCCTGCGGTGGAAGAAAGGGCGGCCTCGCCGGAATTCGCACCGCAGCCAGAATATAAGCCCCTGTCAAGCTTGCATTCTGGCGATGAAGGCACGGAGGAGTCGCAGCGGAAGAAAAGCACGAGTCCTGTGCTGCCGCCTGTAAGTAGGATTTCAGGATTCGGCAGTGATTTCATCAGTGGGACAAGTAGAGAGCCCTCGCAGGAACCTGAAGCTGCTCGGGCCGGGCAGGATCAGGACCACGTGCAGAGTACCATTTCTCGCGTTATGCAATCGCCTGTGGAGCCCGCGTCGCAAGAAAATGCTCCCGCTGAGGCTTCTGGAGCATCTCATGACCCGGAATACGCTTCAGAGTCTCCAGACAAGGACGGAGGCGCTGCTGCTCTGCAGCATCAACCGAGTAGCGGATTCCGATCTGTCGTCAACACAGCATTCGATCGGAAAGACGACAACTCTGTACCTGCTACTCCGCTTTCCAGAGACAACTCAGGTTCGCATTACTCACGAGGCACCGATGGGCTTAGTAGAAGCAACACAGATTCTACTGCTGGTATCAGTCCAATCATGAGCCGTGTGCCTTCTGCATCAACTGCCCAGCAGAGACCGTCAGTCATTGCCGAGGAGCCCTCTACTCGAACCCCGACTCAGTCAAGGCCTGCGAGCGGAACTCACGAAGTGCCAAGAAAGCCATCGCCCGGACATACGAGGGACTTCAGTAGCGGCAGTGCGTCTAGTATCGTACAGCCAGGTTACAGAAGATCTTTAGACCCGCCCTCAAGCGGCAACTCCCCAGCGAGAACGCCTGCCCTGGAAGATACGGACAGTAGACGCCTTAGCACACCTCTGGCTGCTGAGCATGTAGCCGAGACACCTGACATTCCAGACCAAGCAGCCGAGATGCCCGAGCCTCATCTGGCGCCGGCGGACACACCGGCCAGTGAAGTCGCGCCCTTACCATCTCCGCGAATTGATACAGAGCTGCCAACCCGAACCAGAGGGCGAAGTGGCACCGACTACAGCACTCGTGAAGCCGATCTTGCCCACGAAGTCAATGCATCGCCGGAACAAGGCAGCTACTCACCGCCAGTAGCTGAAGAGAGCAGGGACCAGCAAGCACTGTTCCTGCGCACACATTTCGGTAACCCATCGGGGCCAAACTCGCCCGCTCTCGCGTCTCCCGCGCTTCCTTCTCCCGGCCATGCAAGGCCTGCGAGCCCAGGGAAAGCCGGCTTTGGCGTGGTGCGTGCTGGTACTCCCGGCAGCACTCGTGGCGACCAAAGTGGCCGAGAGTCTCCTGCAAAGGGACGGGTGCGGGAGATTGCAGACAACTACAATAGCTTGGAGTCTTCCCGTCGCAACTCGGCCGTCTCAACTAAGAGCAGTTGGTCAAACTTTAGGAATGAGAGTCAGGAGAATCTTGCACCTTTGCAACGGAAAGGTACTGGCGGGAGCCAGCTGGGTCTTAACGAAACGCGAAATGAGAGCCCTGTCGGTATTGGACAGGATGACTCATCTCCCGGTGTCGAGCATGGTCAAGAACGTTCGACGCCTGCTTTGAATGTCCCAGGAAACGACGGTGCCGCCGACAGGCGGACCGATGCTGAACGGCCCATGAGCTTCCGTCCCCATCTTCCTGGTGAATGGGTCAGCTTTGGGCCTACTCCTGGTGGCGAGGAGCCACCTGGTGTTGAGGGTTCGCACGGAGAATCATCAGAGGCCGCACGCTCTTCACCTAGCCCACGCGAGCCTGAATCGCCTGATGAAGATGCGACGCCGGATTTCACGCCTACCAACCAGAGCAGACAAGTATCAAGCCACGATAACAAGTCTTCACCAGCCTTCAATTCGGTCAAGGGCGCTGGTGCTGCTTTAGGCGCAAGTCTGATGGCTTCCTCTGGCATGACGAGTCAAGCCCGTGATTTTGGGAGCAATGAGCCTGCGACTGTGGACTATCCGGAGATGCAGCCCAAGGTTCAGACCGGTGAGGTCTCAGGCTTTCTGAAGCCACAGGCGCTGCGGCCGAGCGCTCAGCGTAGCGAAAGTACGGCTACAGACTACAGCGAGATGACTGAAGGCGGCAGCACGATCACTGAGATGCCGCCTAGTCCGCCAAAGAAAGACTTGGACGACGACGGGCTGGTGCCCGACCGTGAGCCGGATCACGGGACAGGCGGCAGACCAGTGAGTAGCTATTTCGCCGGGGCTGTTCCTCCGCTCAGAACTGGTCGCTCTCGAGAACCCTCTCAAGAGCCGGCTGCAAAGCAAAGTGACGCCAGTGTTGAACAACCACAAGCCATGTCAAGTATGAGCCCCGAGACAGGTGCTGAAGACATGGAAAGTGACCGCTTAAGGGAAGAGATCGAACGCTCGTTGGACTCTCAGGAGCAGGAGGGAGCTCGACATGAGAATGCCATGGAGGATGCTGCGCGCACCCAGGACGCTCTCGATGCGCCCGATAACGAACGTCGTGAGGAGCAGGGCGCTTCAGCTTTGCCCGCAACTGAGATTGACGCCGCGCAGGCCCGTGGCGTTGAATCACAGGCGACAAGCGCAAGCAGACCCGGTCTGCTTAACCAGCGTTTCAGCTGGGAGAACCGGCCAGAAGCGCCTCAAATGTTGACACCACCTCGATCTCGTGCTGAGCAGCAGAGGCACTATGACATCGCCCCCGAGATGCCTTATGAGAGGCCGAGAAGCAGGCAGTTGCATATCGTCAACAATGAGGACGCCGAGGATGAAAGCCCGGTCGAAGAGACGGCAAAGTCTTTCCCAGTCGCAGCGCAGGAGCCTGATCAGGCGGAACGGGGTATGACGGAGAGTCTGCCGGTTGGTGCAGCCACTGATCGTGCAGTCTCTGTGAAGAAGAGCGATGAGGATCTTCGCGGCGATGCAATGAAGGACGTTGAGCCATCTCCTATTGCTGATGATGACCAGCACAACGACACGGTCTCGGAAAACGTCGATTCGCGTCTGCCTTCCTACTATCAAAGCGACCTCGCCGGCGAACCTTCCTCTCTATCCACAGCGCCTCAGCCGCCGGAAAAGGACGCTGCGTCCCCAACATCCCCATCTGCCGCCCAGGACAAACGCCAATCTACCGGTCGCATCCCGCCCTTCCGCGAAATCCTCGCCATCAAGTCCAGCCCCCAGAGAATCCAGGCCTACAACGACACCCGCCACACTTTCGCCGGCATGGACACCGGTCTCACCAACTGGATGTCTTCCATGCTGACCCAGCACCCGGAGCACGCCAACCTCAGCACGGACGGATCTTCTCAACCTCCCTCCGCAATCCAGCAAACTTCCGTCTCTCGACACAAGCACAGCCCCTCGATCCTGAAGATCCCTAAGCTGGGCGGTAGCGGTAGTGGGGCGCAGGACAGCGCCGCCCCGAGCGGTAGCTACGCGAGCGATACTGCACCCACTCCGAAAACGCCCGGCCGCGACCTCGATATGGATAGGGTCCAACAGCGCGGTAAGGACCTCATGAAGAACGCGAGTGTGCTCGGCGGCAAAGCGCAAGCGGGTGCGCGGGGGTTGTTCGCTAAAGGGAAGAATCGGTTTGGGGGGAAGAGGGAGAGTGAGGGGGGCGGGAAGGTATGAATTATACTTTGTTTTTTTTTTTTTGCTTCCATCTTTTTCCAACTCGAAAGTTCACTTTGATTGCTTTTCTTTTTTACTTGTGGTTTACCTTAACGTGGTTCGCGGAAATAGAGAGAGAGAGAGAGAGAGAGAGAGAGAAGGGGTTGAGCTGAATGCTTAACTTTTTTTTTCTTGCCTAGGGCTCGTGAGAGGCGTTTCTTTCCTTTCCTCTACTCTTCGGGCGGCGGATACCCTTTTTTTTTTTTTTCAATTTTTTTCTTGGATGTGTATTTACTCTTGACAGCTTTTTTTAACGTCTTCTACACCATTATCCTTCCCCTTTCTTTCTTTTTTACCCTCTTCTTTTTTTCTTAACCTTCCATCCTCCCTTTTCCTTCCCTTTTCCCTCCCAGACGCGCTTTTGCTTATTGTAAGTGTTTACTATAGGCCCCCGGTCGTCCCCCCGTTCCCTCCTCCTCCTCCTCCTCGTCCGTAAACCCTCCTCCCCCCTCCGCGCCCACCTCTTCAGCCCCTAAGCTTGATCTCTCGCTCCCTACTCCCTCACCAGCGGTCCCTGCCTCCCTCAATGCTGCTACTGCCGCCGCTACAACTACTGAAGCGTCCCCGACCCACCCCGCTTCGAAATCACCCCTCCCCCACCCTTCCCAAACACATCCTCCAACTCCTTCTTCTTCTCCCGGCCCACAGGCAAAGGGTTTCCAGTTCCCCTTCTCCCGCCTCCGCGCCGAACATCGTTCCCGATCGAAATCTGCTGGTCGATCGCTTTCGAGGAGTCATAGTCTCGTCCTCCTCACCAATTCGGATCTTCTCTCCCCTCTTCCTCCTCCCTCTTCCGCTCCAGGGCAGCAGGAGGAGGAAGAAGGTTTCCCGGCTGTGGTCTCCGGTCCTGCCAACCCTGAGTCCTCTGGCGGAGTACTGGGGACGACCTCTGGGAGTGCGAGTCAGAGGGTCGAGGCCTGGAATGCGCCGGATGCTGTTCTGCCTCCTTCTTCTTCTGCTTCGGGGACTGCTACGACGCCCAAGAGGTCCGGAACCCCGTCCCGGCTCGGGGTGTTGCCGAGTCCGACTGCGAATACGCATGCGCAGGCTGAGAAAGAGGCAGGGGTGGGGAAGGGGAGGTGTGCGGGTCATGGGGTCAGTGGGAGTATTGATGCTAAAGCGGTTGAGTCCGTGGCGGATGGAGGGGATGCGGATCCCTCGGGATCGTCGAAGTTGTCACTGCGTGAGAGGGGAGTGGGAGACGATGATGGTGTTCCCCAGGCGGAAAATGGTGAAAGGCCTGGTGAGGGTGGTTCGGTGGTGCCGATTACATCTCATGGTGGAGCTGCGGAGAGACCACCGCTGCAGGATCGGAGGACGAGTGCGTTGGCTACGCTTCCTAGTCAACAGCGGGTTTGGGGCTCTTCTCGTCCTGCTTCTCCCGCGACGACGCCTTTGGGTCCTGGTCTTCGGCAACAGGCGGTTGAGGATGAGTCTTATCCTGTAGAAACTGGATTGGAGGGTTCTGAGCCTTCGCGAGGCGCGGATGAGCAATCTGGTCGATCTGCTCACGATGATCACGGCGCGAGATTTGCGTCTGGGGATCTCGCTGAAGATGTGCCGTCCGGAGTGATGAGTCAAGCTGATGGACTGCAGGGACCTGGCGTCCACTCTGCCGATGGTGCGGTTCAGGAGGATCAGCGGAGTGCCGTGTCTGCTGAAGGGAGCGAAATAATGCAGCAGAGACAACAGGGGCTGTCTGTTCCTGAGCAATCGAGGCGGTCGTCTATTTCGAGTCTCGGAAGTCCTGATACTGTTGTCGGCCAGCGTGCCAGCATGATTGCTTTGCAAAAAGTCACAGTCTCTCCAGGGCCAGTAGAAGCTCAGAGAGGCACGCAGAACACCATCACTGATTCAGACGAGCCCGCATCTCCGAAACCAGCAACGCTCGCCGCTGTGCCTGTCTTCAACCCTGCCGCTCCGCCTCCTCAACAGCGGTCGATGTCCCTGCATGCTCCTACAACAGATCACCAGCGGTTTATGAATCGTACTTATCGTGGCCGCGTCGTTCCGCCAGGGCGAGCTTTCTCATACACACCTCTCGGGCGCGATGCGAGCGGCGCACCTGTGCCAGAAGCCATCAGTGCACAATATCCCGAAGGCGGCGAGCAATATGGTGGTTTCGATCTCAACGGCGTCGGCGTACAACCACTGAGCGCTACTCCGTCCCAGCAGTACCAAGTCTTCCGCAATTCCGGCATCGCGCCGCCTCCCAGCGAGTATGAGCAGATGCGAGCTTCGCGCTCCGGTACGACTACGCCTCTGACCCACAGTCGACAGGTCAGTGGCGACGCAGGCGATAGGTCTTCACGGCGGTATTCGGACTTCTTCCGCGGCCCATCAAGGGGTCCCTCGCCGAGCGCGGAGGCTATGATGGCGAGCGCTGGGGATATCGTGCCTCCGCCAGCGAATCCAATGGATCCGCAGTATGGCGTAGAGGATCCTGATACGATGAGAGAGGATGCTCAAAGCCCGGTGCCCTTACGCCGGCCTAGTGATAAGCAGACGAAGCGTCGATCCAGTATCTGGGATTCTTTTAAGAGAACGCCTAGTATTGCAAGCAATAAATTCATTGCGCAACCACCTCCCGCCCCATCTGTTGTGCGTTCGACAACTGCTCCTCCAGCAGAAGTCACGAGCGATGCATCCACTCCACGGCCTCCCAAGGAGGGGAAGGGGAAAGTCAAGATGTTGACAAAGTCCCAGCGCGCGGCTTCCTCGACAACGCCGCCGGAAACTCCGAAGAAGAAGAAATCTCGTCTCTCGCGTTTGGGCTCGCTGCTCGGCAGGTCGAATACCTCCGGTGATGTCAACCAGAAGCCGAATAAGCTCACCAAGGCGGCGCCGCCTAGCCAGGGACAGCCGCGACCGTACGGATATGGTCCTGCAAGGGCAGCGAAGGGTTACGAAGACTATGAAGCCATGCGCCGGCAGCAGATCCCTGATCTTCAGGGAAGAGAAAGAGGGGGTGGTTCTTTTGTGCCGACTATGAGCTCGCCTTATTCACAACCGGCGCCACGGATCACGATCCCCTCTGGCTCACCACCGCAAGGTTGGTACGGGCCAAGTGAAGGCCCTTCACCTGCTGGCAGTTCGAGCAGACCGCCTTCTCAGGGCTGGTATGGTCCCAGTCGAAGCCTGCCTACGACTCCCTTAGAGCAGCCTGGTTCTCAGCCGGCTTCTCCTCAGCGCCACACTCCTGGATCGCAGTATCGGTCTCTGCACAGCGAGCGGTATCAGCGCGGTCTGCAGCATGCAAGTATCCCTGATGCTTTCCAGCCTACGGCTCCGAGCTATGGGCCTCCTCAGTTCCCGATGGGACCTCCTACATTTCAGCCGTCAACGCAAGTCAATGCGTCAAGGTCTGCGTGGCCTCAGCCTCAGCCGCAAATGCAATGGCGTCAGACCTCACCGGTCCCTACCTACCGGCCCCAAGTCCAGCGACAGGACTCCGCAGGCTCAACCGGGTATCCCTTCCCAAGACAGCCGACTTCACCCGCCCCTGCCAGCGTGACTCCAGTCTCGTTCGCGCCCCCGGCGGGCCCTCCCCCCGGCCGTCGTCCCGTCCAGCATCAACGTATGAGCTCCCTCGACGAGGAACTCATGGCGCACACTCCCGCCAGATTATATCCCGATCACCAAGCCGCCAGCACGTCTGACCCACAACGACATGGGGTCGAATCCCCACAACTCTCGCGCGTCCTCTCGTGGTCCCAGTCCCCTCCTCCTGCTGCTCTGGCTCAACCCCAACCGTACACCGCCCCCACCGGACCGCCTCCAGGCGCTGTAGGCGCCATCCGTCGACCTTCTCGTGGCGGGTCTCCCATGGTGGAGAACTATTACCCAATGTCTTACCCCCCCGAGCCTGTCCTGCAACCGGCTCCCGAGCCCGAGCCCGAGCCAGTGGGGTATTATACCCCTGACCAGCTCGTGCGGGCGAGGATGCTAGCGTATGAACAGCAGCCGCCGCAGTCGCAGAACTGGGGTGGTGGTGGTGGTGGAGGTCTGCAACAGGTGAGGAGTAGTGAGATGCGGCCTGTGTATGGCGTCGGTGGCCAGCAGGGGTCGGCGGAGTATTTTTCCCCTTCTTCCTCTTCGTCCTCGTCGGCGCCTTATTATGCCCCAGGTTTGCAAGAGCCGCAGGCTTCTTATGCCCCGGCTGCAGGTCAGTTTGCACCGCAGCAGGTAGGATACGGCGTGTCGGCTCGGCAGGGGAGGTATTATGCGCAGTAGTCGTTGGATTGGCTGGAACGGTTTTGGGAGGTCCTTTGCGCGCTTCGTGCTCCAGTTCCACAGGGGATGGTATTGGTGCGGAGAAGTGGTGCAGAACTACTACGAAGGGTTTCTAAGCCTCGCGGTGTTTTCTTTTGGGGGTCTGGGAACTCTGGGGAGTATTGGACGGCTGGGACATGAGGGTTTAAGGGGGGGGAAATCTGTGGATATGTAATCCCCTGGAGATGGGAATGATTTATATAGTCGTAATGAACCTTATATTGCCTTATTCTGCATCTTCATTTACGTTGGTCGGAAGGTGCATTATGTATGGGGCTTCTTCGTCTTTTTTTTTTTTTTTTTTTTTTCCGTCGTTCCAGTTCAACTGACGATGATTTTCAGCTTTTTGCTCGCGAGAGCAATGTCTCCTGTCTAGATTCGTACACTGTTCTGCAGAATGTGCGATACAGTTAAACTCTGCCCACGCTTTGCACCTGTGAATGGGCTTTCGACGAACAGGTTAAGATCGACCCATGTTTCATGGTGATTCGTGGGTGTTTGAGTGTGACAGGTAAGGGCTTAGGGTTGGCAAGGATTAGGGGCTGGACAGCTTGAATGTAGAGCACCACTACGAAGAAAGTCATGGTCGGTATTTCGAAGTCGAAGTGTTACTTTCTGTAGTCCTCCTACAGAAACCAAAAGAAAAAAAATAAAAGAGGGAACAACGAAAACAAGGAGTTCAGCATATAGAAATTGCGATTTGGAAGGGAGTGGGGAGAAGACTACCGAGTCTAAAGACATGCCCGCTCGTCAACATGAATCTCCTGGAGCTAGACTCCAACCCATGCGCAAGAACATTGTTGCACTTGTCAAGCAGTACAATACGACTAGCAAGAGATATTCCTGAGTGTCATGCAGCATACTCAATAGACAAATCGGTGGAATTATGGGCCAAATAACGGATACTCTGTCGAAGACACCGGTGGATGTGTCGACTAAAAGAGAGTGAAAAAAAAGAAGAAAGAAAGGAAAAAGGAGAGAGAGGGAGAGAGAGAGACAGAGCCTAATAGTACATGCGACGCATCCATTTAGGTGTCGACATACCGCTCTGGTACAGTGGGCGCACAGAGTAGATTCTCGAAGCCATCCTGCTCCAGAATCGTTGGAGCTGCCTGAATCCATGTCCTTGCCGTCCTGCTTTCCCGTGGCTTTCACAACCACATAATCTGTGGAGGATCGGCTGGTGTACAACGGCAACGCATGCCCGCAATAACTGGTATAGGGCCGCACAGCCTTGCAAGGCTGACGCAGCGAACGATACACATCAACAAGTCGCCCAAGGCCGTTCGTCCCACTTTCACGCGTGCATACGATTTCATTCACTATTATCCTACCCTCTCAGTCCCAATCACTATCACTCCCATCCTCAACACTAGCCCCCTTCGTCTTAGACGCATCGCGAATACTCCTCTTAGGCCTATCCGCCTCGTCCACCTCCTCCTCCTCATCCTTCCTCTTCAACCGCGGATCCCCATGCTGCAACGCCCCGAGTCCCAACAACACCTTCTCGAGATCCCGCACGCCCGTCTTCGGCCCCGCCAGCTCCGCCAGCGTCACAATCTGCTTCCGGATATTACCCTCGCGGTAGATCAGCACGGTCGGGGTATTCTTATCCGGATACCCCTCTATACACAGGTTCGCAGCCATCTGGCAGAACTTGAGATCGCCCCATTTGGTGGCTAATTCGCGCCAGCATTCCGTGAGGACCCGGCTTTCCGTGTTCATCCCGCTCGAGCTCGTCAGCAGCACGAGTACCCAGGTCTTCTGGCTTTCGTCTGTCACTTCTTTGCTGTATTCTGGTTTTTGCACGGGGTAGACTTGGCCGTAGACCGAGGCGTGCCGGATCTCGGTTAGCTCGTTCATGCGTTTCTGGCGGTACGAGTTTAGGAAGTCTTCGTCTTCTTCGTCTTCGAGCTCGTCGAGCTCGTCCAGGTCTTTGCTCTCCAGCCGGTGTTCGTGCGCGAGTTCGCGGGCTTGGGTTAGGGCTTCTTCGATCATGGGTGTGGGTGAGGGGGGCTTTTCGGGGATGACGCCGTGTTTGCGTAGGATGTCGTTCCATTCTGTGTCGGCGTCGGGGTGGTCGACGGGGACATTGACGGGCATGTCCATTTTGAGAGGTGAAGAGGTGGGAGTGGTTTTGTTCAATGGCGTGTGTCGTCGATGCTGCTGATTGGCAAAGGTTGGTGGGCTGTTCTGGTTAGGATGTGGAAATGAGAAGAGGAGGGGTGGAGGGGTATAGGAAAGTGGTGGCGATGCTCCTACCGGGACTGCTATGTTGAGATGAGAGATGGGTCAATAGTTGAAGGGGAATTTTGAAGGCTGCCTGGTGACAGACTACGTAGGTGTGTACAGTGTGTATTGAATATTATATCATAATTCTCGACTCCCCTGCGCCCCGCGTTGATGCGGCTGATGACGCGCCAAGACGCAGGCGGTGATGGACGACGCTGGCTGATTGATTGATCGAAGCTCGCTGGCTCCCTGAACTTGGGCCGTTGGAAGCGTCGGCGATGGTGAAATGTGTCCCGACTGCACTCCCCCAATGGTTGCACCCGCGACCACCACCACCACCGCCAACACCACCCACCCTAGTCATTCAGTCAATACTGAATACCCAACATAGAACGATTTACACATCCGCCTTTCAATATCTAATCAAACCCTCCGAGCCACCTGACCAGGAATCGCGCATCCTCTTCATTCCCCTTATGCCGCTCCAGTAGGAGCACAACCATCATACCCGCCTGCCCACCATGAGCTTCGACAAGAAGGATGAGGATGCCGGCGTCCTCCGCGTCGACCGGACCAGCGTCTTCCAAGAAGGTAAGCACTCCTACACCCTCTAATTCCAGACGCGATATTATGATCCCGGATTGCTGAACATGGACTTACAACAGCCCGCGTCTTCAACACCTCCCCCATTTCCCCCCGCCGGTGTCGCATCCTCCTGACCAAGATCGCCTTGCTCCTCTTTACCGGCGAGCACTTCCCCACCAATGAAGCCACCGCCCTCTTCTTCGGCATCTCCAAGCTGTTCCAGAACAAGGATCCTAGTCTGCGCCAGATGGTCTACCTGGTCATCAAGGAGCTGAGCAGCGAGGCCGAGGATGTCATCATGGTCACGAGCAGTATTATGAAGGATACGAGTGCCACCGGTCAGGGTGAGGTCTACAGAAGCAATGCCATACGCGCATTATGTCGGATCATCGATGTAAGTATACCTAAAGCGTCCCAAACTAGGAGGGAAGTAAGGAAGGTGGACTGCCCCAGGCCAAGCGACAGCACAGCTAACACTTCGACCTCATTAGGCTTCCACCGTACAAGCGATCGAGCGCAACATCAAGACCGCCATCGTCGACAAGACCCCCTCCGTCTCCTCCGCCGCCCTCGTCTCCTCCTACCACCTCCTCCCCATCGCCAAGGATATCGTCCGTCGCTGGCAATCAGAAACTCAAGAGGCTGCCTCCTCCTCCAAGAGCTCCGGCGGCTTCTCTTTCGGCTTCGGCTCAGGTGGTGGTCAGCCTCAGATGGCCGCTGCCAACACCAACTACATGACCCAATATCATGCCATCGGGTTGCTCTACCAGATGCGGAGTCATGATCGCATGGCCTTGGTAAAGATGGTCCAGCAATACTCGGCGGCAGGTGTCGTAAAAAGTCCGGCTGCCCGCGTTATGCTTGTCCGGTTAGCCGCCAAGCTCGCCGAAGACGACCCTTCCCTTCGTCGTCCGATGATGAAGCTCCTCGACGAATGGCTGCGCGACAAGAGCGAGATGGTCAATTTCGAAGCCGCCAAGGCCATCTGCGACTTGCCCGACCTGACCGATGCGGAAGTGGGCAATGCTATCCACGTCCTGCAACTCTTCCTCACCTCCCCACGTGCCGTGACCAAGTTCGCCGCTATCAGGATCCTGCACCAATTCGCGTCCTTCAAACCCGACGCCGTCCGGCAATGCAATCCGGACATTGAGTCACTCATCTCCAACACCAACCGCTCCATCGCCACCTTCGCCATCACCACCCTTCTCAAGACCGGCAACGAAAGCTCCGTCGACCGACTCCTCAAGACCATCACCTCCTTCATGAGCGAGATCACCGACGAATTCAAGGTCACCATCGTAGAGGCCATCCGCACCCTCTGTCTCAAATTCCCCTCCAAACAAGCGGGCATGCTTACCTTCCTCGCCGGCATCCTGCGCGACGAAGGTGGTTACGAATTCAAGCGGTCCGTCGTCGAATCCATGTTCGACCTGATCAAATTCGTCCCGGAATCGAGAGAGGAAGCTCTTGCGCATCTGTGCGAGTTCATTGAGGATTGTGAGTTTACGAAGCTCGCCGTCCGCATCCTCCACTTGCTGGGCATGGAGGGTCCGAAGACTGTCCAGCCTACCAAGTATATCCGCTACATTTACAACCGTGTCGTGCTAGAGAATGCGATTGTGAGGGCTGCGGCGGTGACGGCGCTGAGCAAGTTTGGTGTCGGACAGACGGACTCGGAGGTCAAGAGGAGTGTGGGTGTGTTGCTGAGGAGGTGTTTGGATGACACGGATGATGAGGTGAGGGATCGGGCGGCGTTGAACCTGCGGTTGATGCAGGAGGAGGATGAGGTTGCCGCTAAATTCGTGCGGAATGGTAAGTGGAATGTTGGGAGCCTTCCAATCCAAGCTGTGCTTCACGTCACTGGGAGAGCTGTGGGAATTCATCAACTGACTTTCGCTATTGCAGACTCTATGTTCTCCCTTCCTGTGCTTGAGGACCAACTTGCGAACTACATTGCTGGTGGCTCCGCAGAAGCTTTTGCCGAACCGTTCGATTTCGCCAATGTGCCTGTGGTCACTCGCGAGCAATCTCTCGCCGAAGATCGCTCGAAGAAGCTCACGACTGCCACACCGACGCTCAAGGCACCTACAGTTGGGCCGAAGAAGAGCGAAGCTGCCAACGCTGCAGCAGACGCAGCCAAGGACGTTGCCGCCGCGACGCAAAAGTACGCACAGCAACTCGGCGCCATCCCCGAATTCGCTTCCTACGGCCCACTACTCAAATCCTCTGGCACGGTGGAATTGACCGAAAGCGAAACCGAATACGTCGTCTCGGCCATCAAACACCTGTACAAGGACCACCTGGTACTCCAATTCGAAGTCAAGAACACGCTAGCCGACTACGTCCTCGCGGACGTCACCATGGAATGCGCCGCCTCCTCCCTGTCCGAAGACGACGACGACACCCCGCTGGAAGACGAATACATCATCCCCGCACCCCTCCTCAAGACCGACGAACCCGGCACCGTCTACGTCTCCTTCTCCCGTCCCCAATCCTCCTTCGTCGCCGCCTCCTTCACCAACAACCTCAAATTCTCCCTCAAGGAAATCGACCCTAGCACCGGCGAGCCCGAAGCCGAAGGCTACGAGGACAACTATCAAGTCGAGGACCTCGAGCTCACCGGCGCCGACTACGTCCTCCCCGCTTTCGCCGGCAGTTTCGAGAATATCTGGTCTTCCCTCTCTGGCGCAGCAGACGAAGCGGAAGAAACTCTCCAGCTCTCCAACGCCAAGTCCCTGTCTGAAGCTGTCGAACTTCTCGTCAAGACTCTCGGGATGCAGCCCCTCGAGGGTACGGACGTTGTCTTGACTCCGAGTACGCATACGTTGAAGTTGTACGGTAAGAGTCTTGCGGGCGGGAAGGTTGCAGCGAACGTGAGGATGGCGTTTAGTGCTAAGAGTGGGGTTACGGTGAAGATCTCCGCGCGCAGTGAGGAGGAGGGGTTGGCTGGGTTGGTTGTGGGAGGGGTTAGTTAGATGGGTGGGTTTTGTTGTTTCGGAAGGGGGGTGGGGGTTATGAGGTGTGGTGAGGTGTGGGTCGATGTCAGGGAGGATTGTGTAGAGGAGGATGTCGATCAGGAAGAGGAGGAGGACCTTTGGACCCCGGATGCATGTCCCTGGGTTTCTGTGGGATCAAAAACCCCGTGCAAGCCGTGGGAAAAAGCGGCCAGCAAAGAAAATTAGAGGAATTTAGGGTCTGGATTGCGCAGGAGAGGAAGCAGGACCGATCGGGTCGGGGGGCGTCAGTTTTTCGATTGCTTTTTTATGAAGGGCAAATGTATTTTTCCCCTTGTTTTTTTTTTGGCGTTATTAGAAATCATGACAGATGGGTTCTTCTTGTTCAGTCTCGTCCACTTTCCCTTTTGCCTTGTTCTTCTTCTTCTTGTTGTTGTTCTTCTTGTCCACTTTCCCTTTTGCCTTGTTCCCCTTCTTCATCATCTTCTTATTACTCTTCTTCTTCCGATGATATAGAGCTAACAACTCTCGTGCACGTCGTAGGAGGATTGAATCCTTGTCGACGAGGATTGTGATAGGGTTTACTCTCCCGGCTAACTCCCTCTTTCCTTCACAATGAGTCTATTTTGGACCTCCCTCCTCCCTTCTCTTTTTTGCTCTTCTTTTCGCTCCTCGAGCTTAGAGGATACGGACTCCGTCCCCCCTGCTTCCTTTCCTCTGGCGTCCCCTCGGGGGCTCATGAGGGTGGGTGGGGCGAGGGGAGGGGGGAAATGGGAGCTTAAGTGGATGGGAAAGAATAGGAGGGAGAAATCGAGGAAAATATCCATCCATCTATGTTGTAATCATGATCATCTATTTCCCAAGCCTCCTCCCCCACACACCCGCTTCAGGCCTTCCCTACCTTCTCTGGATGTCAAAGGGACGAAGAAATGATGGGCAGGTGGAAAATCCCTAACCCATGTTTGGACTATGTATCCGAAGAATTCATGCAAGGAGGTCAGGGGAAAAGGGCAGGAGGGGAGATATTTTGGAAGAAGCTGTAGAACCCCAAAGAAGAAGAGGCAAGGAAGGAGGAGAAGAAGGGCCGCAGCCGCCGGTGGGGGGGGGGGGGGGGGGTTGCTGTGGAAGGGGGGGATGAGAAAATTAAGCGAAAAATCAAATCAACAAGAATGACAATACCTTATGTCCACTTCGCACATCTTAGAAAGGAAAGGAGGAAAAGAAAAAAAAAAAAAAAGATCAATTGACTTCTCGGCTTTCTTGTTTCTGTTTCATGCTCTGCATCTAGACCTCAACCAACCTTGACTCTTGAAAAAGAAAAATATCATACATTCCCACCCCCCTCCTTCCCTCCTCATCCCATTCCATCCCATCCTGCAACGCCGTCTCCTCTCTTCCCCTCTCAAGACTGCTGCCAACGACGAACGGCAACAGCGTACTAGATAATACAAAACCCCCCTTCACCCTCCACAATCAAACCCCAACCCTCCCTTTCTTTCTTCTCCACTTCAACCCCAGCTCCCCTCCTTAAAGAGTTTAGAGTTCCACATGCCCCTCATCACTAGGCTGCAGCGGTTCTTCCCCCGGACTGGCCTCATCCCTCGACTCCTCCACACTCCTCTCCTTCTCCAGATCCCCTCCCACCTCCGCCTTCGGCGGCCGGGGGCTCGCCTCCTCCTTCTCGTCCCCCGCGGGTGTTTCGGGATCCACGCCCTCGGCCCGCGTGCCGGCCTGGCTATCTTCCCCTTCGACAACGGCATTGTGGACTTCGTTGCCGAGCTGGTCGACGAGCCGCGTGCGCGTCTCATAGCGCGTGGAGAAGGAGACTTTGCCTTCGAGCTCGCGGACCTGGGCGTCGTCTAGGAGATTGCCGTTCTCGTCGCGAAACTCAACTTTCTCCTCCGTCACGCCGCCGTCGTGGACCATTTGCTGCGCGGGGCCGCCGGGAGTGACGACCACGTTGTCCTTGGGGTCGTCGGCGACGGGGGGTGCGGGGCCGTGGGCAGCTTGGCTGGTGGGCGCGGGACCGGCGCCCGAGGCCGCGTAGAGCGAGTATTCAGCGTAGTTGTCGAAGAAGTTGTTGCAGTCCCAGTCCCAGGTCGGGAAGAGCTTGACCGTGTTGCATTCGGATTTCGTCCACATGTTGCCGTAGGCGAGCGGGGCGTAGAGGCCGAAGACGACGATGCTGGCGCCGAGGAAGACGACGGCGGCGAGGCGGCCGATCGTCGGGCGGTTCTTCAGCGTGAAGGTGCCGATGCTGATGCGGGCCGTGAAGAAGTCGAAGATTTGGGAGAAGGTGATGATGGCGAAGTAGAGGGCTGGGAAGTAGTGGTGCAGGAAGAGTTGTCTGTGTACTGATTAGTATTCGATCGCAGGCATGGTTCATTGCATATTCCTTCTATTTCATTTCTTCTTTTGCCCGAGGTAATGGGGAAAATGACTTACCGCTGCATGAGGTAAAAGGGGAAATAATGGAAAGCCCATCCCAGTACACTGGTACCAATCTCATAATCGAACCGGCGGAACGTCTCACTCCTGGCGTAATCCCCGCAGCTCCTCTGCCATCGGACAACAGCCAAAGCCTTGAAGCCGATGTAGATCACGACCGCGAGCGTCGAGCTCCACCAGATCAACGGGTTGCCGATCAGGTAGATCTGCTTGTGGTTTTGACCCCAAAAGTTGATACCTCTTCTGAGGATAGGCCAGCTGGAAGGTCGAGAGTCCCAGGCGTGGCTCTCAACGAGTCCGGCGTTGGTCGTCCACATGACACGCTGAAGCTCCCAGAATTTGCCTAGGAAGCCCGGGTTGCGGTAGTTGACTTTCTCGGCGTCTTCCTTGAGGTTGGGATGGCTGTTGCCTTCCACGTACCAGACTGAGTTAGGTAGGGATCCGCCCTTCGCGCAAGTAACTTCTTGCTGGTCGAAACCCCAGTCTGGGAGCTTGACCTTGTGGGAGAACAAGGTGCAGCCTGTCATGAGGTGGACGAGTTTGAACTTGGATTCGATAGTGCGGACACGGCTTTTGGCCTCGGTGCCGTCGGACAGGTGCTTGACGATTTCTACACGGAAGAGATCGTTGGCGTCACCTTCGAAACCTTCGTAGCCGTACGCCGTGACTTCATTCTGCCAATCAGCCTCGCTAACCGGAGGACGGTGGTCGTGCGAGTGGATTCTTCTGTCCGTGGTGACGTGGTAGAGGCGGATGATGGAGCCGTCTTCAAGGAGAGCGGGAGGATCCATTGTATCCCAGGCCAGGGGACCCGGGATGGAAGTGTTGCCCGAGGGGTCGACCGCCCAGTTGATTGGTTGAGTCTGGTTCTCGACAACGAAGACGTTGTTCTCATCCTTGTGAGGATAGAGAGTGACCTGCTGCTGCTTGGAGCCCGTGGGGTACATGTGCATGTGGCTGTGCAGGTATCCGCCCTGAGTGTTGTGGTGGCGGAGGGAGATACGGGAACCAAAGGCGACATCTGCTGGAACATCCGCCATGGCCTTGTTATTGAGAGTGGATTGGAACTCCGAGGACATGAAGCCATCGCCGTCGCCGGGGTTGACCAGACAGACGAAATGGATGGCAAACATTCCCATGTAGAAAGCCACCGGGATGACAATTAGGCAGAAGATGCGCGCAAAGAGGTGCTTGAACCAGACGCGCGGGGTGACATTGGTGGTATCACCGAGGAGGACCCAGAGCTGGAGAGCGGTAAGGGAGCCAACCCAGGCAATGGTGAAGAGACCAACCCACTTGACCGATACCGTCGCACCAAGACAGAGACCAGTGAAAGCCAGCCAGAACCACCAGGAAGGCTTGAAGGCGTACTTGGGGCCAAGCTCGTGCTGGTTCGTGAAGCAGGTCCAGCTCAACGCTGTCATAGCGGTGAAGATGACCAATGGGCTATCCAGCAAGATCAATCTCGACTGTGTGACGAGACCATTCTCAAACACGATCAGAGCGGAGCCCAGAGCAGCCGTCAGCGTCCTACATCCTGCCGCACGCAGCGTCAAGAACATGCACGGCACACTCAAGACACCGCAAATGGCCGGCAGCAACCGCATAGCCACATACGGCACACGGGGCTCCAGGTAGTCCTTGCCGATATCCTTGAAATCAAAGTTGCCATCGAACCCGGCCAACCAGCCGGCGAGAGTGATCAGGAGCTTCGCCAGCGGCGGGTGTACGTCCATGAAGAACTTGCCCTTGATGTATTTGGAGGCGAAGCCACCGAAGTGGACCTCATCGAAGACGACCGAGGGGGGCTGGTAGATCCGAAAGAGACGGACGAAGAGGGCTACGACGGTGATGGTGCCGAGGGCTTGCCAGTCGCTGCTCTGCAGATTGAGGAGGTTGTTGTCGGTGACGCCGCGCGAGGCGTAGTTGTACTTGGGGTAGGGCGGTTTGGAGGGAGACGACTGGGTCATCTCGACGGGGACGGGGTTGGATGCATAGCCATTGGCTTGCTGCTGCTGAGTCTTCTTGGGCGCCATGATGGCGGCTGTGAGCGTGGATTACGTCTCAATGGGTTGACGTGTTTCCCATGTGTTGTCCAGCGTGATGGAGGGGCTGGTTGCCGCCGGGGCTCTGGGGTCGAATGCAGCGGGTCAGGGTAGACTACTGTGGCTTCCTCCACTCCACAATGACAACCGGTCGCTGTCAAGGCCGTCGTCTAAGAAAGGAGAGTAAGAAGAAAGTAGGGTGAGGAGGTGAAGATGGTGAAGATGGGGAGAGGAGTCGTGTCCCTTTCGCGAGATGCGGTCCAACCACTCACACTCACTCACTGAGCCAATCCAATGGAACCAATCCTCCCAGCTGAAGCTCCTCCCTCCTCGCTCCTGCGCCCGCGTCGCACTCGCCAGCGTGGCCTATTCCAGGAACGGGACGCGTTTAAGTGGCGCCAGCCCTATACGCGCGCTTGGCTATAGCCGCCACGACCCGCCCATCCGCCGATCCCGAAGTGAGCGGGTAAAGCCGAACGACGCGACTATCCGCGGAACCCCCGACCGCCGACTGCCGACCGCCGCCTCCCGCTTAGCTTGCCAAGATTCCGAGCTTGCAGTCTTGCCCGCGACGAAGACTAAGAGGCAGCATCAATGAGGCAACAGTAAGGTACCCATTAATTCACCCATTGCGACATGTATTGACCTCTCCACGGAGCAGCACCGAACAGAATACCGCGCGTACTCAGTCCATTGCCAATAAGCATCGGACTGTCTAACACCTACCTATCATGGCTGCCACCGAAGGCACGCCGGCGCCCCCAAACGCCCTCGACGATCTCAAACCCCCGGAAGGCACCGTCCTCCCACCTCGCGGTCAGCGCGAGATCATAGAAAAGACCGCCGGCTATGTCGCGCGTAACGGTGGCCCCTTCGAAGATCGTCTTCGCTCCGCTCAAGGCCAGGGCAAGCTCGCTTTCCTGAACAAGGAAGACGCCTACCGTCCCTACTATGAATGGCGACTTGCCGAAATCAAAGCTGGACGTGGCAATCAGATCAGCGCGGGTAGACAGGGCGAGGCAGGAGGTGACACTGGCGTAAGCAGCAAGGGTAGGGAGGAGCGAAAGGGCCCTGAGAAGCCGGAGGAGTTCATGTTCAGCGCGCGCATGCCCAATATTTCTGCCCAGGACTTGGAGATCGTTCGCTTGACTGCCCTCTTCGTGGCCAAGAACGGGCGCAGTTGGATGACCGCCCTCAGTCAGCGGGAGGCCGGGAATTTCCAATTCGACTTCTTACGACCTCAGCACAGTCTCTACCAGTTCTTCTCGCGTCTTGTCGATCAGTACACCGAGCTGTTGATGGGAGATAGCGTGGACGAGGGCCGGCCGCAGAAGAAGCGCATCACTGAGCTCGAGGCAAACTCCTCGAATCGCTTCCGCATGCTGGAACGGGCGAAGAAGCGGGCAGAGTGGGTCAAATATCAAGAAGCGCAGAAGGTGGCCAAGGAAGAGCAGGAGGAGAAGGAGAAGGTCGCCTATGCACAAATCGACTGGCACGACTTTGTCGTGGTCGAGACTATCGTCTTCGATGAGCGCGATGAGGAGGCTCAGCTGCCTGCTCCCACAAGCCTGAACGACTTACAATCAGCAAGCTTAGAGCAAAAGGCTGCCATGCGCGTCGGCTCTGACCGTCGCATCGAAGAAGCTATGCCCACATTCAACGATTACGACCAGTTCAACGCCTACAACCAACCGACCACTCCCGCACCAGCCGTTCAACCCACCCCTCCCGCCACGTCCGCCTACCAACCCCCCCAACAACCCGAAGACGAAGAATCCGCCCGCATCGCCGAACTCCGCGCCGATCGCGAACGCGCCCGCGCCGCCCAAGCAGCCGCCAAATCCGGACCCCCCGACAACCTCAAAATCCGCTCCGACTACGTCCCCCGCGCCGCCGCCGCCGCCCAGCGCAACCGACAACCCGCCAACACCAGCCTATGTCCCAACTGCGGCCAAGCCATTCCCAACGACGAAATCGCCAACCACATGCGCATCGAGATGTTAGACCCCCAGTGGCGCGACCAGCACCGTCTCGCGCAGCAACGCTCCTCAACTACCAACCTCTCCACCCAGGACGTGGCGGATAATCTGAAGCGGCTGGCGAGTCAGCGCACGGACCTCTTCGATCCCGTCACGGGCCAGGCGATCTCGCCCGAGGAGCAGGAGAGGCGGAAGCGAGTCGAGTTGGGGAGTTATGATGGCGTTGGTGCCGCGGGGCAGCAGCAGGCTGGTGGTGCGGGGCTGGCTCCGGGAACTATGGGCGTCGGTGGCGAGGATAGGCCGCAGGGGGTTGATGAGCAGGTTCGGCGATTGCATCAGAAGTATGCGTGAGGAACTCTCTCTGCGAATTGCCTTATGGCTATTGTTGAAGAGATTGAGCGGTTGGGCTACGCGGAAGAGGGCTGTGGCTTGTCTTTATCAAGCCTGGTGGTTCGGATCCGGTTCTTGCTGGATGGCCTCAATACCGACTACCTGACATCACCCCCCCGACCGAAGCAAGGGTTTCACACCCTTGTCTCCAAAAAATCTCGAGCACTCGGCTTTGCTACCCAAGTGCTCTTTCCATTGCTACCAGGCTTCGATCAGCCCCCGAAGCACACAGTCGAGATCGAGAAGTGCCTTTGAACAACACGGGTACCTCCCCCCCCTCCCAGAAACATTACATTATCCGATGGACCCTGGCAGAAATGAATTTCCATGGTAAGGAACCACACAGTGCCGTCTTCGCGCGGGACACGGAAAGAAAAACGGTCCTCGAGATTCGAATTCTGGTTGACGATGAAGGACAGAAACAGAGATTTTGTACGATATACCCAAATTCCTTTTGATATGTCCGGCGCCTATGTTCATATAAGGCTTTACGGGCAAAATTGGAAGCGTGGAAGTCTCCCCTTGACTTCCATACAGTCCTCTGGTCCGGTGTCATTTCTAACTTTCCTCTCTTCTCTTCTTTTTTGTCTTCTCCCTTCTCTTTTCTTTGCCTGCACCACCCTCCTCAGTATACGTCGTCTTACTGTTTTTCAGTGTGAGACTCGTTTGTCACTGGAGGAAGATTAATCTTTTCTGGGCCCTGCTGCTTGCATTTCAGCATTTTTGACCAAATGTTTCCGGCTGCTTACTCTTGAACGACATGGGTTGGCGGTGGCTTGGTGGTTTGGGTACATGCTCTTTTTTCTTTCTTTCTTTCTTTCTTTCTTTTTTTTTTTTTTTACTCTAATTTTGGTCCAGAGAGGCACGTTGTCACGTGCTTTGGGTCGTCTTCATCCTCTCCTCTTCTGTCAAATCGGCGTCTTGAATCATTGGGTCTTTCGGGGGATGTCCGTACCTTCGCCTGCAGTCCTGCTTCTGGTAATGGCAAGTCGATATAGTAGGCGGGCTGCCATCTCACAATAGAGTTGTGACCTGGGTTGTAGCTAAAAAATGAGGTCACCAGCGAGCAGGTATGCTCGGTGATAGGTGGTAGGTATGTTGATTTTGTTTCGGTTGGGATATGTTTCCTTCCCAAGTCCATGGGAGATGTTTCTTTTGTACCCATGGGCTTGGGACATCACCTCTTTTTGCTTCCCATGCATCTGCAATAAGATTTTCACCAGCTGAGAGATGCTTTTTTTTTTTCATCTTCTTATCTGTCTGCATTTCCACCCACTGCAAGACTTGACGTATATTATACGCTACACACATGCCAGCACACCACGACCTCTGAGATATACTATTACTACTATCTCACCATTCACAACCAGGGAACAGTATAACGAGACCAGCCCGATTACCACCAAATCAACACAGCCAAGATGTTTTACATCGGCACCTACCCGATCTCCTTCCTCGATTTTCTCACCCTCTCCCGCAAAAAACGCCAGACAGCTGCGAACAACGGCGTCCTACTCAACGGCACCAAGCTTTCTAAGCGTGCGAGGAAGCTCAATAAAGCCGCCACCAACATTCTTAATCGTAACAGCACTGGGAAAAGCATCGAGAGCGACATTCCGCTGCAGATGTTGCAGCCTAAAGAGATCGAGACAAAGAATAACGGCAGAGGGGGTAAGAGGTTTTATAACCTCACCAACACGCCTTTCTCGGATTTCAACTTGCTCGCGAATGGATTTTCTCCCTCTCCCCTTCCTGCTCCGTCGACGGTGATGACGGGGACGACTTATATCGAGCCACCAGCCCAACCTTCCCAGCACGACATGGACGATCTTCACGAGCACCACGACTGTGAAGACGGCGACGAGGAGGAGGAAGAGGAGGAGATGGAGAAGGAGGAGCAACGCAACTTCCCCACCACACCACCCACCCCCCCAACCAAACCTCCCCACTTATCACCCACCAAAACCGCCTTCGTCACCCTCTGGCTCAACGACCTCCTCCTCCGCCACGGCAGTCCCGCCGCCCTTGAAGTCTACTGGCATTCGGATTTCCAGCAGGCGCAGCGCGACGTCGACGCTGAAGGCCTTGCTCCTGAGCTCATCACACCTGACCTTACTGTCGATGCTTCGTCTACTTGCTCGCCCTCGTCGAGTTTTGGGGACGAGCTTTGTAGGACTGGGCAGGTGGTCTGGCCCAGCAGAGGGAGGAGGAGCAGTGTGGGGTTTGACCCTGCGGCTGCTTCGGTTGTTTCGATCGAAACGCTAGTCCTGCCGCCTCCGGAGATCGATTTTCGGGATCCGTGGAGGGAGGGGCTTGCGAGTGTTGGGGGTAAAGTGAGGTTAAATCGGGTTTCTTTCCCGAGTTTACGGGGTGGGGTTGAGGAGTGGGGGCGTTTGTTGTTTGCTACGAAGGGAGAGGATGAGGATGAGGAAGTGGGGAGGGGAAGGGTCGTGGGGTTTGAGGAGCCTGTGGTTGGTAGCGGGATGAGTGGGAATGAGGGTTCACGGGTTGGTCGCTTGCGGAGGTGTGCGTTGGCGGCGCATCACTGGCCGGTGGGGATTTCGAGGACGTTGGATTGATTGTGGAGGAAGGGATAGGATAGTGGAGCTGGGGATGGATTGCAAGGATGGATGTGTGGGCAAACTCATGGATGTGGCTGTGGTGGGGATGTTCATGGTTTGGCAGGATATTGGACTTTTCTTCTGGTTTGCGGCATGGAACTGTGATACCATGTGGCGAGATTTGGTACTGCGGAATTGTCAGCAGGTAGTCCTGCATTCAGGATTCAAATCGGGTTGAGTTCGAAAAGCATTCAACTCTTGCGCCAACCTGTTGCATTCCTCCTCCCTCTACTATTGATGCCCATGTTGGATTGGTTCGTGACAGCAACATCATGAAACATTGGTCTGGACGATCTTGTGGGCTGGAGCTGCAAGAAGCATTATAAATCCAATGAATTTTCATTGGAGAATACTGAGTTCATATCATCGTCGACGTAGGTACAAAGTACTGTTCGCTGTACAGCAGTGGTATAGCCCCACTTTCAGGCGCACGGGCCTACCGCTTCGCTTCGCTCCGGGCTGGCACGCGGCGCGGGGCACTTTGGGAACGTTCGAGAGGTCGGGTAGCCAGTCAGTATCCAACGTCATTGACAACGACAACAATCTCGAACTCCATATCCACGCTCAGCAACACCCTCCTCCACTCCACACCCTTGCGACAACCCGGCCCTGCCTGTTACCTCATCCTCCATCACCGACTCGCCGCGCCGAAAGAGAACAGAGAGAGACAGAATGCAGAGAGCGGAACCAAGACCGGACCCGTCGCAAGCGCAACCACAAGTCCAACCACAAGAGCAAGGCGCAGCGTCCAAGCAATGGAACCTGCCGACCGGGTTCGCCTCGACGGGCAACTCATCGCACACTCAGAGCTTTGAGGAGATCTACGGCATCCCCGAGAACTTCCTCGAGATAGAGGTATGTCAGACCGATAAGCAGCACTATACCGATACAATCTCTCTTCAGGCTCAACCGGCCCCCCTCCACTCAGCTGCAGGAGAAGCTAGAAAACACACCACCAGGACAGTTTGACTAATCAGGTTCCCCTCTTGTCCAATTTCTACAGGTCACCGACCCTCAAACCCACCAACCAACCGCCTCCCCCTCATCCCGTTACACGACCTACCTCATCCGCCTGTCAACCAACATCCCGGCCTTCAAACTCCGGCGCTCCGAAGTCCGCCGTCGGTACTCGGACTTCGAAGTCTTCCGCGACCTGCTCGAGCGCGAATCCGCCCGCGTCAGCATCCCGCCGCTGCCCGGCAAAGTCTACCTGAACCGCTTCGACGACGCGGTGATCGAGGAGCGGCGCCGGGGACTCGAGCGCTTCCTCAAGATCGTCGTGGGCCATCCGTTGCTGCAGACGGGGAGTCGGGTCCTGGGCAGCTTTGTGCAGGACCCGAGTTGGGATCGGAATTCTTGGTAGGCCCCTTGGATTTCTTCCTTTCTTGTTTTTTGTTCTGCCTCTTTTTGGTTACTTGTCTTGCTTGTTTAGCGGGGTGGATTTTTGGGGATTGTTTTTTATTGGGGTTTCCCTGCCCTCCTCATTGAACTCGGGCATGGAGAGAGATTAGAGGCATCGTGCTGTACTTGCATTTTTGTTTGATTGGCAAGCCTTGCCTCCTCTGTAACCCCCATGTGCTTTCAAGTTGTTTCTTTCCAAACCGCACCTACCTACTGCTGAGCGCTCTGCATACCTCCGCGAAATCCGTTTTGAAAAGTTTGGAGGTTGATTGTTTTTCGGGTGTTTCCTGCCTTTTAGGTTACCCTACGAGTAACATCTGTGTGTATACAAATGCGAACCTGGGGGGCTAGAAGGGTGGAATTATGTTGCTGCGGCGGAGTGGAGTGTCAAAAAGGTTGAAAGGGAGATTGCAATGTTTCGGAGAGGACACAGAGATTGGTCCAGTGCGCGGAGGGACCATGCCCCAGCATTTGCTTGTCGAATATCGTTTGTCACTGTTGTTGTTTGATAGCGTTCACGTATTCCATGGGCGGTTTTCTTCTTCTTTTTTCCCTACTGCTCTTCACTTCCAAAGTTTTGCGTGGGTCAAGAAAACAAAGACAGAGAGCTATTGTCTGATACATCTCCATCGCGTAGGGCATCCCCCGGTGGGCTGTGGCGAATGCCGACTTTCGATAGCTTTTCAAAAGATGTCCGGACTTGCTAGCTCGATGGGCCAACGAATTACCCGACGAAAAACCATTGGATCAAGCGTACATCTTCTGACCATAAGAAGAAAGATACACATTTGCAGAAAGAATTCATTTTGACACGCAAAATATCGAGACCGGAGCTCGAGAGCATCATTAAGCGCTCGCAGTCCCCCTTCTGGTGGTGGTAAAAGACGGTTATCTGCCTGAGTCTCTTATATATTCCTTCCCCTCCAATATCCTGCTAGAGAGACGTCTCTATTTTCTGATGCGTCGACGCCATCGTTACGTCCCATCTTTTTACCTCGAAAGGAAAAAGAGAATTCTTAACCCTCCTCTCAAGGCCTGTCTACAACTCCGCACTATGCAAATCCCTCTTATACCTCTCCTTCGCCCGCTGCGCCGTCTCCGAGTAATCCACATACGGCCTGGGATACCCCAACTTCTCAAACTCGGCCTTCCCGAGCCGCTCATACGGCGCAAAGATCTCCTTCCCCTTCAGTCCCGCCAGCTCCGGCACCCATTTCCGGATATACTCCCCCTTGGGATCGCACTTCTCCGCCTGCGTCACGGGATTGAAAATCGTATACGACGGCTCCCATCCTTGCGTGTTATTGCTGAGATCCCAGTCGATTAATCGCTCCGCGAAGTACCGCTCCCCCATGCGGTAGTCGATCAGGAGGTTCGCGCGCAGGTAGGACGACGTGTTCATCCGTAGCCGGTTGTGCATGTAGGCTTCGGTGTTGAGCTGGCGCATCCCCGCGTCGATCCAGGGGACGCCGGTGCGCCCTTCGCACCATTTCTGCCAACCCTCGGGATCGTCTTCCCATTGGACGAAGTCGAATTTGAGGTTTTGCGGGAGGTTCATGGAAGTGTGGGGCGTGGTGACGAGGGTTTGCCGGTAGAATTCCCGGAACACGATCTCGCGTACCCAGGAGTCGATCCCGCGGTCCCCCGCGTCGAAGTGTTTGCCGCCGTTGTGTTTCTTGGTGCGGGCGAGCACGTCGCGGACCGAGATGATCCCCGATGCGAAGTAGGGGGAGAGGCGCGAGGATGGGTCGCGGGCGGGTTCTGAGCGGTGCGTCATATAGCCTGCTACTTTCTTGTCGAGGAAGTGCTGGAGCCGGTTCATGCCGGCTTCGTTGCCGGCAGGCCAGAGCTTGCGTAGTCGGTCGCGGTCTTCTTTCGAGCTGTACTGCTTGCTCTCTGGCAAATCCGGTACCTTGGTGTCGAAAAGGGCCTTGAAGGTTTCTGCTGCGCTCTTGTCGTTTCCTTCCGGCGCTGGGACGGTGTCGAGGAGACTGGGCTCGCTCTTCGTTTCCGCGAGCCAGGCTTTGTGGTAGGGTGTGAAGACTTTCATCGGCCCGCCGTTGCCTGTGGTGAGAGTTCCTGGGATCACGACGGTTTGATCATGGAGGACTTCAAACGCAAGATCTTTCTCCTTCTGCACATGCTTTGCCACGCTGATATCACGTCTAAGCTCGTCCACTTCGTATTCCATGTTGGTGTAGATGTGGGAGACATCGTTCTCCTTGACGAATTCCATGACTTTCTGTGTCTTCGTGCCTCGCTCCTCTGATACTACAATTGCCAGTGGGATATTCTTCTCCTCAAGCTGTCCCTTCAGAATTCTCAGGCTCTCGAGAATGAAGTCCGAGCGGGCGGGCGAAGTACCATGCCACTCCATGTCCTTCGGAGAGAATAGGTACATGGTAATCAGGTTGGCATTGCCCTCCTTGGCCTTTTGCGCGGCGGCATGGAGGCCCTTGTTGTCCTCTTGCCGAATGTCCTTGGAGCGGAACCAGTGTAAGACATTGCGGACTTTGGAATCCTTCCCGCGCGTCTCATCAATGAGCTCGCACAGGTTCTCGTAAGGCGTGTCCTCATCGATCTGCTTCGCGCGCTTAGGCGAGGGATGCTTTAGAGCGTTGTCGACTTGGATGTAGTCATCTTGGGTCTGACTCTCGGAACGCGCATGTTTTTTGGGAGTCATGATGGGAGTGGAGCAGCAGAAAGAGCGAATGGGTGGCAGACGCAGGAGACAAGCAGATGGGATAGATGTGGGCTTGAAGCGACGCAACCAAGGCTGCATAGGAGACGTATAAGATTGGAAGGAGAGAAGAGAGTTGAGGGATGGTGAAATGTTAACATGCCTACCTACCTGTCGCGGACGCGCTCAGCTTGGCTGGGAACTGCTCGCGCGATGATGAAATCCAATGAGGACATCCATCGTGGGTGGACGCGTCGAGCCGTGCGATGATGTCGGGAACCAGTCAGTGCAGTGGTTGGTCGATGATGTCGAGTTGCTGCTCCGATCGATCGCACTAAGATCTCTTCCGACTCGGAGACGAAACGGGACGGGACGTTTCCCAATGCCACCGCGTCACCGTCGATCGGAAGTGCCCGCTCTGCCCTTGTCGCGCGCTCCCACCGATGCTTAGGAGCATGATATACTTCATCGAAACCGTATACAAAGAGGAGTCACTTCTGCCATTTCTTTTGGGAGAACGGTATTGAATGTGGACAAGTGGATCAGTGGGAAATACGCCGATGATTCCGAAGAGTCGAGTGCTGTTTAACATCACGGCGTTCGCCTGGATCGGATCCCGCTGCTATCCACAGACTCATCAATGGCTGTGCAACAAATGTACTCAGTCCCAGCTTGTCCAAAACATACTTGACCTGGCGAGCAAACTGGACACCCAAATAATAACGAGGTGGCATGTCGGGGATGGCGAGATCCACACTGAAGCCTTCTTTTCGCCTGTCGGTCAACTGCGTCGTGCGTTGGCTAGTTCAACACGACCGGGATGCCAGCTGGTGCAACTTCGTGATCGTGTTTCGTGCAGTGGAACATCTCGTATTCCCACAGAAAGGCTGCATTAGACCGTACAGGAGTCAGCATTCATATACCATGTCCTGCTAGAGTTCCTCTATCTACAACGACACAACCACATCTGCGCCAACTTTCATTGCCCCCTTCCCTTTGTGTACTCCTCTTGCCTGCACTCATAGAAATTTCGTGATAATGCATCTTACAAACACCATCGCTACCTTCATCACTTCCGCTGCCGTCGTCAACGGACTCTACTTCCACATCGGACCTCTCACCGCCGTCGACATCTACAACCCCACCCCATCCCACCGCGTCGACTTCACCGTCAACAACCCAGACGCCGTCTACGAGCAAGGCGGAAGCAATGCAGCGACCTGCAGCTTGACATGGTACCTTGCCCGCTCAAAGCCAGCGAGACGTTACATTTTCAAGAGTCAGAATGCTAACAGACAACCCTCCCTGCCGCAAAAGGAACACAACCACCATCCCAACTTGCTGGACCCAATGTACCGGCAGCGGCTCAGGCACCTACTATACCCGCATCTCCCCCACCTCCACCTATACTTGCGCGGATGACTTCGCCCTCGAAATCTGGCAGAGCTACGTCTACGAACTGGGGAACCATAACAATGCCTCCGTCACTATTTCCTCGTCTTCTACTACGGCAGAAGAGGGTTTCGCTTGTACGAAGGACGAACAGTGTAAAGTCTGTCAGACTACTTCGGATGGGGAGGGTTTTGATCAGAGGCTTGAGCAGTTTTATGGGGGTGCGGCGCCGGGGGATGAGATTTGTTAGAGGGTTGTTTTGTATGTAGATGAGAGAAGGATGATTCTTTTAACCCCGGTCTTTCCTTTTTGAAATTGGGAAAGGGGTGAGGATGTAGAGAGAATTGAGGCATGCGCGTAAGAGTGGAATAGGATGCACCAGAACACCAAAAGAAAAAAAAAAAAAAAAAAAGAGTCAAACGAAAATGAGAGAACCAAGCCTGGGCTGAGAAGACGTTCCCTATTCAATTCTTCAAGTTTTTCTAAAGTTCGGGCAATCTATACAAGAGAATCTACCATCTCCACGCTATGTACACTTCCCCCAATCAGATCTCTATATCCAAAGCATCATCAATCCTCATACTCCTGCCTCTTGACCAACGCCACAGGCGGCACATACTCCTTATGGCCCCAGACAAAATACCACACCAACGCGAACCCCATGATGCCGCCGAACATGACAATAGCCCAATTCATCGACTCCGGCGTCACCGTGCTCGTGACCGGGAAGAAGGCAAAGACGAAGATGGGCATCAGGTAGCACATGGCGAGGATGTTGATGGGGAGGCCCATGCGGCCGAGGTTGAAGCGTCGGCTTGGTAGGGATTGCCCCCGGATGCGCCGGAGGATTACTAGGCTGATTACGATCATGTAGGAGCAGAGGAGGGAGACGACGGTCAGGGCGAGGATGGCGTTTAGGGCCGTCGTCGAGCCGATGTTGATCAGTGAGAGCAGCGAGGTGACGGTTAGAGAGACCAGGACGGCGTTCAGAGGGATGTTGGATTTCGGGGTGATGTGGCCGATTATGCGGTGTCCTGGGATGCCCTGTGATGTGTGAGTTCAGGAATCAAGTTGATGGGGTCGGGCATGGTTCTGGTTAGTGAAAGGGTTAGACTTACCTTGTCACGGGCGAAAGACCACAGCTGGCGCGATGCGGTGGCGACTTCTGCGATGGCTGCAGATGTCAGGGTCAAAATGATAATGACCGTCAAGATGCTCGCGCCGGCATAAGACTGGGTGGTGTTAAAGAAGATCTGGATGATTGGCGAAGCTGTTGCGGAATCCAAGACTTCGCTGACATTGCCAACCGTGAAACAAATGGTGACGGCCATGATGAAACCGAGCGAGGCGTTGAAGCCGAACGACCAGAGCATAGCCTTGGGCAATGTCGAGCTGGCATCCTTGACTTCCTCACTCATGTGCACAGCACAGTCAAATCCGATGAGAGAGATGATCGGCGCAGCCAGGCCGACAAGCGTCGCGGTTCCGTCTGAATTCCAGTTGCCACCATTCGTGAATTCCGTCCAGACAGTATAGGCGTCGGCGCGTGGTGCGAGAACCCACAGAGTGATGATGATAGCGAAAAGGCCAAGTACGTGCAACACTAGCAACAGGCCCTCCACCAAGGGGAGCTTCTTCGCCAGGACGGTGTTGAAGAAGATACTGAAGACCGTAAGGGCGATGATAAGCAGCGTGGCGTGCCATTGCTTCGGGACATAGGTCGGGTCATTGAGGATGATCAAGCCCTGGATGGTGGATCCTGCGAGGAACGTGATCGAGGTGATGGCGCATTGCCACCCGGTAAAGCATAGCCAGCCGACAATATAGGAGAGGATCTTCTGCGAAGCCGGTGGCGCGAATTCGGAGACCCAATCTTGTTTGTAGCATTAGTATTTTGCACTGTAGGCGAGTATTATGGTAGTCATCATTGGGACTTACGGTATTGGCCACCACTTGTAGGAGCCATTGAAACCATCTCTGCTACACTGAGGTAGACGAACGAGAAGCCGATGAATACGATAATGAAACCCCACAGCAAGCCAGCAGTTCCTCCATCGGTTAAAGAAGTCCCCAATGTTGTGACAATGACCTCCCAAGTCGCGATCAGAGTACACGCGAAACCCAAAATGCCCAAGAATTGGAAGTTACGTCGGAGTTCCTGGACACGACCCAATGCGCTCATGTCTCTTCGGTCAGCTGCCGTACCCTGCCATTTCTTCGCCACTGCGCCCTCGGTCATCTCGAAGTCGTCCTCATTGTCGTAGGTTGCGCGCACATTCTCCGCGACTTGCTTGGGTCCCATGGTTGCGCTGGCATCCGAGGCGGATGATGATCCCGCTATCTCCATGCTGTAATTAAAAGACAATCGCTGTAAGGATATACAGCAGTAAGGAAAAGAATAGCAGAGAACCGCACAAGCTAATGTCAAACTGCACCACCTACCACAGCGGACACAAGGAGCGGGTGTGAAGGAGATGAAAAGCTCACAAGGGTTAAAAGGAGCACATGGCAGTAGTAGCTAGGTCCCTTGACATGATCAAGACTGATACTTCACTCCATGCCAGGCCAACGTGCCGAGTTTCCCTTGCACCCATGCAACTAGAAGACGAGGTAGCGTGGCAGACACGTCCGTTCGCCAGATCTCGTTGAGTTCGTCTCTCCCCCCATGTGGCTAGCCTGGGTGCGCGGCTGCAACCTCTTCGGGTAGCTTGCGGTGCTTGGGTTACAACTCCAGACAACCACCATCGAACGAATGGACACAGATTGCTGCCGTTTCATTTACCTTAGCCAACCCGTTACCTTTGCTAACGATGTGCAGCGCCGCACCGGAAGCGGCCCTCAGATCGGAAGGTGCGAGGGAAGCCAGCGACGCGGAGGCGGCGGACCACTCGGGCCTATGGACGGTACAGCCGGGGACCCTACATACTAGAGTACTCGCTAGTGACTTAGTCCAACTATGTCAGAGTTTAAAGGGCCTTGACTTCGGCCGCTGTCGTGAGCAAGGGTCAGCGCCTGACCAGGTCTGCCCTCCCCACTGCCGACACAGACTTCATCTGTCCAAATCCTAATCCGGCGTAAGCTCCCAATCGCCAGTGCGATCCGGCAGAGCGCCAGTAGTTACCACACTGTCGGTCATCATCGACAGCTGCAGTAACTTTCACAGGACATGGCGCAAGAGACGATGTCCAGCAGTTGGCCATTCAGCGTACGGCTGAGGAAGCAGGCCCACCCATCCATTGCAATTTTTCAGGGTGGATCTCGTTTTGCATGGGATGACGCCGCATTGCAATTCCCGTGTTACAGCTGGTCGCATTTAACCAGAACTTGCCGCATCCTTCCCCAACAATGCCGAATCGGCAATCTCCCCTGCGATGATGGGTCGTCTGAAGAAAGCGGGCGTTTCTGAAGACGATTCCTTCGACCCATGATGCGGGAACAAGCGCGCCTGCACCCTTATTACCGTAACCTTAGCGTTGAGAGTCTTTCGACCCCTCTGGCTTCTACCACTGAATTGACTGCCTGATGATGAGATGTGTCCAGCCGGCATCTTGGCACCTGTGCCTAAGCAACATCTCATCCAATAGCGAGAGCGGATGCATCTTGTACGGTGACAATTAATCAATGGTCAGCATAGAAACCTTAAAGTCTGTCCAGCAATCTTTATGAGCTTTTCCGGCAAGTTAATGGCTCCTAACCCAGCCACGCCTCCGCAAGCGAAGCGTACGGATTGACTTCCGGTTGTAACCTCCACTCGCAACGCCGAGACTCGCTCTGCTCCGATTCTCACCTTGTTGAGCTTGTCTGCGCTAGCGCAAAATGGAAAGAGTACAGACGATCGCGCTTTCCCATCCACGTGTGCATGGCGCGCATCCTTTCGTCCTCGCATCCTGGCAATCGGAATCGCGCCTCAGCTTGCCTCTTCGCCCTCGCGCGCATTGTGGGGCCACAAACACCAGAATCCACCCCGAAAACCTGGTTGCTGCGAAACGGCGTCCTCCGCGCGAAACGCGATCGAGGCTCAGCACAGTACAGTGCGCACTGCGATCAACCACAACGGTGTCAGAGACCTGACTGGCCCTTCCCGTCTGGAGCTCATCAAATTACCCCAGCGTCCTGCAAGCCACCAGACGGCACTGCGGACCTGACATCCCGTCAGCATAGGCCACCACACGCTCTCCTAGGCATGCGCTCTGATAATCAGCTCCAACCACCGGCAGCAGTAACAGTGACGGCAAGTGCCAGGTTCGCCATGGCATCCGAGAGACCCTTAAATCTGACAGGCGCTCCGTCCGTAAGCGTAGTATCCACCCGATTACCTTCGCAAGCTTCTCCCTGTAGTCTATCTTTCAGAGTTCAGCCCGTCTCATGACTTACCGCACTTCGCCTACGCTTGCGCAGCTCTCTGTCTGCCGGGGGAGGAATCCAGAATATTCAGTTTCAATCGGCCATTCATTCTTGACGCTTGCCTCTTCCGCAGGTGGATCCGAGCCCGAGAGAATGATCTGCTCCTGTCATCAGCCAGTTACTGTACCACTCTATGCCGGCACATTTTGCCTCAGCAACAGGCAGATTGCAGACCCCCGGCCCAGTAACCCTTCATAGAAAGTACAGACCATCCCTATGTGCGTCACTTTTGGTTCTCAACAGAAACATTGCCCTCCCTGTCCAGGAGTGCTTTAACCCGGTCGACAATCTGCATGCCGTGCGATACTAATATTGTTTGAGACTGGAGTCACAGCTGCTGGAAGAGAACTCTGGTTCTCCGTCAATTAGAAAAACCACCCATCGCAATGGCAGCAGCGACCGCCTCTGCCACTGGATTACCGCCTGGATATCACGAGCCGTTTGCGAAAACAGATGCCGACCACCATGGCAGCTGGGTAATCATTTGCAATGCATTCGGCCTTGTCGTCGGTCTCATCTCTCTCGCCATCCGCGCTTATATCAGAGGCAAGGTGTCGCCGCCCTTTTCAATAGACGATTGGACACTGGCAGGGGCGACGTTCCTCGCACTTATCCAGTGTGGCCTTGTCTTTGAGGCGGTGCACGACGGCTTTGGGCAATCGATGAAATTGATCAGCGCAGACAAACTTGTATATTTGCAAAAAGTAAGAGCACTTTGAAAAAGCGAGTTTACAGTCCTTGCGGCAGAAGACTAACATGGTGCAGCTTCTCTACACCAGCGATCTATTCTATGTATTCACCATCTATGGAGCCAAAAGCTCTGTCATCCTTCTTTATCGGCGCATAGCCCCGGATCGAGCCCATTCGCTGGTCGCATGGGCTGGCCTCTCCCTCACACTTCTCTTTGGCATCATATCAATATTCCTGGTGGCTTTGCGCTGCGATCTTAGCCAGCCTTGGTTACAATACGACGCTCAGTGTACCTCTCTCAGCGCACAATGGGCGGCAGTGACTGCGTTTGATGTCATCAGCGAGGCTCTCTTGGTCGGAATGAGTGTCCATCTTGTGTGGAAGCTGCAAATGCCACTTGCTAGAAAGGGCAAGGTTGTCCTTGCTTTCGCGTTAAGGTTGCCGTAAGTATTGAGGTCGACCCGAAGTCACCTTGTCCCCAGCTAATCCGGAGATAGGCTCATTCCCGTTTCTATCGTCCGTTTAGAATACATCAATGAGGAGCTCGGATCTTCCAACCCGACACTCATCGGCGCTGTCGCTGGCGTCCTCACGCAACTCGCAATTTTCTACAGCCTCATGGCTGCCACCCTACCATGTCTTCGACCTTTCCTCGCGGGATTCGTGACCAACTACGGCGCGATGGGAGGCAGCACTGTAATAGGGGGCTCGCAACTGGGCTCCTCGAAACGCGATGAGAAGGACACCAAGGGCTCCTTCGTCATGGCATCCATGCACTCCTCTGGCTCACACGGAGCCAGCTCACCGGGAGGTTTCCGGAAACAAAAACAACGAGCCAGCCAGCAGATGAACGAGGAGATGTTCCGACCCGATCGCGTCAGGAATAAAGCCAATGCGACTCATCCCCAGCATCATAGCCACGATGCGAGTTCCATAGGCAGTAGCGAGAGCACAAAGGGCATCCTGGTCCAGAAGGATGTCACGTGGCAGATTAGCGAGGTTAATAGTCGGTCACCGCAGCAGCAGCAGTCGGCGGACGCGCAAAGTGCTGGCTCTTCTGCAGAAGGGTGGGCACCTAGATAGCGATTTTTTTTTATTCTTCTCCAGTGTGCACCAAAATACCCATCGGGCGCTTCCCATCAATAACATCACGTCGCAAGTCGCACGGGGAATACATTCTATCAGTCTACCTTGTCCCCCCTCCTCCGCGATATCTCTCCTGCAGTCGAAAGAAGGTGTTTTCGGCTTCCATCCCTAGAACTGACTCAGAGGCATTGCCTTTCTCTCTCTCTGGTGCGCAGAGTTTCGGTCGCCGTGGCGTCCGCTCTCCCCGTGAGCTTCAGGGTTCTCGGGAACGACTCATGCCTGCGATTGCACAGGCCGAAGATGTTGCGGCAAAAGTTGTCTGGGGAAAGACACATAGGGCTCGGCTTGGTGATACAGGTGACCGGCCGTTGAATCTCGAGCGGGGTTTCAACCGTCGTTGTGCAAGTTGTTCGTGTTTGGTGATGTCCTTATTTTGGTTGATGTTGTCGGTTGTTGTTCTAAAGCACGCTTGGTCGCTGACGTAAGCAAAATCCGGGCCCGCGCTTCCGGTCTCGGTATATCACCATTGCTGTTTGGTGAGACATGGTCAGGGATCTTCTCGGCAAGCCTATTAGGCTCGTGGAGCATCGCCCATCCTGACCCAAATCTCACAAGCTTTCAACAAGATTAATCAGATAAGATCATTGGGGGTGGAGGTTGCGAGGTGAGTCGACGTTCGCATTGTGTAATGTGTAGAGAATCCGAAAGAAGAAATGAAGAGCAAATTGCGTGATGAAAAGAGGAAAGCTTTCACTAAAGGAAAAAGGAAAAAAAAAAGAAAAACGAAAGGAAAGGAAGGGGGACTAGTCCATCTGTGCAATTGTCGGTATTATCGCTATCTCTCCCAAATTGCAACCTTCACACTACTACGATGTCTCTGCTATAACAGAGCCTTTCCCTTCTTTCACACCCCCGACCCATTTGCCTTCTTTTTTCTCCCACTCGACTCCGCCGAAGGTCGTCGTGCGCAGAATGCTGACTTTGAAAGATGACAGTTTTGGGCAAGAATCCTTTGTCAGAGCCTGCATATCGGCTTCGGTGGGGAATGTCTGGGTCAGGACGCCGGAGCGAGGGTTTTGTACCTGATGAGATGGCGTCAGCACGTCTATGGATGTACATAGTTGTAGTGCAAGGGAGGAAGAAGGAAAGGTATCCAACTTGGGTCAGTATAGTAAGGAACAATCCAGACAAAGGCGAAATCTTGTGAAAAGGTAAGGTTGTTTGGGATGACATACCGCCATGAAGAACTCCAAAGATGGATTGGCGACGATCTCGACCTGCTCTACGTTCTTACAAGGCTCCAAGGCTTTCATCAATTGCTTCTTAGTCGCCTCGCCTGGTCCTACTTCCAGAGTTGCATTGAGAACCAAGAGATTCTTCTGCGTCTTGAGTGTCTTGGCAAGCTGCTCCAGCGTCATGGTGTACAGCGTGGAATTAAGCGCTCTGAGTCCTCTCGGATAAGTGTCTTCACCAGTCAAAGCATCCTCGAGATCGGCGGAGAGGGTCTTGTTGAATGCCATAACGCCTTCCTTTGAACCCGCTTCCTGCAGCGTGCTTGGATCTTGCTCGTCATCCTCTGCCTTTTCCGGCGGTGAGACGTTGAAGGAGACGCTTATGAGGCCAGGCCCGATCAGCAGAGGTAGCTCGGTCGCCTGGATCTTGCCCATGAAGTCCTCATCCTCGTGCCTAAAAGTGTAGTTGACTTCCACAAACATCAAGCCCCTCCGCGCCTCGCCGGGCGTCTCTGATGTGTTGTACTTCAACCAGGGCGCTGCATCTTTGAAGAAGCCAGGCTTAGCGAAGACGTCGAGGAAGTGTAGCGCCCGTAGCATCGGCAGCCGCTTGAAGAACTCGACGGCATCTTTCTGACATTCGTCCGTGATCCCAGCGAAGAGCTGCGAGTAGACTACCACACTCTTGAGGTTCGGTAACTTCTTCGCGAGCTCGGTCAGGAAGCCTGGCGGATAGCCCAAGCTGAACAGCTCAAGTGTTAAGCTCTCGATGCCAGTGGGGAGCGCGGGGACGGTGTAGTTCTGCGAGAGGAGGGACTGGTATTCGTCGACTTTGATGTCACAGGTCAGAGTCAAGGCTTTGAGACCGCGGGCCTCATTAGGGAAGTCCGGGATCCTGAACGACTGCAACGGTATCTGTGCGCCTTGAGCTTGGGCGGGATCGACGGGTGTTCCGGGGAGGTTGGCGGGGTTTGTGGTGGCCATGGCAAAGACGACAATAGTTAATGTTTCTTCAAGGGGGCTTGAAAGGATGTACAGAAGCCAGAAGATATAATGTAAGAGAATGCATCCTTTCAATTCTCCGTTACTGCGTCTGCTCGTCTTCGCAACGTTCACATGTCGGAGTTCGCAAGGTGGGGAAGAAGGTGGAGGTGTGCAGGGGTTTGGCTTGCCGGGAGCGGGAGCAGGGCGAAAGTCAACCTTCGGTCCGAGGCCGCTACCTATTCTATTTCGATACACACATGGCGACATTCTCAGTTGGCATTGAGATGTCATGAATATGGGGAGTAACGGCCGTTTTTGATCGAATCCAGAGACGCAGTAATCTAGAGCATAGTTGTCGAGCCACGCCACAATTATTTGCTAGGCCAGCTTTGCAAAGGATTGCGAACCGAGGCTCTGAGCCACCAATGGCCACGATGTTGGCGGCACGACCACCGTCCATCAGATTTCGTATGTAAAAGACTTGCTGTGGATGACAACCAGTTCTTCCGCCCTATGGTGAATTTCCCTTCGAGCACTCAGTCAATGAATTGCCGCTGGACATTGTGGCCACCACGAAAGGCTGGACGAGAGAGGTACGATTATCCCCATGCATGTCCTTTTACTCCATCACATCTCCTTTTCTTTCAAAGCTTCTTCACAATATTGGCGGTGTCCAACGCGTCATCAGAGTCTAGCTTTGTGTCTTCACTGCAGGCCAGCTCAGCCCTAAAGGAAATGTGTATGATCTTTGCAGGGGCTGGTTTCACATTGATCATGCAGCCAGATTGAAACTCCGCTTGGACGACGATTAAGCAGTACGGCTACATCGACTTTTGGGGAGAAAACCAGAGCCTGTAGCAGTGGGTCTTGCTTCTCTTCGGTTTTTCACACGATCATCGTCTCGTTGCACGTAGTCACTCTCTTCTTCTTTTGCACCAGCTCACGCTAGCCAATCGTTTCAATTCCACATTCCAAATGCATCTCTTTGCTGTCTTCATCGCCCTGGCGGCGACATCTAATGCAATGCCGACTTTCTCAAGCTTGTCAAGGCGTGCCACCAGCTACACTACATCTGCCGCCGCGCAAAACCTCTGCGGGACGCCAGACGATTCCGTCGTCCTAGACGGTACTCCCTGGATCGTCTACAACATGATGTACAACTACCAACAGACAGAGGGCAGTGTCTGCACGGGCTTCAAGGAACTAGTCACCGGCGACTACGACGGAGAAACTAAGTGCGCTTGGAACAGCACTTGGGACATCACGGAGGTCGACAGCACTAGCAATGTGCCCAAGGGCTATTCTTTCGTCGGCTTGACCCAGAATCTGGAGACGAAACTATCCGCCATCGATTCAATTCCAGCCACATACCACTGGGTCAGGACTAATCAGACGGCGTACAAAGGTTCGTGTGCTGTAGCCATGAGCAAGTTGGTGAGAAGCTAACATGTCCCAAGGTAACGTCTGCTTCGACTTTATGACCTCGGATACGAAAGGCGATAGCACTTCGAGCGCCGCACAGGAGCTTATGCTTTGGCTTCGCTACGAAGGCGGTCAGCTGCCTATTAGCTATGCAGACGGCGTCAAGGCCACTATTCAGCTTTACGGGAAATCCTGGGACATGTACCAGGGCGTCAACGAAGATACAGGGATTACGGTTACTAGCCTGGTTGTAGATGAGGATGACCAGTACTGGGGCTGGTTCGCTGGTGATATCAAGGACTGGCTTCTTGCTTTGGTTGATCAGGGTCTCTTTTCTTCTAGCACATATGTGAATGTTGGTAATGCGGGCATGGAACCTTTCTATGGGACGGTGGACTTCCAGAATAAGTTGGGGTTGCAGATCAATCTTGCGTAGTCATATTAGAGCTTATGAGCTTCTTCGTCGACTACTAATGCGCTCGACGAGCTCATCTCTTTTCTGATCGTGTTATTCGATGTCTCGTACAGATAAAGGAGATAGCAGCTACTTCTAGAAAGTCAAGCTTGCAACTTTTGAGGACTGTGCAATTCCAATCGGGTCCGGTAGAGCTGAACAGCAGCTATTCCAGAACGAGTTTTGCACAGGTGGTGCTTCAGATAATCCGTGTAATGCACTTGTCTTGCACTCAAGATTGAGTCTATGATGGACAAAATGAAGCTTGAAAAGCGGAGCCTTCAAACCATCTCCGCGCGGAACCTCCCAGCCTGCTTTTGCTATATGACTTCTAATTGCTTTTAGAGCACTCACGCAATACAATCGCACTTCGGAGGCCACATCATGCCCGGCAAAACTCTCGTCGTCCTAGGCTCCGGACCCGGCATCGGCGTCCAGGTAGCCTGCACCTTTGCCGTGCGCGGCTTCACCCACATTGCCCTGGTCGCCCGCAACCCGGAACGACTGGAGAAGGACTGGGATCGGGTCCTCGATGCCGTACAGGAACGCGGCTACAGCTGCCAAGTCAAGAAATGGGTGTGCGATATTAGCGACCTCGCCGCTCTGAGCTCGACCTTGAAGGAGATTGAACAGTTCGGCAGCTTGGAGTGTGTGCTTTTTAATGCGGCGAGGGTGGCGGGGAAGCCGCCTTTGGATGAGAGTGTTGAAGATATTGAAAAGGATTTCAGAGTAAGGTCCCTTTCTTTTCCATCCTGTGCGTACATAAGCTTGTGTGGCTGAGATCCGATGCAGATCACCAACCTCGCCTGTTACGCTACAGCGCAATGGGCGGTGCCGATGCTCAAGCAGGCTCCGCAAGAGAACCTACCATCGTTTTTTGTGACCAGCACGACGTCGTTGTACAAAGAGCCAATCCCTGATCTAGTCTCGTTGTCTATGGTCAAGTCGGCGCAGAGAGCCCTCGTCTTGTCTTTGCACGCAAAGTTCGGCTCGGACGTGCACATCGCTCTCTTGAGTGTCGGTGGCGTGGTGTCACCGGACGCGAAGAACTTGAACCCGGTGAACATTGCCGAGAAGGCGTGGCAGCTGTATCAGCAGAAAAGGAGCAGTTGGGAGAGAGAGATGGAGATTCTTGAGTAATTGTCGGAACCAGCATAGCATCTAGGTCGCAGATGCCACTCATCGATGGCAGTTACGCTGGCGACTTGGATTGGGAGGAATATGTGAAGTAGTAAGAAACAGCAAAGTTATCGTTCCGCGAACAATTCAGGCTCAGCTATATAAATCAAGCTCATCTATTTGAGCAGTCTCGGTAGCATCAGAAGCTAAATATAAGCTGCCGGACTCAACACAGATTGCTTACGACTTCAGATGGCAATGGAGTATTTCCGCGATGACTGCAAGCGCTCAGTCCAGGCCATAATGAAACTCCCACTCACCCTGAGCGGCGCCGAGCATCTCCTTTGCCATCCTGTAATGGCCATGCATGCAGAACTTCACCATCACGCCGTCTTTCTGGATTTTGAAACGGCTCTCGGCTTCGATGTAGCCGACACGACGGACCGAGGTGATCTGGCCGAGACGTGCCATGTTACTGCCGACATCCTATGTCGATAGCATGACAGAGTCCTTACGGGTCACGAAGATTGACCGAGGTGCCTGTGCCTGAAAAATACGGAGTTTGCGGCCGCCGATAAAGGTACCATGCCAGTATTGACGGAAGATTTGTTGGCAAGCCATTCGTGCATGGTCGAGTCTCTGATCTTCGGTCAGCGCTAGAGCTTCATGAGTGGGAATAGAGAATTGGAACAACTTACAGTGTACTGTAGGATCACATAAGGCCTGACCATGCCGGTCTTGGGGTTGACATTACGACGAACTACGCCGAAGCACTTGCCATACTGCGAGAACTCCGCAAGCACACTGTTGAGAAGCGCGAGGTCGCCATAGTCGCGATTAGGAAGGCTGAGGATGATTAGCGACGCCCCGAAAGCATTGCTTGCAGTACTGGGAGACTTACTTGGCGACAAAGATGGACATTTCTGCAGGGTAGCAGATTTGTGCAGCCCCGAATGCATTGGCGTGGTCGAGCAATGTGTAGTTGGCGAACGATTCTGCGAGACTTGGATAGACGTAGAGGAGTGTTGCCATCTTGCGATCGGCCTCAGTCTGGTCGAAGTTGCTCTTGGTGCCGTACATAGCGGTCGCGCACCTGAGCTTGTCGATAGTTGGCATTCCTACCCTCGGGCTCCCAGAACCGGTGTGCTCAGAATCTGAGGACGAGATTTCAGACGTAGTCGATTCCACTGCTGGGAGCAGCGTCAAGCCATCGACCATATACGTCTCGCCATCTGACCCGGGTGTCATGGCAGTGGCGAACGGGCCTTGAGCGCCTTTGCGAGGAGAATTGATATGGCTAAAAGACATCTTAGTAGCTTCAAATGCGGTTGCGATGCACTGTAGGGTCTGGTAATGTGGTAGGACTGTCTGGTGAGATTTCTGCACGGAGACGGTGATCCAGGAGGAAAGGCTGGGATGAACGATGTCGGATGAAAGAATGTCGGAAACAACAAGAGAGGGTTGTGAAATGCATGCTGCCAGTAGAGTGGTAGCGAAGGAAAAAGCGGTCAGACCAACTTCACCTGTGGTCGAAATAAGCTCATTGGGATGTCTACAGCGGAAAGAGCTGGGCGAGCTTGCGCCTTCCACACTGCGATGCTGCGCGATGCACCACGAGTTCGACATTGCCAAGGCGCATGCGGCGCCCATTGACGATTCACTCCGTTGCAGGAATTCGAGAGCGCAGACGAGACCCGCTGCATAGGTAGTTACAGGCACGGTTAGACCGAAGAGCGTCCGCTTGCGCTTCAGAACGATTAAAGCTGCGATTCTGGTGCATCGTAGAACAAGAATCCAACCATTGGATCCGCTTAGATACTGTTGTCTACATGAGGTCCATATACTCCAGCCTCCTGACATCGAAGGTCCACGGTCCAGGTCGCTTTTTCGCAGTAGCGCGCGGACTACCAGGCTCATCTGGCCTCTGCGGGGGACGGCCATCCTGCTTCACAACAGGCCAAGTGAAGCGAAGAAGTTCCTCAGAGATGGTGTCGTGCTCTTCTTGTCGCTCGTGCAGGCTCATGTCCCACCAGCGATTCCACCCTCGGAAGAATTGGTCGTCACGGATTGTCTTCGGTCGCCGCGCTGCTCTCTCGCGTGGCTTCAGTAAGTCAATCGCATTCTCTTCTTCGCCGTCTTCATCCTTGCCGCTTCCCCCATCACGTTCGCCTTCCTCGTAGTCGCTGCTGCCATAGTGTGCAAGCCTGGTATGCTCTTCCTCCGATAATCTCTTTTGTTGAGCACAGTATCTCTCTTCGGAATCCAGCGTTGATACCGGACCAGTTGGATGCGCGGAAGACGATCTCGCGTCATTCCCAGGAGCCTTCAGGGGCTTTAGTGGCCAATCCTCATCGACAGAGAATTCACATGGTTGCTCAGGGTATCCCGAACTGAGATCCTCTGGGAATTCCCAGGACAGATTTGTGCCAGCCCTTGAAACGTCATAAAAGCCGGGCAAAGCTGACGCTAATAGCTCAAGATCAAGTCCCTTTCTCGACTCACGCAGTGGAGATCTCAAAGGCAAGGGCGGCTTCGCTTCATTCGCATGAGTTTCGAGAATGTTTTCAACCAAGACCTGCGACCCTTTCGGAACCAGTGAAGGGATTTCACCTGTGACGTCTGGCGTGACGGGCACAGTTTTCATCTGTTGCGTCCTTCTCGCGCGTTCTTTGCTTTTGGCGGGCACGCGAGGGGCAGCGACGGAGTCAGTCCCGCTCGTTGTGCGGCCCCGAGACTTCCTATGCTCTGAGCCTCTTGATGTTGCTGGATGTGGTAGTGTCATTGATGGATCTGAGTTCTCCAGCCTTACTCGCCCCTTGCTTGACCTTAGCATCCTTTCTCGTGGAACGAACGCTTCCTGAGATAGGGACCGCTTCCCCGTCCGCTCTCGCTCCTCCTTGTCTGCTTCGTTGCAAGACCGATTGCCTTCGTCGTTTTTAAGGCGCAGAGGCAGATCTGGCTGGATCCAGATACTGTCACCCCGAAAGCTCACTGATTTACCAAGCCGATCTTCTGTGTCTGGGAGCGGTGGATGGCAGACAATGGTGTCGCGAGGCAGCAGCAGTTTGTCACTACACAGTGCTGAGCCTGCGGAGCACCAGCGATATAACTCGTCACCGGTAAGTTCAGATTGCTCGCGAGAATCAGAGGCCCGCATCTCAATCCTTGGTAGTCTTTTGAGCCGCGAATTGAAGCTTGAGGAAGATGTTCGCATGAAGGGTGGACTTGCAATAGACATACTTCCTAGCAAGAGTGGCGTAAATTGGTTGGGAGCAGAGCATTTACCTACCCGCTGCCCAAGCTACTAGAGCGGGGACAGCTCCAACATAACTATGGTATGGAAAGGTAAGCATGCAAGCATACCAGACCACCTCAAATCGGTCGAGATCGCGTCTTGAGGTCCAGAAGTGGGAGTGCTGAGGTCACAAGCACCAGTCGCTCGGAATCTGGAAGGCCTGGTATTAAGCTTTCCAGCGAACCCCAGATCTGGCGCTGTGAACCGCACAACAACCTTGGAAGTCCACGTGACCATGTCTGCCCAGAAAACATTGCAAACGCTGGTACTAAGGCATAGGCGGGAAGGTTATAGGCACTATTAGAAGTGCCAATTGCAGGAAAATGCGGCAAGCGACGACAGCTGTGCTGACGCTGAAGGAAGTAGACCTTCGACGTGCCAGGCGTAAGGTTGTGAATCATGCGGTCCTCAATCGATTGCATCCTCGTCGATTTCAGCTATAGCCTCAATGTCTTTGATGCCCTCAGCAAGTGTTCTGACGAAAATCTTGCCTACATCTTGCACGCTCGGTGGAGGCTTCACGCCTTGCTGCGCAAGGCTTGTCGTGCTTTTCCCCTGTAGGCCACATGCGACAATACGTCCAAACCACCCAAGCTCAGGGTCGACATTCAATCCGATTCCATGACTGGTCACGTTGCGTCGCAAATGAACGCCGAGTGCGCATATCTTCTCCTGCTCGTTCACCCACACTCCAGGGTTCTCTGTTCTCCGCGTCTGTACACCATAGTCTGCGCAGGTTCTGATTACTGTCTCTTCAAGCTTGTCAACCCAACATCTCGGACTGATGCCGTGGCGTCGCAGATCTAGAATGGGATATGCAACGACTTGGCCAGGACCGTGGAAGGTAGTCTGCCCGCCACGCATGGCCTCACGGAACTCGGCCTTGCCCCATTGTGTAGACTGCGTGAGATACTCTCTTTGCTCTTCGGAGACTGATCCAATCTCTCGTCGACCGCACGTGTAGACAGGATGGAATTGGGCCGTGATGATAGTTGGATCTGGTGCAGGCAGAGCAGGGTTGGATTTGTGGGCAAGCAGACGGGTAACGAGAAGATCCTGGAGCTTCGAAGCGTGGGCGTAGGGCGTCAGGCCCGGAATATGTAGATGTCGAAGGATCATGTTGAGTTGTAGGAAGTGACGTGTACTATTCAATAGCACTAGCTTTCACATGCAGAGGAATGCAGACATGGCGGGAGATCGACATGCAGCGTCGGGAAAGAATCCACTTCGACGTGATCTACGTGGGGAAATCAGTCTGAGCTTCACTTTCGCGAACTTTTGTACTGTCGCAGGAATGGTGTTCTTGCGGTCACATTGACTGTATTGCACCCTATCTCCTATCCCAGTGTTTCGATGGCTACCCCTCAGCCTCAGCAGCGGCTTCCGGCAAAGCCATCTAGAAGTACGGCCCAGAGCGAGAAGAGGACGAAGCTCCCAAAACTTCCACCAAATGCGACCGTGTCAAAGCGACCTCTCCATCGTGCTGCAATCCCTTCGCCGTATGCAGGCGCATCTCAGCAGAAAGTGGTCTATGTCGGTACCCGCACGCCCTTCCTCTCAGCCGTGAAACGCGTCGAGAAACTTCTTCGATTGAGCGACAAGCGGTTGGTCCAATCAGCCACGACACTTGCACGACGGAAGGGCCAAAATGGTCGGAAAAGGAAGAGGCAAGATGATGACGCAACGGATGAGATAGGAGACATTGCTCGGCAGGTTGAGAGTGCAAAGGCGAAGCGAAAGGTCGGAGGATTGACGGCTGGAGATGACGAGGTTGAAGGCGCGGGCGAGGAAGTACTGCTCAAAGGAACTGGCAAGGCGATACCAAAGGTTATGGAGATGGGATGCTGGTTCCAACAAAGGCAAGAGTACATGGTCACTGTTCGCACTGGAAGCGTTGCTGCAGTGGACGACATAGATGTTCCCGAAGGAGCACCTGGAGACGATAACGACAAGAATTTCGCTGGAAGTCGCATGGAACGCAACAAGGACGATATGGAAGTCGGCGAGGACGGAGGAACTGCAAATGTACCGCTGATTGATTCTGACGTGGCGGAGAAACAGGACAGACGTGTTCGACCACAAGCTGCAGCCGCGCAAGAGGAATCAATACCGGAAACTAGGGTACGGTATGTGAGCGTTTTAGAGGTGGCAGTGAGCCTGCGTTGAAGCACGTGCCCATTCGCCTTGCTATGTGTGATTCACGTCTATGACCTTCTTTGCTATGCAAGATACCCATTATGCAATACCACTTGAAGAGCAGCAACGGCTGTTGTCGAAGTCTTGAATGCTCTCCCAATTCGCTCAAGCTTGCCGTTACCAAACTGCGTTTTAGACTCATCTCTGAGACTTTCCACTCTTGAGTATAAAGGCAGCCAAAGTGGCATGTCAGATACTTACAACCAGGAGATGGGAACCGTATGCTTCAGCATGATGGTCAGCGACAAGGGCTTCGGCTATCCAGAGGTAAAACAGCCTCGCAGTCAGCATGTACTGACGACCACTGAGAAACTTGTAGTTGATCCTCACCGCCGTGGTCGCGGCAAATGCGCGCTGTCATTCTTGACCATAAGACATGGCGGAGCCTTTTAGCGTTGTCAGTAGCATGCTCACATGATAAAGCTACGGGCCCTAGCTGCATCGTCTGCAGTAGTGCTGCTGGCTCGCGTGTGCAGATCCTACGCCATAGTCTACCCTGCGTCCGAGTCGAACCTCTTCGCGAGCGCTAGAATGCTCATGCATGTCCACCTGAATGTCAGAATCCAGAGACAAAGGGATCTTTGCTTTTGCCTACTTCGTCTCTACTTGCCCTGCAGCGTGCCCACGAGCCATATCTTCCCATCTCAGGGTTCAAATCCGGGGAAGTGGGTCTTCCAAGATATCGTAACCAAGCAGATCGCTCCAGACCTCAGCCTCCCAGACATGCTGACTCGGCCACCATGATGCTGCGCCGCCGTCGTCCAGGCTATCGCGCGTGTCCGCCTTCCAGCAGTATCCCTTTCCCCCCATGTTACACCATCATCTGCTCGAGCTGGAGCCGCAGTGATAGGCGAGCATCGGTGAGCGGAGACGGCGCGTTGGCTATTATTGCTAGGTACCATACTAAAAGGTCATCTGGGTTCATTGTCTGCTGCTTTCTTGGTTCGCCTAGCCCGCGTTCGCATTGTCATCCTACTGCGGACCCTCCACGCCACCGGATCTGATCTGCGCATGACCGTCATTTAACTGACCGCTTGTGTTGATTATTATACATCTATATATGCAGATGAAATATGCCGGTCTCCTGTCTAGTTATATAGAAAGGGTGGACTTGCTCGGTTTTATCTGCTATCTCGACTAGTTTATGCAGTTCTGGGGACGGCACGTCGATTAATCATGGCTTCGGAGCCCGTGATTGAGCAGCCAGCACCTGCTGCTGCTGCGGCGGATGCACAAGGGAAGAAGCGCTTGGATTGGAAGGCCATGTTAGGTGCTAGACATGGACCGGCGGGCGAACCAAGCAACAGAACCAGCATGTCTGACGCCAGCCAGTTGGCGCCGCAGAAGAAGAAAGACAGGTGGAATATGGGTATCATGAACGATCCAGACACGGACGAGGTGCCAGGATCCATCTTGCTGCTGTCGAAAGTTTCCGAGTATAACGAGCCTTTGGGTCTGCGTAACGCCCCGGCTAGGACGTCGGCATCTTCTTTACCATCACCTTACCCACAGTCGAGGTCTAGCTCAACGTCACGCAGGAGATCAATCATCCCTGAAAAGAAAAGAACACCGGACGGCAAGATCGTGCTCGAGCCTCAGCCCGATGACAGCGAGAACGATCCGCTCAACTGGCCCATGATACGTCGCGATCTGGCTCTCCTGTCTCTGGGCTTCTATTGCATGGTCGGCGGCGGCATGACTCCCATCCTCGCTGCTGGTTTCAAGGAGGTGGCTTCTGACTTCGATGTCTCGGTGCCCTCTGTTGCACTCACTACCGGCCTCTACATGATGGGCCTTGGTGTTGGCAGCGTACTCCTCTCGCCCACGGCTATCTTGTTCGGCAAGCGTCCGGTCTACCTGATTGCAGCAACTTGTTTCATCCTCACCTCAGTCTGGTGCGCCCTGTCACCGAATTTCGCCAGTCTGGTCGTTGCTCGTATATTCCAGGGCATAGCAGTCAGTTCAGTGGAATGCCTTCCCTCTGCTACTGTTGCCGAAATCTACTTCCTGCATGAGAAAGCCTACCGATTGGGAATCTACACGCTCCTGCTGCTTGGTGGCAAGAACCTCGTCCCGCTAGTCAGTGCGGCAGTCATTCAGAGCTTGCACTGGCGGTGGGTCTTCTGGATTGTTGCTATCATTGCCGGCTTCGGGCTCTGCTTACTAGTCTTCTTCGTGCCTGAGACGTTCTGGGATAGAACACCAGTGCCTCATAAGCATGTGAAGAAGCGGCCGAGCTTCTTGAGGAATCATTCTTGGAGCATAGCAAGTCCGACTGCTCGGAGGAAGTCTGCACCCCAGGTAGACGACGAGAAATCCGAGGCAATTGCTGATAGAGCTGTCGGAGAACGGAAGCCAGAGAGGCACGCGCACTTCCAAAATGAAGACGAAGGGAGTACAGAAAAGGATGATGTGGCAACAGAGGGCTCTCAACAAGCGCAAACCCCCCTGCCATCTGCTGAAGACGACAAAACTGAGAAGGACGATGAACCTAGGCGAGACACTGTCGCGGAACCCTTGACAGCATTGACAATTCCAGACAACACGGGCTACTTTCTCAGTCCTGCCGTGTCCGCATCACAAATGGAGGCAGGTACGCCAACCTTGCCGTCTTCCGGCACGCTCTCACCACGGAGCCACCCTGGACTCCATCCAAATGCATACATAGCCCGCTACCGCTCGGGGCCCCGCAAGACTTATCTGCAGTCCCTCAAACCTTGGTCCGGTCGGCTATCAAAGGACAACTGGTTCCGCGTCGCCCTCCGACCCTTCATCCTCTTCGCCTACCCTTCCATCCTCTGGTCCACGCTTGTCTACAGTCTTTCAGTCGGCTGGCTCATCGTGCTCTCCGAGTCCGTTGCGGAGATCTACCAGAACCACGAATCCTACAACTTTACGCCTCTGCAGACGGGACTGGTCTACATTTCCCCTTTCGTCGGTGGCGTGCTCGGCACAGCTGTCGCCGGCAAGGTCTCGGATATCATCGTCCGCAGCCTAGCACGTCGCAATGGCGGCATCTACGAGCCGGAGTTCCGTTTGATCATGGCGATCCCTATCATGTTCACCACCGTTATCGGGCTCATGGGCTATGGCTGGTCAGCTGAAGAACGAGACGCTTGGATCGTGCCGACCATTTTCTTCGGCTTTATCTCCTTTGGCTGTTCGCTCGGCTCGACGACCTCGATCACTTTTGCCGTGGACAGCTACCGGCAGTATGCAGGCGAGGCACTGGTCACTCTGAATTTCTCCAAGAATATTCTCCATGGCTTGGTGTTTAGTTTGTTCTTCAACAAGTGGTTGCAAGGGGAGGGGAGCAAGGATGTCTTCGTGGCGATCGGCGGCATCCAGATCGCTTGTCTGCTAACTACGATCCCCATGTACATCTATGGGAAGAAGGCAAGGATGTGGACGGTGAGGAAGAATTTGATGGAGAAGTTCTGATTCTTGGGGGAGGTGCTAGAGGACTACATGGGAGGCATTCGCTGCATGTGGAGATGACTGGCGTTTTTGGTTCGCATTTACATCTGGCGTTTTCTTGTGATGGATATACCCGATTGGTAAACTGCTGTCGCATTGCAAACGAAGCTGTCCTCTTCAAGCACTATTTGCTTTCGGTCACTGCTGGACATCCTGCGGCATCTTATCTCACTTCATGTCCTCTCCTGTGTGGATTTAAGTACGAGACGTCATGTGACGGAATCACGATCTTGCTCTCGTTGGCACTTTCGAAACGTTAAGACAATCTTTCTTGCCGAAGAATGGACATATAGCTTTGCTTTCGTGAATCATCTTCATACTCTACGTCTCGAATAGATACCGAACTACCAACGACAACAAGACTTCCACACAGACCAACCATGGTCAAACCTACTTTTCCGTCCTCTGTATCCGATACGTCTAAGGTGCCAACCGGGTAGGATCCCTAGGGAACAAACTAGCCAGCCTGACATTTGGCAGGCCTAGCCACAGCATGACGATACGCTCCAGACCGATACCACCACCGGCGTGGGCATTGCAGCCAGCTCGGAAGGCGTTGACGTAGTCCCTCAGGCCTGGGCTGTTGGCGTCCACCGGGCTCACGTGTTCCTTCATTCGCTTCTCCAGGAACGAGGCCTGGTGGATACGCTGGGCACCGGACATGATTTCCTGGCCGCGCATGAAGAAGTCGTATGAGTTCGAGTAACCGGCGTTAGGGTCGTTGGGGTCCGAGCCGTAGGTAGCTGGGTCGGGCATGGTGTAGAACGGTCGTACGGCGAGTGGGTACTTGTCCATGACGTAGAAGTCGGAGCCGTACTTCTTCAGCACGAGCGCGCCGAGACGCTTCTCGTCAGGCGTGGAAAGGTCGTCCATGTCGGCGATCTCGACACCGTCCTCGCGGAGCATCTGGATACCTTCGGCGAAAGTCAGGCGAGGTACCTTGCCGGCTTCAGGCAGCTTGAATTCCTCGACGTGGTAGATAGAGCGAACGAGGTCAGTCTCCTTGGAGTAACGGGAGCGGAGACCCTTGAAGATGTGAAGCATGAGGTTCTCGAGCAGGCCAACGACCTCGTGGTAGTCAGTCTCGTCCATGAGTTCCATCTCCATATCGAGACCCGTGAACTCGGTCAAATGGCGGGCGGTGTTGGAGTTCTCAGCACGGAAGACGGGGCCAACCTCCATGACCTTGAGGAAGTTGGCAGTGATGAGCATCTGCTTGTACAGCTGGGGAGACTGAGCGAGGTACGCTTTACCGCCGAAGTAGGTGACTTCGAAGACGTTGGCACCACCCTCTGACGGTGCTCCAAGGAGTGCAGGAGATTGGACGTCTTTGAATCCGTGTGCGCCAAGGAACTCACGGAACAGCTGAGAGACACCAGCCTTGATAGCGAAGATGGCTTGGTTGTGCTTAGCGCGGAGATCGATAGTGCGGTTGTTCAAGCGAGTGTTGAGGGTAACAATCGGACGGCCGTCCTCTTGGTCCTTGGTGTTGTCCTCTTCGCCTTCCACGGGGATCGGGCGCTCGGCGTCGACAACTTGGAGTGGAAGCTGGGCATCGGCCTTGCAGACAATGTAGATCTTCTTGATGTGCGCCTCGAGGTTCTGGATGGTGGTGCTCTTCACTGGCTCCTTTGGCTTCTTGATCAAGGCATGCACGAGGACGCGGGACTGTGAGGGAATGCTGGTCGTGAACTTGACCATTTGCCTGCTGAGAGTCTCGCTTGCGGCGATGACGGCCTGGATGGTGTTGTATTCTTGCTCCAGCTCCATGAAGGCCAGCTTGGCACTCTGTCCTCGGGAGTTGGCAACGGTGGCAGTGAAGACGACGTGTGGACCCTCAGGCTCGTCCATCTTGGATGTGTCCTGGAACTCCTCCGCCACAGTCGAGAGCTTTACACGAGGCACCTTCTCGTTGCTCGGAATGCCTGGATGTCTGCCGAATGGGTCCAGCTCGCCATAGTCGTTCTTGGAGACATCGTCGGCCTCCGCCTGCTTCTTCTGGGCCTCCTCGGCGGCTTTACGTGCCGCAGCCTTCTCAGCCTATGTCACTTGTAAGCGTTCGCCCACAAAATGCGCAACTTCTCTCGGTAGCTTCTCCGCTGCGTATCCATACCTTCTCCTTCTCCTTCTGCATCTTCTTCAATGCTCCCTTCGAGGGGCCCTTTTCGCCTTCGGCCTCACCCTCCTTGGGCGGCTCAGTGAGCGGGACGACCTTCTCGGCCGGGGGTGCGTTGTTCTCAGCCATGACGTGTTGTGTACAGAACTCAGTCTATGTGCATTTGTCTTGCATGAACTTTTTGGAGGGGCATTGGAAGTGGGATGCTTCGCTCATGACTCATGCACCGAAAGCGGGACACCGCCCGGACAATTTCTTCATCACAACACTCAAACATCGTCATTACAACTCAACTCTATCCCTGATGTCTATAGAACGCAACGAGAGTTTCACTTGCTCAACGAAACTACCAAAGCCGTACTCAAGCAGAATCACTTTGACATTCAGGCAAGAAGTGCAACACTCGAAGTTTCTCTTCATACGCAATTATCTCTTCGTAGCAATCAAGTACATCGTAGTGGTGAGCATACGCTCAATGTTTTGTTCTTTCCACCCAAAGCAGTAGGACTTGAGGAATTAATTCATCCTGTCATACCTCTCCCTCGCACTCCTCTTCGTCGCTTCCAGGAACCCGCCCCTGTCACCCTTTGTCATCTTTTCGGCCTCTTCAACCGCATCCCCTTTCTTGCTGCTTTCATGACCCAGCCCGACACCCGCGGCATACACTGCCTGATCGATGGGAGCAGCCATGCCTTCACTCTGACTGCCGAGGCCCTGACCTGCAGACCATCCGGATTTCTGCAGGAGACTCATGCCCTTCCCGTAGTTCGGCTTCCTCGGCTCGGGTGCTGCTGGAGAAGATTTCTTGGCCGCAGAGGCCTTTTTGCCCTTCAGACTGAAGGAGACATTTTCTTTGATTCCGGCTCGAGCCTGCTCTCTGCGTCGCTCGTCTGCACGGTCGCGGTACTGTGGGACGTCCTCGGGAGTGGCAGAAGACGCTGAGCCAATTGCTTCATTTGCAGGAGGCATAGAAATCTTGATAGTGCTGGTCTCGGAAACACCGAGCTTCCTCATCTGCTCGTAGCCTTTTGCCTTCTCCGCATCGTTCTGTAGATTCCCCGCATGTATTTGACTTTCACGGATGTGGCGTTGCACCTTTTCGGATGTATCAAACTGTCTCATGCAGAGGTAGCAACCCTTCTTCTCCTTCGTGTCTATTGAAAATGTTTGCACTTGTGGGGCCGGCGAGCTCTCAGGCAGGGGCTGTGTTGTTTGAACAGCCTCATCGGCGGGAGGTTCATCTTTGGATGTTGTGATTGTGTTGACGCCGCTTGCAGGAATACGCTGGCGCTTAGCCTCCCGCCCGCGCTCTCTCTCCGCAGCAGCCTTCTCATCCTCTGAACGCAACTCAGCAGCTTTGTTCTGCCAGTGCTGTAGAAATGCCGGTTTGGTAGTTGAGGTTGACGAGGAAGGTTCCTTTCTCTTTTTGCCAGTTACCGTCGATGACTTGTCCTTCACGTCATGTGTGCCGCGAGCTGATGACTGAGCTTGCTGCTCTGGTCTCTCTTGTCCAGCTTGCATTTCTCCGTTTGGCGGAACCTCGCTCACAATGAGTTCGCTCGGGTAATATCTCTCGTCATGATACCGATGTCTGGCGCCGGTGGCAGGCATGACGACCGTCCATTTCTCGGCGGTTTCGCTCACCTCCCCAAAATCCGCCCTTGGGAAAACGAAGAGATGGGGGAAATTGACGTCGACGACTTTGCTTGAGATGGTCAATGTTTCACCTAATTCTTCGGCTTTGGCCAGAGCAGCCGAGGCAGCAGAAATGGAGTGGTACTCTGCGAAGCCGAACCCGACGCCTTTGCCTGACACACGATCTCGGATGAGCATGACGCGACGCAGAGAACCAGGTGCAGCGCCGTGCTTGGAGTCTTCGCTGCTTTCGAGCTTCTGAAGACCTTTGGCAAGGAGATCCTCTGAAGTGGACTCTTTGAGCCCGCGAAGAAGCAAGAGCCGTAGCGGGCGTCCATCGGTAGAGATGTCGTTCTCGCCACGGTTTGGAGGTTCCGCGTAGAACGGTCCCTCTGAGTAGGCAGGAATCTCTTCGTAACGAGGACCGCGGTATGGACGCCTGTACGGAGGATCGCGGCTGTCGTGACGACGACGAAAGCTACGGGATTCGTCACGGTACGCGGGAGGTCCATCGCGGTCACGGTACCTACCACCTTCATTCATTCGGGGATCCGTCCGTCCACGGATCCTAAAGCCGCTGGACTCATCGTATTCAAGGGGGGAGTTGTCTGAAGAGCGCGAACTGCTTGGGCGCTGCTGTCGCTCATCGTAAAAGTCACTGCTGATGCGACGCTCGCGACTAGTGCTCGCGTCTCTGTAGTAAGCACCTCGTGGAGGGCGTTCTTCAAAGATCAAGTTAGCTCGTCACCTACGCGGGGGTATGGAGTTTGGCCTGGTGGTCTATCATGTTTTACCATAGTCGTTCTGCCAGCCGCCACCGTGGCGAGGAGGGAAGGGTGGCGAGCGGCGTGGGCGGTAGTTGTCGCCCATGGTGGAGGGTGAATAAGGTATGTCCTTGCAGTGGGTCTTTTCTGAGCTAAAGGATTAATGGGTGCACCGAGGTCACATAGGAAGACGCAAGGAAACGGGTGGCGAGAGCAGGAAGTGTGATCTGTTGGTCTGTGAATGCACAGTGGCAGCTTGAAGTCGTGGATGGTTCACGATGCGATGTTCGCGATCTTGAAGTTCAGCATGGACGTTGTCGCGCTAGCACCACCGGCGTCGCTACACTTTCCTGTGGGACGTCGGCGTCTTTTGCATGTGATTGCCTTCCTCGCCATCATCCACCTGGTAGTCACGGGATCTAGGAATTCATCTACATCAACATCCAAGCCGCCATGTCGCGCCCAGGCGGATCGAAGAACGCGCATCAGGGCCCTAAGCCGACCGAGACGCCCAAGTCCAACGAGCGCAACGAATATATCCCCTCGTTCATTGCCAAGAAGCCCTTCTACATCGACGACGCCACCCAGTCGCAAGATGACTACCTCGAGCATCAACGTCTTGCGCCCTCGAAGCAGCAGACCCAGGATTCGCTCGCACACGCGCAATGGTATGACCGCGGCAAGACTGTCGGTCCCAAGGCGACCAAGTACCGCAAAGGCGCCTGTGAGAACTGCGGCAGCATGAGCCATAAGGAGAAGGACTGTCTCCAGCGGAAGCGGAAGAAGGGAGCACGGTGGACAGGACGAGACATTGCGGCGGACGAGAAAGTGGGTGATGTGCGCTTAGGCTGGGATGCGAAGCGCGATCGGTGGAACGGCTACCAGCCTGAGCAGTTCCAGGAGGTCATCGACGAGTACAGACAGGTGGAGGAACTCAAGCGGTTGGCTGCGGGTGACGGAAATGACGCGGGAGAGGGCAACGGCGAGGATGGCGCAGTAGAAGGCAAACACGGAGAACAATATGACGCCGAGACGGACATGGGACGCAGCCAATCCAAGTCCACACGAACACTACGATTACGTGAAGACACGGCCAAATACCTCCTAAACCTCGATCTCGACAGCGCGAAATACGATCCCAAAACCCGAACCATGCTCGACACGGCCGACTCAACCAACGAACTCATAGCCGAAGACGGCTTCCAGAAAGCCTCAGGCGACGCCGCCGAGTTCGAGAAAGCCACCCGCTACGCATGGGAGTCGCAAGAGACAGGCGGGCCCAACAAGATCCACCTGCAGGCCAACCCCACCGAAGCCCAGCTCACACGCAAGCGCAAAGCCGACGACGACCTCCGGAAAGCCGAAGAGCGGAAGAAGTTCCTTGCCGATCGGTATGGAGTTCAGGACACTGCTCAGTCCGACAAGGGCAAGAAGCTCGCCGGTGCGGGCGTGACGTCGAATGAGAACTACGTCGAATACGACGCCCGCGGCCGGATCAAGGGTCTCCCTGAGAAGAAGGAGAAGAGCATGTACGCGGAAGACGTGATGATCAACAATCATACTTCGGTGTGGGGATCGTGGTGGAGGGATTTCGCCTGGGGATACGCATGCTGCCACAGTACAGTCAAGAACTCGTTCTGCACAGGCGATGCCGGCAAAGCTGCAGCGGAGGAAGCTGAGAACTTCAGTAAAGGGGTAACGAGTACTTCCGCCCCCTTGCCCACTGCAGAAGAGGCTGGGAATGCGGAGGCAGTACCAAAAGACGAGCAGGTCGAGGCTAGTGGGGTGGAGAGTGGAGCTGGCGGGCAGATATTAGACGAGGAGCGAACGAGCCATATCCCCAACCAGCCTGACAAGCCTGACAAGCAGAAGATGGACGAGAGTCGGAGACGGTTAGAGGAGATGAAGAATGGCGTTACCGAGGCGGAGATGGAGCGATATCGGAAGGAAAAGACGAATAAGGCTGATCCTATGGCTGGCATGTTGGGCACGGATGAGCTTTTATAGTCCCCCTTTTTGATCCATCCGGCTTCAATTGTGAAGCTTGTTCTCACGAATGTCCTCTGAATGATGAGGAAGTGCGAACTGCTTTCAATACATTTCCCATGAACCTCCCCATTTTGTGTTGTCAATTGGTTTGCGTTGAGCTACCCTTTAACCCACGTTGATGCTTCAAGACGCTTTTAAGGTCAACGAACAGCGTGACGATAGCGAAGCGGCGTGAGACTATCGTTTAGAACTTCGAGGTACTGTTGGAGTTCACAGCCAAGTTCAGGCGGCAATCAGCTTTATCGAGCTCCAGCTCTGCCTCAATGCATAAGAAAAGACTCATGACTGTCATGTTGCTAGCGAAGAAAGCCAACGGACAATTACAGCAACAATAATACATGATTAAACACCCTCGCTCCATATACAGGGAGCGGAGAATCTTACCTAGCCCGGTAATACTACAATCATCTCAGAGAATGATGAGAACTCTTACTCCTCAGCCCTCCTGCCCTTCTTATCCCTCTTATCCCGAATCCCCTTAATCTTCCTCCCTCTCATCTTACCCCCTTCACCCATCGACACCCCTTCCCCAAATTTCAACCGCCCATGCTCGTCGACCCCAACACCACTATCATCTGCATGCTTGGCCCCTTTGCGTCCTTTCTTCGACTTGACATCTATATCGTGATCGCTCTTCCGCGATTTCGGGCCCCGGACCGTGCGGAGGACGCGGGTCTTAGCGCCCAGGGCCCAGAGGTCGCCCCAGGAGGACTTGCGCGCGTCGCGGTAGGCTTGCTTGGAGAAGGATTTGGGGACGGTCCAGCGCTCGAGAGTGCCGGTCGGGGTGCAGAGATCGAGAATGACGTGGCCGCGTCGCTTGAGAGGGGGGAGGATGGCTCGGGGTAGGGATAGGGAGTGCGGTGTGGGTTGCTCCTCGCCATCTCGCGCAGCGGCAGGGTCTCCCGTCTTCCTGTTTCGAGCCGCATCACCATATCCCTCGAAAGCCTTCTCAGTGGCTGGCTTGCCTTGTTCGAGCACCTGCTCTTGTGCGAACCCATCCTTCGCATCCTGCACTTCCCTGAGATCCCGACCGCGCATCACAGCCAGGTAAGAGAACTTCACATCCTCGTGATTCTTATCCTTGGCGTTGAGCACCTTCTGCAAGAACGGCGGTCGAATGTAACGCTGCTCGAAATGACAAATGTCCCTCCGTCCTCTGACATGACCCTTCTGCACATAGGCAGGGCAACCAGCGTGGTTGGTACAAGGAGCGACAATCATGCCTTTCTCTTTAGGCCTCGTCAAAGGTTCCGCCTGCTCTTGACCTTCCCAGTGCACGTACGGCTCAGGGGGGTCGGAGATGTCAATTTTCTGAGCTCGGGCTTCCGGGGAGCTGATGCGAGTCTCGAGCAGCATCTCCCGCGCAGCAGCGATCATTTCGAATCCTCGCGGCACACCCTTCTCCAGCATGACCATAACGCCACCGTCTGTGCTGAGCAGCGACCAGAGGTTCTGCGTATGTTGTTTCCTAGTATAGTCTTCGCGGAGCTGCCAAAGAGTGTGGGGCGCAATAACAATGTCGTATTTCCCCTTGAACCTGGCTTCCTCCGTATGTAGGTAGTCTGGAAGTCTCGGAATAAATGTCGTATTCTCCAGCAACTGACTTGCGCGTTTCCTCAAAGTATCAGCACCTGTCAATACAGTCGCAGAACCCAACGGAGCGGATGCATTGGCTCCTCCGGCTTTGCCATCAGCTTCTGCTAGTGCCATCACGCTTGCAGCATCGCTCTGGTCGTCCTCGTGCATGCGTTCCCATTCCGCTCGGAGCATTTCCCTCACAGCGAGAACTCCTGCACCTGCACCACCAGCATCGAGGATCTTCAACTCGCCGGCCTCTGCTTTCTTCACCAAATTCTCCGCCCAGTGCGTCCCAAGTCGTCTCCTCGTCTCAGCCAGCACACTCATGACGCTAGCGTACATCCCTGGGAAAATGGTCGCAAGATAGGTATCGGCTTCGATGTCGCTCATGCCGCTTTGATAGGCATCTAACTGGATCGGCTTCGGCTGCATCGTCTTGCCAATTGCCGGCGTTGATGTCGAATAAGGCAATCCTACTCCTCCAAACACCCGATGAGCAGCTTCGGCGATATGCACAGGCGGAATGCCGGACAATAGTAGGCTAGCTGGGTCCACAAAACCGGCCTTCGGTAGCTGGATGGTGGAAGGTAGAGGTCCGTACTTGTTCTCCTGCGTCAAAGGATGTACCCGTGAACTCCCTCCCTCGCCTTCGTCATCTCCCTGCTCATATGCCTCTTGCGCCGCCTTCGCCGTCTCAGCCGCAGACATAGTATCCTGCATATCCTGCGCAAGCTTGGTATCGTCATCGACATAAAGCTGATCACTCATAACCATCTCATCCTCCCCCTCGAGCGCATCCAGCTCGTCCATTTGAGCCAACTCCTCCTCACTCAGCTCGTCCTCGTCATACTCTACATCCTCCCATTCCCCTCCTACCCCTCTCCGAACCACCCCCGTCTTTCCCGCCTCCTCTGCCTCCAAAGCCGAAGCCTCCTGGGCGTCCAGCGCCGCTTCGTGGCCCTCGTCGACCGTCACAGGTGTCCCGTACAGTCGCTCATACACTCGGTATTCCTCCGCAGTCAACGCGCCTTCAGGCAATCGATCCCCAAATTCCTGTCTTGCTATACGTGCAACATCTTCCGGCGACAGACCCGGGGGACGAGAGGGTTGTTGCTGGTGCGGTTGCAGCTCAGCGTCGGTATCGATGCGCCTCTCGCCTCGTCGAGCGCGAGGGTAGAGCGATGGACGGGTAGTGGTGAGGAGTCGCTGGCTGCGGAAAGGGAGTGCAGTCGTCGTCGGCGTAGTGGCGGGTCTGCGACATCGTGCAAGCTGCTTCGAGACTATGTTCGCTCGTAACCGGCACGCTGCACAGGCGGAGCTGTGGGTGGATCGGGCAGCTACTGCCAACATCGTCAGACAGTCAGACGGCCAGCCTACAACAATGCGGTCGATACCGTCACCAACAAGGTGGTGTGGTGGTGTATGGATGGGGAATCGAGAATGCGAGGTGCACTTTACGCCACACATGAATTTCCGCTTACTCATGCCGCTCCTGGTCGGGCGGCGCGACAGCATCCAACGCGTAGTCACGTGTCAATGGCTCTGAAAATGGTACATATCGGCCATGTCAGGTGTACGATCAGAATACTGTTAAAGAGAGAGCCTTTTCTAGCAATGAAAGACAAAAGAGACATAACCGCAGAAATCAACACAACACACTCATTACCCTTCCTAGAACCACGCAAGCAAGCAAGTACAGCATTCTGATTCATCCCCATCTTCCCATGAATCGCCTTGTCAATCTGCCAATTGTAACAGCAAGAAAGGCCTGGTCTACCGAATACGACCTCCATCGCTTCACGCTCGACCAGCCCAAGCTAGTCAAACAGCCTAAGCTAGTCAAACAGCCTAACCTAAGGTGAAGGCCATCCGTGTCCATCATGTTCATTCCCCATCCTCTCTCCTTGATCCGCCTCCCCACGCGTGCCCTCTCCATCCCGACGGAGGAGGCCATTTGAAAGTATGCAATCTGATTCCAACCACTCTCACTCCCAAGAAATACACACGCAAAATGAAGTTTCAAGTAACGCCAAAGAAAGACCCAAGGTTTTGTAATTTTTTTTGTCGAGTTTCTGTTTTTGTGAATTTTTGGTTCTGGCAGCTTTGCGAACGCAGAACAGCCGTCTTAATATCAGTGATCGGTAAGGAAATTCCGGTTGGGTTTGCGGTCACCCTGCAGGAAAATCCGGCGATTTCGTCGATCCAAAGATCGTTGGGGGTTGGTCGCCGAAAGTCCTGCCGAGTGACACTCCCAGAAAGAAAGATGTGCTTCCAGGTCCGACTGATATTGCAGCAGGTTTTTGCCTCGTTGACGAACAGCCAGCCGACTGTCGTTAGAATCGAAAGCCGTGTGCATATCATTATCGCCTTTCCAGCCGTGTGTTGCTGAGATAGCACATACCGATATGAAAGATCCATGGTCCAGCCCCATCGCCATCCTCTTGAAAAGAAGGTCGTCGAGCCGAATTCAAGGAACGATTAACAGTCGAGAAGCTCCTCGCTGCTGAGATAGTTGTTTTGTCAAGATGAGTGAGATCAATGCCCACTCACTGTTGCCAGGTCGCTCAGTAACCGTTGTATCCGTTATCAGCACCTCGCTTGCTAGACCTCAGCTGCCTACGAAGAAAGTGCATTGTCAGCCAAAGTCTCCTGCTTCCTCGCGCTTAACGCAATCAGTAGCCCAAACGCAGAGGAAGAGCGCCTTACAAGTTGGGAAGGCTGAAGTGTGTGTGCGCACTCACATTCCCGTACCAGCACCTGGGTTGGCGGTCTTGCGGAAGTTGCCTGCACCAGTACCAGCCGTCGCCTGGTTCGTCTTGCGGCCGCCGGTCTTCTCAGCCTCCTCAGCCGCATCACCACCAGCGGCGTTGTTCTGAGCAGCAATGGCTTGCGCATTCTTCTGGTACTTGTAGACTGTCCAGTCGAACACGTAGTCATACTGGAAGCCTTCCCTCACGAAAAGATCACGGAAGATCTTGCGGAGGTAGCTGTAATCGGGCTTGTCGTCGAAGCGGAGCGAACGGGTGTAGTTTAGGTAGATGGCGAACTCATTCGGGAAGCCGCGGCAGAGAACTTCGGTCGGCGTGGTCATCTTCTTCTCCATGATGCGGTCGTACTTCTGCTTCTTAGTCGCAGCCTTCAGGCCTTGCCATGGAAGGGAACCACGGCAGAAGTAGAGCATGACATATCCAAGCGATTCCATGTCATCACGGCGGGATTGCTCTGGTAGGAAGTCAGCAGGCGATCTTTAGAACAAGGCGTAGTCAGACGTCTGAACTTACCGACACCCAAATGCGTGTTGATGGACGCATAACGCGCCGTACCCGTCAAGTTCTTGTTCTCTCTGTAGGGAATGTGGAAGTGTGTCTTGGGATCTCTGTACTTCTTGGCCAGACCGAAATCGATCACGTTGACCTGGTTTCCTCTCTTGCCAATGCCCATCAAGAAGTTGTCAGGCTTGATATCCCTGTGAATGAAGCTCTTGGCGTGGATGTACTCGATGCGGCTGATGAGTTGGTCGGCGAGCAGGAGGACGGTCTTGAGGGAGAACTTGCGGTTGCAGAAGTTGAAAAGGTCTTCGAGGGATGGGCCAAGGAGGTCCAGGACCATCGCGTTGTAATCGCATTCGGTGCCGAACCATCTCACAAAGGGAATGCCCACGCCGCCGGCGAGAGACTTGTAGACGCGAGCCTCATACTCGAGCTGAGGGTGCTTGGCCTTGACACTTTCGAGCTTGATAGCGATCTCCTCCCCGGAGATGATGTTAGTACCTATTTGGTATGGTTAGTGACGAAGGCCCGACGGGGTGATCAGATCACGGATACGCACCCAGGTAGATGTCGCCGAAAGAACCGCTACCGATCTTACGGCCGATTCTGTACTTGTTCCCCACGCGGAGGTCCTATGGACGAGGTTAGCTTGTCTGGATCCTTTGTCTCCTTTCCTCGCATAGGCCGGCTACAGCGACGGTAGAGTTGGCAGCGGCGGCGGCAGCGGCGGCAGCGACGTGAAGATTTGCATGTCAAGCGTCGGCACGGACAGAAGGGATGGGCAGGAACATACCATAGTCGTCATGTCTCGATGTTGACCTCAGCAGCGAGGATTTGGTGGTGATGAAGGTGTTTGTATGGTTTGTGTCGGGTTTGCTACTCGGGGGGGTGCGGTGATGACGCTGCCCAGGATGCCGACCGAAAGCGTGGAGAAAGGTGAGGCGGTGATGTGTGTGTGGTGTTGAGAGGGTGAGCGAAGTGTGAGCTGCAGGTGACAGAAGGGTTGTCAGCAGCAGCACCACAGCAGTGTCAGGCCCGACCAGGTGACAGTGGACAGCGGACAGCGGGCGGTAAACGGGCGCAGGTGATGGTGCGTGAGTGGTTGTGTCGGTGTTGTAGTGTCAGTGTCAGGGCAGCGGCAGGCAAAGACGCGGGTGCAGGCTGTGAGGCAGGCAGGCAGGACAGGCAGGACAGGCTTTGTGCAGCGGGCGACCCGACCGGCCACGGCGCGGCATCCTCCAGGCGGTGAAAGAGGAAAGCGGATGTGCCAAGCTGGACGCAGCGGCTGCGGCAAGAGGCGGGCGGGGAAAAGAAAGAAACTTGAAACCTCAAAGGGGGAAACAAACAATTGCCCGTCCCTTACGGTAATATTGGGGCCCAACGAAGGGACCTTTCAATTCAACCACCTCAAATTCGTTTAAATTACTAAAAGATTGTTTGATGCAAAACACACATACTTATGAAGCTCTATGAACAGCGACACTTCCGGATAGACAAGATATGGAAGGGGATGTGACTTGGGGTTGCCATACTGAAGACCGTGACGCCACCGGCCATTCCTCGCTGCTGCCCTAGGCTCCCGATTCTAGGCGTCGATACTTGGAGGTACAGTACTATGTAGTAGTATGACCAGGGTCACGTAAGGTTGGGTCTCAAATGTTCCATCCAATGCCCATGTCGATCGCCTCGTATACTCCGATACCTTATCTGCACACATGGGCTCAGATGACGTACAAGCAAAGCGCCATCCATGTGCCTGCTTGTGATTGATTCAACAAAAAGGCTGTCCCATTAAGGCGTCATCACTGGTTGTAAATCACAGCAGTTAAGTTTTCCATCTACATCTGTAAGGCGCGCAGTAGGATGACCTGGATGATAACGATTCGTTGGCAAGCACGCCTAGACGGTCCAGATCTTGGGCCCTTTCTGCCCATGCTGCACAAGGTGGTACAATCAATACTGCATCACACCACGAAAGAGTCTAGCGGCTATCTCGCGAGAGCTCAATGCTTACCTAGGTATTAGGCAAGTATACCAGGTGTTAAGACATGGCACCCATCCCTTTGACAATGGTTGATGAATCGTCCTGCCCTAGCAAGCACGCATTGACACCCACGCTTCGCTTTAATACCTCCATTCGAGCCAGTCGCCGTCACTTGTGCTGCCCTATGCCCTTTCAAAAACACGCATAAGCCTATTCGCTGCCATGCGAGTCCGCTAGCATTGGCTGATGAGTGAAGCTTTACGTTACACTAAACCCACCAATGTATACCATGTTTGTAAGTAAACGTGCACGACTGTTAGAGGCCGAATGCCACAAGCTCCCTTGAACACCATCGTCTGTATACCACGTAGCGACAGCGAAAAAGGGAAGAGAAGGCCCAAAGGCAGGAACACAACCAGTCTCTACGAGCACTGCATCTAGCGCAGCACTCACCATGCCGTCTCACTCTGTCCTCATCGCAAGCGATAAACCTTAAAGTGACCTAACGGGGCGAATAAATCATAGCAGTCAGTTTCCAGCATGCATGACACTGGTCTCTACTACGTCCCGTCGGCCTTCCAAAGATCACCCTGGAAATATGCGGAAATGATGCTTCTGTTCTTTCACGAGTACAAGTATATGTACAATCCCTCCACACTCCTCACCAGGCGCTCTAAAGGCCTTGCCCTAACCCTTTACCATCGTCCCTCCTCCTCATACCTCGTTCAGACCTTAGTGCTGGGCCTTCTTGGCCATCGGGTTGCGCGGGTCGTTCTTGTACTCGTCGGCTGCACGCGTCCTTGGTTAGCTTGTCTTCCCACAAGTCACGACTTGACTTGAATAGTGACGATGAATTCCCATCTTCCTCTCCACGCTCTGGCCCTCTGTAGCCATTTCTCCAAAGAATCTCATGCGGCAGGGAAGAACGTACATTGCATCATGGCAGTCGCGGCGGAGTTGATGCCGTAGGCGATGATCAGGCCTGTAGAATCATGCGGTCAGAAGTCCATTCCAGCATACTTCCTCACGCGCCCACTATAGTTCTCCTTGCTCTTTCTCCGTAATGTATTTCTGGTTCCTAGGCATTCGGGGACATACCGGCAGTGTAGAACGGCCACATCGGCTTCACTGTATCACGCATCCAATGTTAGCAATCTGCTTTATCCTCGCAGTACCGCAGCCTCTCTCCTCCTCGATTCTCTTGACATCGCGCTCCTCTAGCCATCGTCCGTCCCTTCTTCCGCGACCAGGTCTTGTCTGGATTCAACGTACTGACAGGGGCCGGGAACTTCTTGCCCAGCAGGGTGCCCTGCGCCATTCTTGCGACGGTCGGCTGCATCTTTCTCGCGTTTTTCGGATCGGTGAAGACGGGGTGGTATAGGCGGTGATTTCAGGTCAACTGGCGCTCTTCCTACCTGATGGAGCTGGGCGGCGATGAAGCTTCGGGAGAGCCCTTCGCTGCGACGGGGCTTGGCACGGTGGATTCTCGGGTGACTTGGGGAGGCGCGCGGGGATGTCGCGTAACTTGCTTTCGTGACCCAGACTGGTGTTTACAAAGGTGTGGAAAGTGGGCAAAAGAAACCTGATAAAGTCTTTGGGAGGTCAGGAGAAAGGTTGTGGATATTTAAGTAAGAAGCACAATGGAGTCGTCACACCACTCAGCTCTCCAAGGATGCGTCTCCTCCCTTCGCTCGTCCATGCATCTCTTGGACAGCAGCATTTCCATCCTCGATGCTGGTGTTAGCGATTATCCACGCCTGGGCAAAGTCCTGCAGACCACGAGGGTATGTATGGATACTTTACATCAATTCCCAAATAGCTGCTTCCCAGCGTCTAGGCAGCCATCAAAGCTTCCCTGGCACCCCGCATGCTAACCAAACTGCTTTCGCCATCTGTAGCACTTTGAGCTGGTTGGGGAACAAGACCTCCAGAATGCCCAGAATGGCCTCATGTCCGAAATTGAACCCGAATTCGCCACCCTCCTGTCCCGCGTGGAAATCTATCTCGACAAGCTCCAGCGTCGCGAGCAATCCCTGATTGCGAAAGCCGAATTACAGGAAGGTCGTCTGTCGCGTCCAGCTGCTGCCCAACGAAACTCCTCTGCAGGCCCTGAGAGCACCAAAGCAAATGCTGCAGCTGGGCGTGCGGATGCAGGTGGTCTAAGTCAAGTGGAAGAGGCTCGGCTGCAGCAGATGAGACAGAAGAAGGAACGCTTGAGTTATGCGGTTAGTAGATTGGAACTGCAGGCTGGGCAACGGCAGAGGCAGTTGAGGAAGAGTATGGCATTCCAGTAGCAGAATCGATGACCAAGGGGTGAAGACATCACTGCACGAATCCACATCAGATGGGACGAAGACCTTTTGGCATTGGAATTAAGATTCAGACTGCATGGGCCATGGTGCAAGGGTTCATATCCGCGTTCTTCCGGTAAAATGCTACCGCCGGTCTTCTGTTCTTTGACCACAGAAGCTGAGAGCACCCAACCCGCCGCTGTCCAAAGCACCAGGCCAGCCCTCGAATTTCTGCAAAAAGCAAGACAGACCCTGAAAGCGGCGGAGTCGGAGCTTGATTATCATTGTACTGCTCAACAATGGCTTCGCCCGGAAGCCATCCGGGAGTATCGGGATCAACAGCTGGCGGACATGGGTACGCAGGACGACATGCACTTCCTCATGAAGGACTGCGGGCCACGCCTCGCTTCTGTAACTGCAGAGGACGAGCAAAGCTAGTGTCACCCTAGACTCCAAGGGCAAGAAGCTCTCGCAAAGTCAGAACGCTGGACTTCTGTCCTTCAAGTTGCCGTGGTCGGCGAGATATGGACAGGAGATCACCTCAATCTGTGAGGGAGTATATGAAAGATCTTTTCGCGCACTACTGCTTGGGAGCGCCTTAGAACCAACACTAGCCGGGAAAGGCGCAAATAGCCCCTCGGTCTGTCTGCAAATGATTGGGGCAGCACTGAACTTATGGGGCCGGGAGGGACAAGTCTTTGCGGTTCGACGCAAGTAGGGTACTTAAGGAAGCCAAGGCAGGTAGAGCGGCCGAGAGAGGGCAGTAACGATGAGGTACTTTTGCAATCAGTAGAAGGCAATTGGAAGAATCTAATTTCCAAAGCTTTACGCCTTTGTCACCTTTACCGCAAGTGGCGAATGACGCTGCACCCAGACTGTCTTCCTACGATCGATCCTAGTGGTCAACAGTAGTTTTGTGGAAAGAGCATGACAGGTATGTACGAGACAACCGCCATGCTACCTCTATGGTTGCTATGCTCCGCAACCGGAAGGAACGTGCTTATCGATAAGCCCCTCCGACCAGAAATTCTGCGTCACTCGTCCCGTCTTCGCAGTACATTCCCAGTCTCTGTAGCATTGTTGGAGTCGTGTTTCTTCAGACCACATCTTAGTGACTGCTCCAACCGTCTTCTCCATACTCTATACCGAACTCACGAGTTGCCATCATGGATGCCGAACACTTCACCGCCGCCAAGCGCGAATTCCCCAAGAAGCGATGCGGTTAGTGAGTCGGGCCCATGATTCTCTTGCTTCCATTGGACTGCTTGCCTGCACTTCCCATAGACTCAGGCTGACAGTATTTCTCTTTTCTTAGGTGTCCTCGGCGCCACTGGCTCCGTAGGCCAGCGCTTCATCCTCCTTCTCGCCCTCCACCCCCACTTCACCCTCACCGCGGTCGGCGCTTCGCCCAAGTCCGCAGGGAAGAAGTACCGTGATGCCGTCAAGTGGAAGCAGAGTTTCCCCATGACGAAGGAGCTGGGTGAGCTGGTCGTCAAGGAGTGCAAGGCCGATCAGTTCAAGGACGAATGTGATATTGTCTTTTCGGGTCTTGACTCAGACATCGCGGGTGATACTGGTAAGTTGCTACACATTGCATATGGACAGGGACAGTAAGAGGAAGATTATACGGAGTCTGGACTGGCGCAAGTCGAGATAGTGTCGCTGAAGAGGTAGAGTGCACGCTGACATAAGGAATTATAGAGAAAGCCTTCGCCCAGGCCGGCATCCCCATCTTCTCCAACGCAAAGAACTACCGCCAGGACCCGCTCGTGCCCCTCGTCGTCCCCACCGTCAACCTGTCCCACCTCGACCTCATCCCCCACCAGCGTAAGCAGTGGAACTACGACCAGGGTTTCCAAGTCTGCAACTCCAACTGCGCCGTCATCGGCCTCGTCATCCCCTTCGCCGCTCTCCAAGCCAAGTTCGGTCCGATTAAGGAATGCTCTGTCGTCACCCTCCAAGCCGTCTCCGGCGCCGGCTACCCCGGCGTCAGCTCCATGGACATGGTCGACAACGTCGTCCCCTATATTTCCGGCGAGGAGGACAAGCTCGAGAAGGAGGCCCGTAAGATTCTCGGAGGCGTCAACCAGAAGGATATGCTGTTTGAGGATCAGAAGGACCTCAAGATCAGCGGGACTTGTACCCGTGTGCCGGTTCTCGACGGCCATACCGCCTGTGTCTCCTTGACTTTCGAGAAGCGTCCTGCGCCCTCCGCGGCCCAGGTCAAGGAGGCCTTGTCTTCGTATGTCAGCGAGGCCCAGAAGCTGGGTTGTCCTAGTGCCCCTAGCAATGCTATCGTCGTTATGGAGGAGCCGGACAGACCGCAGCCTCGTCTCGACCGCGAGACAGACCGCGGATACGCTGTCAGCGTCGGTCGCGTCCGGGAAGACGAGGGCGGTGTGTTCGACATCAAGTTTGTGGCGCTGAGCCACAACACGGTTATTGGCGCCGCGGGTAGCAGTATCCTTAACGCTGAGGCGGCGGTGCTTAAGGGGCTTTTGTAAGCAATGTGAGGGATTAGAGCGAAGTTTTACAAGAAGTAGATTTCGAAAATTTGAAGATCTGTTTGATACTTTGCTTTGTGACGTGTGTGCTCTGCACATGTGGAATTCTTGTTTTCTATCAGCAAAAAGTAAACCTCTAATCTGGATATCTCGGTATGTATAGGTTCAAAGCAAAACCCAGTAGGCGATGTACTGCCGGATCTCGAAAGTGACTCCCCACCCATCTTTTCATGCCCCCCTTCTGCCGCCTATCACCGCTTCCTGGCATCCTCAATCGCCCACTGCACCGCTTCCTGCACCCCGTCCACAATCGCCGTCGGCTTATGCGCAGGCTCCGTCCCATCCTGATACACGCCCGTCCGCACCAGCAAACTCTTCCACTCGGACCCATGCGGTGATCTATACCCGTTCGCCCCCGCGATGTCGCTCTCGGGATTATCCCCTACCATGTACACTTTCCTTAAAGGATCGTTCAACCCCACTTGTCCGAATAATTGCTTCCGATGCATCCGCAGCCGGTTCTCGGCGAACTCGTAGGTAGGTTGGTACGGTTTGCCAAAGACGCGGCAATCGAGGTCCGCGGAGCCCGTTACCGCGTTCCAGAGTCCCTGGAAGGCTTCCCGGAACCCGCCCTGGCCTAGTCGTGGGAGGTGGTACGATGCTGCCCACCAGAGGTCCGGGTTGGAGTAGAAGAGCGGCGGTTGTCCGTCGGTTTGGTAGCCGCGGTTCGGGAGGGTGGGATCGCCGTTCTTGCGGGATAAGGTGCCGAGGTAGCCCTCTTGGGAGAGGAGAAGGTCGATAATTATGGCTGCGTCGAGACCCCAGTCGCGTGGGTCGTTGTAGACGAATATGGCGTCTATCTTCAGGCTTGAGGTGAGGTTGGAAGGGTTGATGGGCCGGGGTAAGGGTTTGGCGAACTGGCTGTAGTAGTCGCGGAAGACTTTGGCGAAAGGCCATATCTCCGGATGTGCGGTGACGATGTCGGCGGGTGTTACGACGCTGTCGAAGCCGTAGTCGTCTTTGGCTACCCGTGCGCACTTGTCGTAGTCGCCTCCTACTATCATGACGGTTTTGCCTTTGTAGTCCTTGGACATGTCGCCGAAGGGGGTATGGGACTGGACGAACATGCCCACGTCGAGGTCGACCCCGAGTTGTTGGGAGAGGTTGTTGACCCGCTCCGTCTCGCTCTTGCCGCCGCCATTGGTGAGGAGGATGAAGGGAATGTTGGCTGCTTGGAGGGATCTGAGGGTGGCAGCGGCGTTTGGTAGGGGAGTGGAGGAGCGGAGGAGAACGCCATCGATGTCAAAGGCGAAGGCGAAGTCGGGGATGGTTCGGTGTTGGGAGGTGTTCCTGTCCGCGGGAGGATTGGTCTGGAAACCTCTCCACTGTCTCGACCGGCAGAGCCATTGCTGTGGCTGATAGTCTCTCGTAAGGCGTTGGAAGCCGCGTTGATAGGATGCGAGGCCTGACTGGCGACTGGCAGCAGTTGCTGCGAAAGTGCGCAGACTGACTGGTGTTGCCATATTATTACAAGCAAGATAAGGTAAGTATATATATACTATGTATGCAGCTTACCTTAGGTTACGCTTCCAGGGCAAGCTCATAGCCGCCAGATGCTAAGTTGCTACCTCCGGAGGTAAAGTAAGCCCGCCCTCACGCCTCGGCCATGTCGGATGTCGGGATGTGTACTCCGGCGGGGTGTTCTCTGGAGCCGGGAGGGTAGCGTCCGCTCTTCCGCTCCGCGCCGCTGTCTGGTGCACCGATACGGAGCATGTGAATGGATGTGAATGGAGGCAACCGGGGTGCGGTGGCCGCAGGGCGAGCAGGGGCGGAAATAGAGTTTGGATCCGCCGAGGTCTCATGTATGCACTTGGCAGTGCCAACTGCATCGACTGGGAAGATGGCGCAAAACCCCGCGTGTTTCTGCGCGGGAGGAGCTGCCACCCGCCGCCGATTAAGAGCGCGAGCGCGTTAGCGAAATGAAGCGAAAGGAGGCGTCTTAGCAAGCCTCCAGCTGTACCTACATAGTACCTCCTAAGTAGGTACTGTACTCTCATACTGTACCGCAGCGGTCGTTACTCTCGCTTCACCTTCCTCTCCACCAACCCCCTGCCTGACGCCTTCCTCCTCTCCGCCCACTCCACCCATTCCGACCCCTACCATCCGCCGACCGATCGGGCGCACGCTATGGTCGAGGCATAATGTCACGCCCTGAAGACGCCAACGGCCACATCACCAACCACGAGATCGAGGCCGGCCAACGCGATGGCCTGTTGCTCCAAGAGAAGACAAATGCTCCATCGGCCAACGCCTCATACTTCCGCCATGCCTTAGCAGGCCTCGTCGAGGTCCTGAAACCCGAGATCCTCCAGCGTCGTCGAGGCCCAGCCAAACGCCCTGGGCCGACCGCTTTCCTCGATGGCCTCAGAGGCTGGGCCGCCTTCTGCGTCGCCCTCATGCACCTCTTCGTCTACACTCATGACTGGGTCGAGCTCTGCTACAATGCTCCCTTGCTCGACGGCTCTACCAACAGCTCTCCCCTGACGCTGCCCTTCATCCGCCTTCCTTTCACTGGTGGCCACTTCAGCGTCATGCTCTTCTTCGTCATCAGCGGCTACGTTGTCCCTCGTCGCCTCTTGATGCTACTCCATGAAGAGCGCCGGACGGATTTCATCGACGCACTGCAGTCGGCCGTGATCCGCAGGCCTGTCCGCCTCTTCATCCCCGTCATCCTCAGTACAGGCTTGTTTTGGTCCCTTTTCTGGCATATCCTCGGCATAGCCACTCCTTGGCCAGTTCACCAGCCTACCTTCTTTGGAGAGTTCTACACTTGGTTCCACGACCTTCTGAATTTTGTTAATCCGTGGCGGATGGATAAACTGCTCTTCACTTACTACAACATCCATTCGTGGACCATCCCGGTAGAGTATAGAGGATCTATGTTCATTATCGTTTGGCTGCTCTGCACCAGCTCCATGACTATCAAGGGCAGATTGATGGCTACGGCAGGTTTGATGTGGTATCTGGTCTTTGGTGCTCCTGCTGCTATGTACGCGACCTTCTTCGCCGGCATGGTGACTGCTGAGCTGGATCTTCTTTCTTCTGGCAACTCCTCTGCGAGCAACGACGGAGAGAAGCTACCTCATTCTTCTTCTTCAGTGCTTGGTTCTGGACTCGGTTCCCGCATTGTCGAAGCTCTCACTCCCGGAAAGAAACGCAAGGCTCTCGTGCTGCACCTGATGCTCGCCGCCTGTCTCTGGCTCGCCTCCATCCCCGCTTCTGACGGCATGGGCAAAGTGGAAGTCCTCTCCGTCTGCCCAGGCTGGATGCCCTTAGGCAACATTGTGCCGCACAACTACAACGACGGTACTCCGCAGACTTACAGATGGTTCTGGCTTTTCTGGGCCGCTTGGGGCACTCTAATCGCTGTCAAAGAGCTCCCCTGGCTCCGCAGTATCTTTGAGACTCCCCCGATGCAATATCTCGGTCGCCATAGCTTTGCGCTTTATCTGATCCACGGACCTATGATCGGTCTCCTCAGCGAGCGTCTTTTCATCCTCACCGGTGTCAAAGCTCCTGAAGGCGAGTCCGGAGAGGAGAAGTTCGGCCACTTGACCGATCGCTGGATCAACTCTCCTGTCTGGCCTTTCGGCGGAAAGGAAGGGTGGCCGAAGGGTTTGGAGCCGAATTTCTGGTTCTGCGTCGTTATTAGTCTGCCCGTCTTCCTCTACGTTGCAGAGGTCGGGACGAGGACGTTTGATACGCCCAGTGTGAAGATTGCGCGCTGGGTTGATGGGAAGATGCGGGGTGGTGGGAGCAGTAGAGGCTGATCGCGTAACGTCGTGATGCGGAAGGGTTGAACAGGGCTTGGTCTCACTGGTCGCTTATACATGCACATAAAACAATAACCAATAGAGGCCTTCTCTTCAGCTGCTGGCTATTTGCAACTTCTTTGCACTCCGTACATCCCTTCGGCAGTATTCTGCAATATCGCCCTCGCTGAAATGTTTACTACTAGGAACAATTGCTACCAAGAACAGGGTCAAGAAGAGCGCAGTAACTCGGCATGCTTTGAAGTACAAGGGGCATTGGCCTTATGCAACGGACATTTACCTCGCACCGCAACCAACCCCGTCTGCAATCATGTTCGCGATCATAAAAATACAGTAGGGCTGCTCCGACTTTTTCAGGACCCATACTCGAGACTATTCCGTAAAAGGCAGCCAAGATACTAGCGCATAACTCAAACCGTCGCTTTAGTCAGTGTGATCGGCTTGCTATGTCCTTTGCAAGATGCTGCAACTAGTCTCGCCAGTCATTACGACCTGTGTAGGAGATTTGGGACGTCTAAAGGCCCCGCAGAACTGTGGAGTTTCCTTTGTGTTTGGCCTGCGATTATCAAGCAGGTATATTGATTGAACTCGGCTGGGTGTATAAAGTTGGCCGCAGTCGCCATGATCAAGCGGCTCTGCTGCATCTCAATGCGTTGATCTGTTTGTTGCGTTCACACACACTCTGTCCCCACCCTTTTTCTCTACTCTTTGCCTTGTTTCAGGGCTCCGTCATTGTCCGATCGCCCATCTATTCATCCGTCCGCCCCTGCCGAAACTTCTGCGATGCAGCAGACGATCGACCCCCTTTCGAACATGCACCCTTCATACGCCTGCAACGATGCCAATGTCAACTCGCATGACCCGTGCAATACCCCCACAGAGGATACATTGCTGCTACAACGTATCAATCAGCTCAGCCGCGAGCGCCCAAAGGTCTTCCGCACACGATGGCACGAAGTCTTATTCGTCTTCAGCATCAGCGTCACCCAATTCCTGACCGAATTCTTCGTCTCCGGCTTCGTCGTCATCCTCCCCACCCTGATGTCGGAGCTCGACATCCCCCAAGCCGCGAGTGTGTGGCCGGCCACGGCCTTCTCGCTCGCCATAGCCAGCACGCTGTTGGTCTTTGGCCGCCTGGGCGATATGTGGGGATGCTATCCCGTGTTTCTGTTCGGCCTCGTCTGGCTCACCGTCTGGAGCATCATAGCTGGGTTCAGCATCAACCCGCTGATGCTCGATCTTTGTCGCGCTCTTCAAGGCCTAGGAGCTGCGGCTTTCTTGCCCACTGGGGTTGGCATCATGGGCTCTCTCTACCGACCTGGCCCGCGGAAGAACCTGGTCTTCGCCATCTACGGCTTCTCGGGAGTGTTCGGCTTCTTCGGCGGGATCTTTATAGCCGGGATCGTGGGACAGTTTCTCCGCTGGGGCTTTTACTTTTGGATCGGCGGTATTGTGGCCGCGATTGGCCTGGTCGCCTCCTTGATATCTGTACCTGGTCATCCAGGCCGCAGTCAAGGTTCGAAAGACATTGAGATGGATTACCTTGGAGCCGCGGCCATCGTTAGCGGCCTTGTGCTTACGGTCTTCTCGATTACGCAATCTGCCCACGCTCCGTCGGGATGGCAAACGCCTTATATCATCATAAGTTTTACAGTCGGAATCCTGGCTTTGCTTGTCGCCGTCTATGTGGAGACAATGATGGCTACACAACCGCTTTTGCCAGCCTCCATCTTCCGCATACCGTCCATGACTGCGTTGATCATCGGTGTGTTTCTTCTTTACGGGACTTGGGGTATATTTTCAGTCTACGGCACACTCTATTTCCAGAAAATCATGGGCGCGGGTCCTCTGCAGGTAGTGGCCTGGTACGTGCCACTTGGACTCGCCGGACTTATCCTAAGCATCCTGGAAGGATTCATTCTACACCTGGTGCCTGGAAAAGTCTTGCTCATCATATCCGGCACTGGAGCGCTAGGCGCTCAGCTTCTTCTCGCTCTTATTCCTGGCCCAGGCGCGAACTACTGGGCCTGGATCTTTCCCGCGACTATAATGAGCACAATCGGCATTGACCTATCCACGATCTTGATGACCGTATTCGTCACCACCAAGGTTCCAGCCAAGCAACAGGGGCTAGCTGGCGGCGTTGTAAATTCTGTGCTGCAACTTGGAGTGGCTTTCGTCCTTGGATTGACCGACATCTTACAGTCTGCCGAGGAACCAAAGCGAGGACTCGGGGAAAGCTATAAAACAACCTTCTGGTTTGGTGTCGGTGCTTCGGCGATTGGCGTGCTGATCTTCGGCGTATGGGGAAGAGTTCCAAAAGCGACAGGCGAGTTGACTGAGCAAGAAAGAGATGAGCTTTCTCGAGAAATCGAAGGTGGCCCGTAGATGCAGGATCGGGTAAGTCTCTGGCCGGTCTTGGTCGTGTCAGGCCCCCATATCGCTCATCAAATAACCAGCCAGTGTACATTCAAGTCTCTCAAGCGTCTGATCCAATTGAAATGGACCTGCGCGTCGTCGTGACATCTAACTTGGTTCGAAAGAATCATCTCATCTTGCTCTTCCCATAGCAGCTGCAAGACAGTAATTGCCTCGCGTAGCGAACCCCAAGGCTCGACTTCCCACAACTTGTTGAACCTCTCAACTGCCCAACTTCGTCTTTCGCTGTCGACCATTTCCGCCCCGACAACGAATGATGTCCACGCGGTCGCTGCAAAGAAAGGGCTTTTCTCGCCAACCTGCGATAGGTGATCGATGCCAGTGGATAGCAGGATTGCCATATCCGCAGGCAGCTCCTCAGCAGGACCAAGAAGAAGAAGCAGGCGGGCAATGTATATACATACGGCAGCTTTGTGCGCAGACGCGACATGCACACGTTGTTCGAGGTCGGCAACAGGCGAACGATGTTGCAAAGCTATAGCCCATGCGCACGGGTCGAAGAAATATGCGGCGTCGAATAGTGCCCACGCCTCCATTCTAGCGCCTTGCAAGAAGTGCCGCGGCGTTATTGCAGCATTGGCCGGCACAAGAGAAGCCCCAGTCTGGAGAATTTGGAGGAGTTGCGTTGGGAAGGAAGAGCAATGGTTTCCTTCAGCATCCTGCAACAGGCTCAGAAATCCCTCGGTGCTCTGTGTGGAAAAACGGCCAAGAGGCCCGGAGGTGGTTGAACCAATGATCTCGAATATGAGACAGTTCGACATCAGAAATTTCTGTAGAGAGCTCATCGTACCAACGTGTGAGAAGTCTCGACCGCAGAGCTTTTCGATGACATTCGTTGCGCCTTGGATATGGTGTTTCCAGTTGTTTCGGCCTACATCGATGAGTTCAACCTCGATTAACAGCACGATGGCGGCGAGGATGACATCGCTGTCGGTCTGATGGATTGGGTCTGTGGCAACTCTCAAAAGCTTATAAGTCCGCTGTTTGGCCGTCAAGGCGTCCCTGTAGAACTTGTTGGAACACGGCGGCGAATTTGAGCTTGTTACCCCTCTGCGGTGTCGGTGAAACGTGTGAGCCATGCGCATGGCGGAGCCTGCTATGATTGTCTGTAACAAGACTGGATGTTCATGTGCCATAGGGATGAGCTGGCGAAACTGGTTGCTCTCTGCAGTGTCATGAAGCACGAGATCCCTGCACACATCGGTAGCAACTGCTTCAACGCTCAGCATCAGTCTTCGCATTTCGTAAGAAGACTGGCGACTTACAGTAGTGGAGATACTTCTTCGAGGCGAGGTCCAAAGACGGGTAAGGATGGAGAGACGATGAAGGGCAGTGTACTCGAAGAAGGCGGAGGCGTGAGTATGGGTCATCGTGAATGTCGATCAGTGAATTTGACAGCTTGCGACTCTCCGAAGGTGCATATGTCATGCCCTTCATCTTTCCGCGACTCGCAATGCCTTGATTCCAGCGGAGTAGACGTCCATAGCCCAGGCACTGTGTTGCCCGCGCCAGACACTTCTGGCAAGCGGGTCGAGTACGGTCACACTTGAGCCGGCCGCGACGACATGTGTGGCAATCCGTCGAACTCGGGTCCATCGGACCAGTCGAGAGCGCCATTGGAATCTTCGTGCAGAGTGCTCACATGGGTCCGTATAGCAATCATTGGATTACTCCCCGCCACCACGATACGGTGATTACTTAGATGCGAATGGAACCTAAGGTACATACATAGTAGTAACACAGAACCTCAGGTCCAGCTCCTACCGAAGGGGCCAGGGGACGAGGGAGAGGTGCCCACCTAGGCATATAGTCAAACCTCCCTGTAGGGATCTTCCGACTACTAATATCTAACTATAGCTATTAAAAGCTCTTGCACTAATATTTTTATTACCTATTTATAGTTAATCCTCTTAAATAGCTATACTAATAGAGCGCTATATTAGCCTTACCGAAATATCGATAGAGTTAGTTTATATAGAGCCTTAAAGCTAGTTAATAAAGCGTTGTCGATTAGCCTATACTAACCGAGAGCGCCTCGCCCTATGCCGTAAGAGAGCCTCTAAGCCTCTATTTACTTAGAAAGACCTTTGTTACTAGTTTAAGACTTAGTTTAAGAAGCCTATTACGTAGGGAATAGTCTTAGAGAGCCTTAATAAGCGCTATAAACACCTCGATAGCCTCGACAATAAAGAGCTTAGATTATAACGTAAGAAGGCTCGCTATAAGTAGTAGCCTAATCTTAAAGTAGCGCTTACTTAGTAGGTAATTACTAAATAAGAGAGGTAGCCTATTACTAGTAACCTTCTAATATAAATTAATAAGCCCCCTATAAGCCCCTGTCTATAGCCTACATCCTAGCGTAGGAAAAGGGGCTATAGTTACGTACTTAGGCTGCTACGCCTATACTATAAAGACTTTGCTCCTTACCTACAAGGAGTATATATAAAGTAGTAAGTAGCGCTATCTTAGACTAACTATTTAGTTAAGACGCCTCTTTATACTACGAGATATCTAGCTTTAGGTATTCTATATTAGTTCTACTTACTCCCTCTAATTCGTAGTCTAAAGAGGGTTAGAAAATAGTAATACCCGAACCCGCTACTATTTAGCCTACGCCTAACGTACGAGATATACCTAGCGAGCAAGTAACGCCTATGTCTAGAGAGCGAGAGCCTCTCGCGTTGTTAATCGAGCGAGAAGACAACGAGGTATAAGCGGCTCGCTAGCGAGCGCGACGAGACGCTATCTCGAGGGAAATTAAGATTAAGACTCTCGAGGAATAGTTAGCTATACTATATAGGAGGCGGAATGTAGGCAATACTCTAAGGGCCTCTTTAGGGTTAGATTAAGAGAGTTAGTGCGATAGAATGCCTACAATAAGTATATATTTAGGGCCTAATATACCTACTCTATCTACATATTTAGGTAGACTAAAGCTCTAGAAGCTAAAGCCCTTTAAAGGTAAGACTTTAAAAGAGGCGCGAGACTTTATCTATACCCTTAAGCTAGTCTTTGCCCTAGTAGGAGACGCCTACGCTATAGATAGGGAGCGTATACTATATAGTATTATATTCCTTGTAGGTAAGCCGCGTAAGAATTAGTACTATATATATAGCTTAGCGGACCTAGAGGAGTATACCTAGGACGACTTTAAGTAGTTTATATATAACGTAGTCGAGGATCCTACAAACTATAGCCTTAGCGTTATACTAGTATATAAGGGTACTCGTTAGGGCGAGTATTAGATAGCCTATGTCTTTACTACTAAGCTTACTATACTTAAAGAGTAGCTCTTAGCATATACTTCTAAGTAGCGTACTTAATACCTACTCGCGAAGCTACGATATCCCTTATAAACTATAATTATAACGTACTATAAGGTACCTACCTATTAGTAGAACCTAGTCTCCCTTACTACGAGATTAGAGGCTATAACGCGAAAGGATAATACGCTAGGCAAGTAGGGTATAAGCGAGCTATAGGGTAAGAATTAGGATAACAAGCGAACCTATCGAGGTAGTAATAATAGGCTATAGAACCTAGGAAGTATAAAGCTAAACTAAGAAGATAAGGGCAATATAGGCTAAGACTAGTCGTACTAGAATTATAGCGAGGAAGGCTATTATATAAATTAGTATACGAAGCCTAAGAAGGTTAGTAAGGTAGATAATAGCAACTCGTAGGTAAAGAGTAAGTAAGGAGACCGCCGCGATAAGCGGACCTAACTCGTTTAGAAGATCTCTACTAAGCAAGGCATAGAGTCCTAGCTATCGAAGAGCCTATAGGGAGTAGTCGAGTCGTAGGGTTAGCGTAAGTAGGTAGACTACCTATTAGATAACCTAGCCGAGGTTAATATAATTCCTTAGTATATTACTCTCTAGCTCGACTTAAAAAGGATCCTAGGCGCCCTATTACCCTCTATAGAATTATTTCGAGGAGAGAAAGGTTACTATAGAGGCGCGTATATAGTATACTTACGCCTCGTAGATTCCTCTAGCGAAGTTTATAGTACTATAAGTATTTTCTATATAGCTAAGATAGTAGGTAGCGAGATTCTCCTTAGTCGACCTTAGTATTAATAGAATAGCGTCGTTGTTAATAGTAGCGATAATCGCTAGTAGTATACTCTAGTAGGCAAAATGCCTACTATATACGTACGAGACATATATAGATTCTAGAGAGATATAAGGAAGGCAGAGAAGGTATTCGCTATTATCCTCTAGGATATAGGCGGAGGAGTCTAACTACTAGTAGAGTTATAGGACTTCGTCGACATATTTAATATAGAAGAAGCTACGCGTTATAAGCGCCCTAAGGGCGCTAAGTATACAATTAACCTAGAGCCGGGTTAAAGGCCTCCTTATCGACCCCTATACTCTATATCGGAGTAGGAACTCTAAACCCTATAGGAGTACCTAGAGATAGTACTTTAAAATAGATAGATTAGGTAGTCCGCGAGCGAGGCGGGTATACCTATTCTTTTCGTACCTAAGAAAGATAGATCCTTATACTTATACGTAGATTATTAGGGTTTAAATACAATTACTAAGAAGAATAGGTACCCCTTACTACTTATTAGCAAGACGCTTAATAGGCTCGGGCAGGCCGCCTACTACTCTTCTTTAGATTTAAAGGATATATACTACTAGATTCCTATTAAGCGGGGCGATAAGTAGAAGACTATATTTTATATGCGGTATAGATACTTCGAGTATATAGTAATACCTTTTAGGCTTACTAATACTCCTACGACATTCTAGTCGTATATTAACCGAGCCCTAGTAGGACTAGTTAATACTTGCTATATAGTATACCTAGACGACATCCTAGTATATAGCGACTTATACGAGAACTATATACGAGACCTACACGAAGTGCTTATAAGGCTCTATAAGTTCTTACTATTCGCAAATCTAAAAAAGTATAGCTTCTTTACTAAGGAGGTAGAGTTTCTAGGGTATATAGTATCTACTACTAGCATGTCGATAGATAGCTATAGGGTAGCCGCAATAGAGGAATAGCCTCGCCCTATAACTTTACGTAAAGTCTAAGTACTACTTAGATTTACTAACTTTTACTAGCAATTTATTTGTAATTACTCGAAAATTGTAGCCCTATTAATAGGATTGTTAAAGGGAGTAGTAGGTAGCAAGAAGCCTAGATTAATCGAGTAGGGAGAAGGCGAGGAGTAAGTATTACGTACGCTAAAAGTAGAGTTTACTTATACTCCTATTCTCCGCTACTACGAGCTAAGCGCCCCTATCTAGTTAGAGATAGACGTATCGGCCTTTATAATTATAGCGATTATATCGTAGCTACTACCTAAGTCTAACTAGCCTACGTAGTAGTATCTAATTGCTTTCTAGTCTCGAAAGCTAAACCCTATAGAGCGTAACTATAAAACCTACAATAGGGAGTTATTAGCTATTATAGAAGGGTTTAAGTAGTTCCGCTACTACCTCGAAGGCGCGACGTATATAATTTAGGTACTTACCGACTATAATAACCTAAAAGGTTTTATAGGGGTAAAGGCGTTAAATAGTAGGCAAGTAAGGTAGGCTACCTTTCTAGCTACCTTCGATTTTATAATTAAGTATCGAGCTAGAAAGTTAAATCTAGCAGATGGACTATTAAGGCGACTAGACTATAAAGGCGAAGAGTATATAGGTAACTAGCTACTCCTATCCCTCTAGAACAAGCTATCGGTATAGGAGTAGGATCCGAGTATAGCTCTAATAGTAGGTCGTATTCGCGTATTAGGCGCGCTATATATTACGCGTATAACGCCTACTATATCTAGTCCGTTGCTCTAGGTAAAGTCCTCTGTCTATACAATTATAAATAAAATTATAGAATGTAAACTAGTACTCGGAGCTCTAGTAGATAAAATCGCTAAGCTAGTTAAGAGATTATAAGTAGAGTAGCCTAAGCTTATAGAGTAAAGTAAGCGTACGTAGGAAGCTAGCGGTTCGTAAGTATAGCGGGAGTCGGGCGGACTATAGTATTACAATAACAAGTTATATATGCCCTACAATAGCGCTCTATATATATAACTTATATAAATCTACTATAACGACCCGCTAGTAGGGTATTTTAGTTAAGAGAAGACCTATAAGCTACTATAGCGGAAGTATTAGTAGCTAAATATACGTTAGGAGTATATTAACTATATAAAGTCGTACTAGAGATATTAGGTAATAAAGCTAAGGCGCTACTACCTCTATAGCGAGGCGTAGGCATTACCCCTACTAAGCTAGCCTTAGCAAGAACTTAGTATAGACTTTATTACTAATTTGCTACTAACAAAATAGAAAGGTACTATTATAGACTCTATCTTAGTTATCGTAGATCGATACTCTAAGATAAACAAATACATCCCTATAAGCAAGCGAATTACTAGCGTAGAGCTTACGGATGTACTACGAGACGAGATTATCTAGTATTATAGCGTACTATAAGGTATCCTAATAGATAGAGGCTTAGTCTTTATAAGTAAGTACTAGAGCGAGTTTATATATAAAGCGTAAGTAAAATATAAGCTCTCTATAGCGTTCTATTCCTAAATAGATAGTTAGACTAAACGAATAAATTAGATACTAGAATAGTATCTACAGATTTATTATTTAGAAAATTAAGAAGCATAGGCCTTACTTTTAGTAATAGCGGAATTTGTAGTAAACAATAGCGTTTATTATACGACACATATAAGTCCCTTTAGCGTATTATATAGCTAGTACCCGGAAATCTATAGGGCACTAACTCGGGACGAGTCGTATAAGGAGAGGGTACTAGCTACTATAGAGAGTACAAGACGCCTATAGGAAGTAGACAAGCGACTCTACGAAAATTAGAATACTACTATTATATACTAGCTAAAACTTAACAACGCCCGCTACTAGCTAAAAGAATTTCGGATAGGTAAAAAGGTCTTGTTATTAACTAAAAACCTCCGTATACTAGGCTAAAAATAGAAGATAACCCTAAGGTTTGTAGGCCTATTCCGTATTTAAGACGTAGTAGGAGCGTAGGCGTACCGCCTAGCCCTACTAACAAATTACTAGATCTATAATATATTTTACGTTTTATTATTAGAACCGTAGTAGCCTCGCGTAGGCGAGAAGCCTACGTACTCGTTACCCTTTATAGAGGATAATAACGAATAGGAGGTTAAAAAGATTTTAGATTCTATAATACGTAATAGAAAATAGTAGTATTTAGTAAAGTAGATAGGCTAGCTAGACGAATACACAAGCTAGTAGTTAGTAGAAGATTACGTAAACGCGTAGGACTAGATTACGCAATTCTAGTAGACTAGACCTATAACTAGGAAACTATTATAAGGGACGAAAGCGAGAGGTAAGAGCTTATAGTAAGAGACGTATACGAATATTAGGTACTAGGAAAACAAAAACTCTATTTATCTATATATAATTATAAAGCTAGGGCACTATAAAGTACCCGCCTAGCTTATTAGTACTAGGCGAACTATATACGAGGAGCTAGCGTCGCGCCGCTTACTTACCTCTACCCTTCGCTATCTCTATATCCTCTCCTCCCTTACTCCTATAGTCCTCGATAACCTCCTCTTAGGCCTTAGCCTTACCCTTACCCTTCCCCTTTCTACCCCTTCTACTACTACTACTACTAGTTATACCGCTACTACCGCGACTACTACGCGTAGCGCCTATAGCCTTAGTATAACCTCTACGCGCTCTACTATAGCCGTAACCGCGCCCCCTAGCTAGGGTTACTAGCGCTAATACCTCGGAGTTAGACAAGGGAGGAGTAGGCCTAATACTACCCTTACTAGCCTTAGACCTACTAGCCTTAGCGAGTAGCTAGCGACCTAGACGCCTACTATATATAGGACGCTATACCCTCGCCTACGTACTACTAGATAGCGTCTCTAGAGCCTCCTTATCCTCCTCTTTATCGGTACTATTAGCCTTAGAGAAGGAGTCCTTAGAGGACTCCGTAACCTATATATCCTACCTAAGGGTATAGTCGATAGGGTTAGGGTCTAGATAGTTAAGGATTATAAACTAGATAGTAGTTAGTATACGTACAACCTACGAAAAAGGAGCGTTAGACAAGTACTTACCGAGCGTATTACCTAGGCGGTAGCCTATATAGTACGGCGAATCCCCTATAACTCTAGGATAGCTATAGCGAGGTCCCTACTACCCCCCTACAAGGCGCTTACTCCCTTCTTACGCGGAGTACGTATGTCGCTAGTCGTCTTATTATAGTTCGAGTTTATAGCTATAACTATATTCTTAACTATAACGGCCCTATTATAGACACGCTACTCCGTCTTAGTAATATAAGCTAGGGCGATATTAGAGAGTTAGTAGAGGTTCGCTAGTATCTTACGTACGTCTAGGTAGCGACGTATATTTAGCTAGTTAGCCTTGTCTAGCTCTATATAGCTATACTTACTATAGCTATAGTAGCTATACTTCTTTGCTACAATACTAAAGACTATACTATAGGCGGGGTCTAGATCGCCTATTAATAGGTTAGCAACTATTACGTAAGTAGTACGAGTATATAACGTATATATATCGCAAGGGGTAAGCAAACTATCGATAGGGTACTCTAGTAAATACTAGGTATAGTAGTTATAGTAGACCTAGCGCGGGCGCTTACTAAAGTTAGTTTTACTAGATGCTTTAGGTATATTAATAGTATTGTTAATGTAGTATTAGTAGCAGTTAGTACGGTAAGCGTATAAAGAGCGTAAGAGGAAGATGTAGTCGTAATATATAATATATAGGAGAAGCGTAGATATATTGTGTTATTATTATAGAAAGCGTATAAGAAGCGTATATAGGTTTGTATATCTAGACTTATAAGTTAGAAAACACAATACTTTTATATACCTACCGCTTGTGTATAGTAGTAAAGCTAGTTACTAGGGTAGGTAACGCTATATCTACGCGCGTAGAGCGTATACGGATTGTAGCAAAATATATAGGAACTAAAACCTATAGGATACGTAGTAAATAAGAACACTATATAGAACACATACATAATCGTACGCAATAGTATAAGGACATACCTCTAAAGAGGGGAGGTAATTAATATAAATTAATAAGCCCCCTATAAGCCCCTATCTATAGCCTACATCCTAGCGTAGGAAAAGGGGCTATAGTTACGTGCTTAGGCTACTACGCCTATACTATAAAGACTTTACTCCTCGCCTACAAGGAGTATATACGAAGTAGTAAGTAGCGCTGTCTTAGACTAACTATTTAGTCGAGACGCCTCTTTATACTATAAGATATCTAGCTTTAGGTATTCTATATTACCTTCTAAGGTTAAGAGTGCACTTGCTTTAGTACCGACTACCTTAGTATTAAGGTTAGAAGGAGCCTCCTTAGTTAAACGGCTAGCTAGTAGGCTTTAAAGACTATAAGGGCCTATATAAATATCGACGCTTCGGCGAAGCTAGTAGTATAGATAAAGAGGCGGTAATAGAAGGGCTTTTAGTAGTATAAGCTCGAGTAGCTTAGTATTTACTACAAGATTAGTATAACTACAACGAAACTAGCCTTTTCTAGAAGGCTCTACCTAAGCACTCTCTTATAATATACTAGATAGCTAGCCTTAAGAAGGATAAGGCTAGAATTAGCCTTTACTTCGTAGTAAATACTACTAGTAACTATAAGCTAAAGCTATAGATTATTAGCTAGTATTAGAACCTATAGTACTTTTAAGCTACAAATATCGATATCGAGCGCCTTAACTATATATATAGGTTAAACTATAAGAGCTAGATAATAGGGCCTATCTTTAAAAAGTAGTTACGCTAGTTTAACTATTAAATAACTAGCTAAAAGGTAGTACTACTACTCGACAACTTTAGTGCTTATCTATTAGCTTATAATAACCTTAGCGCTCTACCCTCTAAGTTTAGTCTTTAGAATATAGAAATAGTATAGCTACTACCGAACTCTATAAGCAAGACGTAGCCTCTAGATTAAGGGATTATTACTACCTTTAAAGCTCTATATAAGCGCTAGTAGCTTCGATATATAATAACTAAATTTAAAGCTAAGCAAGACCCTAGTCGAACGATAAATCTACTTAAGGCTATCCGCTTTATCTAGAGCGCGTAGAATAAGGTTTTAAACAAGACTATAGCTAACTACTAGATCTACTCTTAAGTTAATAGATCTAGGTAGCAGCAACTACCTATTGTTTAGTAGTAAGATACTCGCTATAAGCTTAATAAGCTTTAATAAAGCCTCTATAAGTAGGCTTAGATTAAGAGCCTTATAGATCTTAGTATACTAGTCGAGCCTACTAATAAAACTATCTACGATACAACCGAGGATCTACTAGATTAGATTGTTAATTAATATTAACTAGTATTAGTTAAGGAGCCTCTAGATAAGTATATAGAGGTAGTACTACGCGTGCTAGCCTTAGAGGCTTTAATACTACTTTAAAGACTACGCCTTTATAAAGAGCAGTCGAAAGACTATAATATAGACCAAATTAGAGACCTTAAGCGCTATAAGAGAGTGCTAGATAGGCGCTTAAAGGACTCTTTTTAATAGAAGACTATAGATAGCTAGTTTTAACTACTAGAGGCAATAGATAGCTAGCTTTAACTACTAGAGGCAATAGATAGCTAAAGAACATATGACTACTAGCTAAAGCAATACCTCTACACATTAATAGAGAGACCTCCAGCCGAGGTGATGGTTATAGAGAGGTTTGACTGTACATTGGTTGGGTGGATCCGTGGGTGGATCCCGAGGTCGTGTCATTGCGCTCGTGCCTGAGGCATCTGAATTCGCCTCCATGGATCATCCCGCCGGCAGGTCTTGCTCCACCAACCTTGTAGTGTATACAACCATTCTGAACCTCTGTACCGCTCTACATCCCGTCTTGTGTCTTGACAAGTATCTCTGGAAATCAGAGGACAGTCTGAAACGTGCTGAGCATCTTCCCACCATATCCCCAACAAGCCATCAGTGTCCTCGCCTGCAAAGCACCGCACCAGAACCCTCTCCGTTTCGTGTTGCGGCAGCACCAGGCAATGCGCGATTTACGGTCTTCCGTGCCACGGCCTGCCCGAGCTTGTCTCCTTGAAATCCAATCAATGGATAAATGGATGGATGGATGGATGGATTTTGCATCCTAGCGTCACGCTCTCAGCTGGCAACGTCTTGGATGGTGTAACTGGATGTTGCGCGTGGCGCTCACGTGCATCTCGCTTTAACTTCCGGCTCATAAAAAGGTACGGTCCAAAGTGCACTAGGAGGTACGATACGAGGTTGGGGGCTTGCGTGGGGAAACATTCTTAATGTTCGATGGAGATTTCGATGGGGATCCCATCCTTTACTACTACTTTGCCAGCCATGGGCTCCAGGCTGTCATAGTCTCTTCTGCCGAAACTGTTTCAATCCGCTCATGCTAGCCGAGAGTCAACGATGTGAACAAGTGCATTAAATCTGCGACAAGGAAGCAAAGATCATTGCGGCTGGCAAGACATGACTTTTTGTATGAATGTTTTAGGATAAATGGACTTTCCCTCGCCTCAATTGAGGAGTCATCACAAGATCCTAAGCGCACTGTCTCGTGGATTATTAGTCCTGGTCTTGGGCTGGGTGCTATAAACTTAAACCCTTAAGGAATTGCTGGACATCTTCGCTACCAAGAAGTCTCCTGAGTGGATATTGCAGAAACACGTGCTCCATAAAATCGCTATGTCGTGGCGACTTGAGCTGAACTGAAACGTAGCGTACTACTTCTTAGGTTGCCTCTCTATCGAAAGCTTATGTCTGAAGGCTATCTTAGATGATTCCCTCGCCCTGACGCTTGTGCCGGCAGTGGTCCTGTGGCTTGGGAGGGCGAAATTCGACCAGCTGACAGCGCTGTTTGCGACATTCGAGACCTTTTGGAGGAGACTGGTACGGTCTTTTGTCGATTTGAGGGCATCAGAAACGAGCGAGATGTGCAAGAAAGAAATGGGTATAAGTATGGCCCTATCCACGAGGAAATCTTGGTCTCATCACGCTACCACCAGGCCTTAAGTCGATCAAGTTCATTCAAGTAACAATTCTTGCCGGCATTCAAAGTATCCAACATGCGGTCTATGCTGTTCCAGCTTGGCCTTGCTGGTCTGGCATTCGCTGCGCCAGCGCCAGTCCCGCAGGACATCGATTTCGACCTTGCTTATCAGCTTCCCAATCCGACCTACACCACAACGATGAGCCAGGTCACATATGATGCGACCACTATTTTGCAAGCTGCAGTCGCCCAAATTACTTCTTCAGCCACCGACAATAGTGCTGCAGCTCCCTCGGCAGACAAAGTCAAGAGAGCTGCTTGTGTATCCCAACCTGCTGGAGCAGGTCCTGTGCCATCACCTGATACTGCTTCAGCCTTCCAAAGTTATTCCGCCTTTGCAAGCGCCGCAGTAGGTGCTTCACCTCCTTCTGGGTATTCTCAGACCTTTTCGAACTTGCAAGCTTCGAACAAGTGAGTCTCTGTGAACCCTTCGCATAACGAGAACGATTGCTAACGTCTGAGCAGCGCTTACGGTTACATGGGATACACGGCTCTGCAGTCGTATGACCCACAGCAGTGTGCGAATAAGTGTAACGCCATAACAGGTTGCGTAGCCATCAACATCTACTTCGAGAGAGACCCGACTGTCGAGCCGGCTGCTGGCTGTCCCAATCCAGCGTCTACGACCAACATTAAATGCGTCTTCTGGGGCGGCCCTGTGACAAAAGACAATGCTTTGAACACTGGTCAGTATCGGAATCAGTTTCAAGTCGTCATCGCTGGGTCGAATGGCTACGTCAGCAACTCTGTTGCATCGCCTGCTGGTTATGGTCCCGCGATACCTTTGGGAAACGCAGCGATTAATGCACCGTATGACAAGTATGGTTTCGACAGGTGAGTGAGAAGTGCTGTATATCTTTTCTCATCTCTAACAAATTCTTCAGTTACATGGGCAGTGCCATCTTCACTTCCGGTCCTTTCAACGTGCAGCTTTGCGCCGATGCATGTTCGATGAAAAGTGCTTACAACAAAGCCCACCCTCCGACTGACGGCAGCCCCGTGCAAACTTGCCAGTTCTTCAACACTTACATTCTCTACATGAATGGCCCTTCCAACCCGCAAGGCCAGTACTGCGCAATGTATTCCGAGAGCTGGCCCGCATCCTATGCCACGAACAAGGGACAATATCGAGGTAGTGACCACTTCACAATACAATACAGCTTTGCGTACAGCAACTCTGCCGATCCCGGCGCGGCCTGCAAGGATTGCGCTATCCATCAAGCTTCGAGAGATATTAGTTACTCATCGCTGCAACCATACTGCTCCTCCTTACTCGGATACACTATCCCTGTGGCGACTGCTACTGTCACTGCAACCGAAGCGGCGTCTACAACCACGACGACAACTAGTAAGTGATGCCTTGATTGGTCGATCTTTGTTATCCTGCTCTAATATGTATTTCTAGCCACGACCGCCCTCACGACAACGACAACTCAGGCGTTCGTCAAGAGACAAGAAGATTCTGTAATACATACGGTCTCCACCTCTGGATCACTTTTGGTCAAGGTCATAGTCACAGCTACTGCCTCTCTTGAAGCCCGTGCTGCAGCGCCGACGCCTGACTCTCTCACAAAGTATCCTGGCGACGTGGTCGCCTCAGCTTGTTCGCTTCAGGCTTCCCCTGCTACCTCGACAAGCACCCAAACCGTAACGACAACGAGCACTCCATCTCCGGTCACTACCACACAGGTCCTGACATCCTTTGAGACTGCTACGGCTACAGTCACAAGCACGACCTCCACTCCAACACCCTCGCCGATCCCCGCCAACGTCCCATGCGGCCAGACTTACACAGATTCCACTGGTTACCAAGTTTCGGTGCTTTGCAATACCCGCTACGCATCGGGTGGTGTGAGCAGGGGTGAAACTTCTCAACCCGATTTTGCAAGCTGTGCCACAGAATGCAAAAATGATGTCTTCTGTATCGCACTGCAATACGACGTCACATTGTCTGAATGCACTAAGTATGGCTTCACAAGTAATGTCGCCAGCTATCATGTCGAGAATGCGGACGGGTTTGTGTCTCTATATTATTCTACTCTTATTGGTGTGGTCCGAGACAGCTGAACTAATGTTAGAGCTGTACGAAAGAGCATGCGACTGTTGTTGCCTCTAATAAGACTTATTTACGTACACACTAAAATAATCTCGTTGTCTTGCGATTCTCTGCCTAGATTTTCTAACGCGGCATTTGGTCGTCAACATGTTGCTGGGAGTTTGGGCGCGCCTCTCGTGCTTCGGATTGTTAGTGACCATGCATCCGCATTCGCACTTCGCGACTCCTCCTAACGAAAGAAGCAATCTCGGCGTGCCAGCTTCTTAGTTGACTAAAGACTGATTCTAGCGCAGAGCCCGTGTACGACAATGCCATAACAACATGCGCCAACATGTGCAAAGAGATGGGCTAAGGGAAAGGTAAGCGTAGGCGGCGACAGTAAAATCGCAGTATTGAAGAGGGGTAGTCAATGAAGACGCTCGTTCCTAGCGAACATGTGTGGAAGCAAAGCAAATCAAAGCAAAGCGGTGAACACATCTCCGTATCTGCCGTGATCTATCATCATAGGACTCGAGCCACAGCTTACCGTATGCCTGTCGAGCCTGTTTGCCACACACTACTACGTACTAGTACCTAACAAGTGTAAGTACCCATGCCTAAGTAGGCAGGCACTACCTCCCATGTAAGCATGGAAGAGCATGCTGTCGGAGCCGAATGCCTGAAATTGCCTTTCGGTGCCGATTATAATACCGCCGCCCTCGGAGCTTGGGATGTCACCAGCCGCCGAGCCCGAGCGTATCAACCACAGGACCGCCTGGACCGTTCCCAGGTACCAACATGTACCGTGGCTCATATCCTGGCCTAGTACCAAGAGAGGTAATCAAGCTTCCACGCTCGCGAGGGACCTGGTACGAGCCGTGCAGCCCGCACATGAGCAAGATCCGCGCGCTATTATTGCGTAGTCGACCCTCGTGGCCATTTTGGAGACGCGCGTCTCATGCGTGAAGGGCATGCATATGTCCTTGATAATAAGTCGCAAAAGAAGATTGCCACGGAGGAACATGCATCGCCTCAGACGCCTGGTCAGCGAACAGCCTTGAATCGCGACATTCCCGTCCTTGTTGCGACTTTTTCGTCTTCGCTATGGGTAAGACGTACGGCTATCAATTGATTGACCTCCACTCAGACCACGCAAACGACACTGGTCCGTCGCATGGAGCTGGTCACCATGCTATCGACTGTGATGTAAGGCAATCCTGCTTTTCTGCTCTCGGGCTTTGTCGGCAGACTCACTAATCAACATAGGCATTGGGTCTGTACACCGACAGCGATGAGGAAGCTGCTGTCACTCCTCCAAAGATGAAACGTCATTGGGCAAGTCGAACAGCTGCCAGAAGGGCTGTTCGGAGGAGACGACTGGCTAAGTCGAATCTCAAATCGATGGTCAAGCTAGGAATGCTCGGCATGCCCGCTGTGCTCCTGATGTTCTTGTAGGTCAACGTCCATTGGCACCAGACCGTCATTTACTGACGATCGCAGCGGGATCCTGCATCTGATGGAAACGCTCCTTGGGCGTACGAGCCTCCTCTGGAACGCCGAAACCATCGTCGCTGCCTCGTGGCAAAGAGCGACCATTTCGGGCAGCGAGGGTCGGAAACTTATCGGAAATGCTCATCCGATTCCCTGTCACTCACACAACGACTATCTCCAACGTAGACCTCTGCTTGACGCCTTAAGTTGGGGGTTCACTGGAGTCGAAGCCGATGTGTGGCTTTTCGACAACAACCTATACGTTGGACACCACAAAGCCGCCCTAAGCAGGACGCAGACGTTTAGATCCACGTACATTGACCCGTTGATCGACATACTTACTGCAGACATGCCTGAAGGGGAAGCTCCAAGATGCACAGGAGATGGCATCTACAAGGTTGCCCCGGCTCAGACATTGACACTCCTAGTCGATCTCAAGACCGACGGCGATCGGACTTTGCAACACGTTGTACAACAAACAGCGAAGCTTCGAGAGATGGGGTGTTTAAGCTATTGGAATGGTAGTACAGTCGTTCCCAGGGAGATCACGCTCGTCGCTACAGGAAACGCTCCATACGACGCTATTACGGCAAACGCAACTTATCGCGATATCTTCTACGATGCGCCGCTGCATGCGCTGTGGGAAACGCCGCACTCCCCGATCTCCAACTCAAGCGCCGTCGACGCAGGCAATGGAAAGCTGGATTACGGAGCTGCTATGGCTACATCTCAGGATGGAGTCAATCCCAATTACCTAGATTTCAACGCCAGCACGTCCTACTATGCAAGCACGTCATTCCTGTCCTCCGTTGGTTTTGTCTGGCGTGGCCACCTTTCGCCACGCCAGATGGAAGTTGTTCGGGGCCAGATCAGAGGCGCAAAACGCAGAGGACTTAAAGCTCGCTACTGGGATGTCCCGACATGGCCGACCTCAGTGCGGAACCATATCTGGCATGTTCTCGTTAAGGAAGGGGCGGACGTCCTTAGTGTTGACGACTTGGCTGCTGCAGCTATGCAGGACTGGACAGTACGCGTGCATGACACATCTTTTGAGTGGTTTGCGCAAAAGACGCCGGACTAGAACTTGTTTGTGTATGATAGTAACGAGTATCTCTGTACAAATATTCTACATGTATTGTGTTTGCTGTGCACTTGAAGCGATAAGATGATTTCCGCTGAGAAGGGACGCTCCTAGTTCCATCAAGAGCTCATGAATGTCTCGTGTGTAACATTGCATTGGTCATATCAAGCACCGCGAAACCGCTTGCCAAGTACTGGGATTGAAAATGACAGTAGAAAGCTCTACGTCTCACATAAGAATTGAGCCTGGCTTGGCTATCGCCTTGTCGCCTGCGGTACCTTCACAGAGCTTCGACAGTCACAGGCATTGACCGAACTTGATTGTGACTTGTTGATGAAGGCACTGTTGAATCAATCTATGGGCAGACCGAAGCTTTGCTGCAAAGATAAAGGTATGAATTCATTTGAAGAGCTGAGTAATTATGCTAGATCTAGTCGCGTTTCCAAGCTTTGACCAACTATGCTCTCACCTACCATCACCCGCCTCGTGCGTTAAGAGAGACCCATTCGCTTTCTCGGTATCCTGCCGCGTCAACATTGCCCGTGGCTTCAGGCTGACTTGATAGGTAAGCCTTTCCGTGAAAAGGTGGAAAAGCGTCGAGTGTATGGCCGGAATAGTCCCGAACAAGACTCCCCCCAACGGAAACAGTGCTGCCTCGAAAAGTCCAAAAGTGCAAAAGGCATTGGGACTAAATGAGTCGATCTCATTCATGACGGCCAACAAACCTGCCCTTCTCATCTCTTCTTTGCGGAGCCCAACGCACGTCTGATGATATTTCTCGTAGCGGTAGAGGTACGCAAGCATCATTATGTAGCTCGTAAATCGACAATATCCGCAGAAATCCAGCACGAGCTGCAAGCTGCTTGGCACAAGGAACCTTGGGCAGGCCACGCTGTAAATGCTGGAAGCTGTAATCAAAAAAGGGAGCTGAGCCGGGATAAAGTGTGCTTCGAATAACCGGCGAAATACCGCGAAGACGCGGGTATAGCTGATTGTGGGCGCGGTACAATGGCATTTGTCGATGATGTTCTCATACCGGGCTTGATCGACGAAGTTAGGATGTTTTGGCGACGTTTCCGATGTTGCCGATGTTGAAGCAGCCTTTAAAGAGTGTTTCGCAGAACATGAGCACTTCCGTCGTCGCACAAGAAAATGACGACCGACCAAGCGTATGGTCTGTCTTAGGGCGTAGCCTGTGTCCAGAGATCCCCAAGTATGCCGCACCGCTTGCCGATAACGCGCCCAAAGACCTTCGACATACCCTCGGATGCCAGCGTTTCCGCTCTCGACGTTGCACTGGCTCGCAGCAGCGAAGACCACCTTTGCGCGCAATTCTCCCGACAGTGCAAAAAAGCATTTCAAGTACATATGAAGATCCTCTCCGATGGCTCCAGTATCCACGTCCCAACCGCTGACTCGTTGAACGAGGTTTAGAGGTAAAGAGTACACCGATGTTGGGATGGAAACAAGGGAAGAAGGGCCCAGATTCGATATGCCAGCACCAGCCCACATCATATCGGTTGTGCGAACAGGCAAGGGCACATGGTGCAAGTTCCTATCAAACACCAGCGGAGGAATGTAGATGGTTCGGGCCCTCTCGTCGAGTGTCGCGTCGAAATGTAACCTTGCAATCTCTGTGAAATACAAAGAAGGAAGATGGGTGTCGGCTGATCGATGAGTTAGTAAGAAATGGTCTTGCCACATTCAAGAACGACTTACCATCCATGGTGATCACCATGACATTTTCCTGATTACCATCTCTGGAAAAGTCTTCCGAAATCTTTTTCGCAGCCCATGCTTCATTGCTGCTTTTGCCAGGAGCCTCATTCGGCAAGTCTCCGGGATGCAAAGTAAAAGAAATTTGTCGGAAGCGACCCTTGAAGCTAGCGATCAAATCCATGGCTTTATTAGAGGCGCCAATCTCGCGCTCTTCAAATGCCAAATACACCTGAGCAACATTAGCACATTATCCATTGACAACAACATAGAATCTTGACACGCAAGACAAAACCCTCATCTTTTCAACTTACATGATAGGAAGTTGCAAGCTCATGGGACGCAAGAACAGCAAGGGTTAGGTGTAATGTCTCTGATTCTTCCTTGTAGGCCGGAATAATGATGGCGAACTCGAGTGAGGTAGCAACCTTGTGTGGAGTGCCGTAAAAAGTGCTCGTTTCGCAAATCCTCTTGTGCACATATCCAATAGCTCGGAAAGCTCTTGCTGTGAAGAGAACAGACAGAATGTGTAAAGCGGTCATGTAAGCCGCAAAAATCCATTGCCACAGCGTCATGTCGCTGGTATTTCCTGATCGTTGGATGCGTCCATACGGTGCTACTGCAAATGACAGCATTATCAAAACAGCAATGGCTCCGAGACTCTGTGCAGGAATAGTCCGGGTGATGTAACGTGACCACATTCTCGCGAACAGTAGGTAATCGTGGTGCCTGGGAATGTCGAGTGCAGCATCAAGTGTAGCCAGCCTGTGCGACGCTCGGAAATGATAGCTGACATCTTTATGCGCACCAATTTGAAAGACGCGCAATGGGCTACCCATGGCGCTTCCAGCCCATTGTCTACATTATTACCTTTCGTCGTATGTCGCTTAGTGGCGCGTGGCGCCGGCGTGTCGGCGCATTCACCATTGCGCACTCGAATTATTATGGCCTCGTCATTGGGAGAGCGTGGTCAGGTGAGTAGCAATCTTCGAGCAAACATAGGCCGCGCGTCGAAGTGTGTTGCGGGCCTGGTACGATGATGTGTTTGCGCCTTCTAATATAGGTTTAGCTTGTCAGACAGAAAATACCGCTGCTATCTCGGCTTTCGGCTCATAAATCCCAGCAAGATTTACACTACTCAACGCGATGTCTGTCTACCTAGGTACCACAAGTTAATGCCTTGTCCGAAATAGAACTTGAGAGGCATCAAAACCGCGCAGGATGGCATATATACATTGCCGGACATGATTGCACGGTCTACAATTCAAATGCTGCTAGTGTCGATCGAGTTGCAAGCTTTCAGTATTGTCCCCTCAAATTCGACAGTCCATAGAAAACAAATGTCGGAGAACCCTATGCTTAGACAGAGCGACTGCGAGAACAATACGTTGTGGAAGAGTTCGCGGGAGTGCAAGCTTGCGAGTGTGCTTCGTGCAGCTTCCGAATCCCTACCAGTCAACAACCAGCAAAGCTGGACCCCATCGAATCCGGAAGTCGTAGCCAAATAGGTTGTACACTACAAAAGGCTCGTCATAATCGACCAGTTGACCATGGAATCTCGACAGGACGCAGCCACCAGTCCGTTCCATCTTCCTTCTCCCGAAGAAGGGACGAATTGTTGTTACCTTGTCTGAAGGTCCTTCAGGTATGTCGAGACTTTGTCGCTGTATCCAGCCTACGGATGGATCAGAGAATATGATGAGCAGGAATCCGGCGGGTCCAATGGCGAGTTGAGCTAGAATGGCAGCGGCTACAGACTTGCCACTAGAATCCAAGAGTGCTCCAATGAGTGCGACTATTGCCAGCAAGGCACAGGCCGCGATCAACACAGTTGCCCAGCCACGGCCGAATGGTTCAAAATAATGGGTTTGAGGCGTGGCCGGCGCGTTCTGGTCAACCATTTTTTTTTCCAAATTCTTTTTTTCGCCGTCAAAGTGGTGGCACAACGCCAATCGAGTACAACTAATGGAGATCTTGGCGGGAGAACGTCTGAAGCCGGAGGGCGGCGCAGATTGGCAGTTATGGAGAAAGACGTCGGGGCAATGCAAAAGGACAAGTCGCTGAGACGACCGACAGTGGGGTGTAAGGGAGGTCGCTGGTTGAGAGGTGGGAGATTGCGGACGATCGGAGGCTGCCAGACAGCTTGAGATCCAAAGGCGGTAAAGCCGTGGTGCCTTCGAGCCTGTGTAATAGAGGAAGATCTAGGATTTTCGTCCGAACATTGAAAAAAGACCTGGCATCAACACTGACAGGCCCTTTGAAGTGGCAAGACTCTCAGGTTAGTATCAATTTGGACCTGAAACACCGAAGTCGCACCGACAGAATTTGCGACAACTGTCTCCTTGAGCAAGGAACGGAGGACAATAGCGCCCCAAGAGTTGTTCCAAGTTCAGTCTCTGCAAAGGTGATGCAAAGAACGTTATCATTGCTATCACAACTTGGACGCATTATGCACCGTGAAAACATGGTCGTCTCTTGCATGTAATGCTACCCTCCTAGATACTCATGTTTGCCGGGCCTTCAATTAGACTTTTGATCCCCTTAGCCGCCTTAACCTCATGGAAAGCCGCCTCCGCGTCCTGGAACTTGACATGCTGCGTAATAAGCTTCTTAACATCAATTTTGCCACTGGATATTAGCTCGACGGCGAGGGCGTAGTCGCCGCTAGCGTATCGAAAGCTGCCTTTGATCGTTAATTCCTTCGTACAGGCCGTCATAATTGGAAAGTTGATATCGGGTTTGCCCATGCCGCCTTGGACGTAAGTCCCGCCTACACGGACTGCGTGGATCGACTGCTGGATGCACGGTTCGGCGCCGGTGGCGTCGATGACAACGTCGGCACCTTGACCAAGATCGTTCTCTTGAATAAGTCGAGCGGCAGAAGCCTCGGGAGCTTCCTTTGCTGGTCGGAATCCATGGGTCGCGCAATAGTCAGTCGCGAAGTTCAAGCGCTCCTCGTTGATATCAACAGCGATGACCTTGGTTGCGCCGAAGGCCTTTGCAACTGCCTAATGGTAATGGTCAGCATGGGTATCGTACAACTACAGAGCAGCAACACGACTCTAACTCCTCTCGGGCGTCGACGAGCTGGAAGTTCAACATACCATACAGACAAGACCAACTGGACCAGCGCCATAGACGACCACACTATCGCCGGGCTTCACTCCGCCCTGCCGAACGATGTGCACGCCTACGCTCAATGGCTCCACGACAGCGCCCTCCTCCAGGGTGACGTGATCGGGCCTGTACGCGTGCGACATATTATTAGCAAGGGCCTCAATCACTGTGGAGGCATTCGGAGCGCCAGAATCGAAAGGAATGCCGCATAAGAGATGACTTACAACTTGTAGCAGAAGTCGCCCGGCAGAGTGTAGTACTTGGCGAGCGTTCCATCAACTGGAGGCGTCGCTGCGAAAGCCATATCGTAGCAGAGGTTGTAACGACCTTCACGGCAGCGCTCACAGCGACGGCATGGTACTCCAGGCTCCATTGCCACCCGGTCGCCCACCTTGAGTGATGTGACTTTGTCCCCTACTTGGGTGATGACGCCGGCAGATTCGTGACCCAGCACCATTGGTTGCTCGACCTTGAAGGGACCAACCTCGCCATGATCCCTTGAGTTACCGTCAGCAGTTGAACTAAGGAGTCCAGGAGCTGTCGGCATACCAGTAATGAACATCAGACCCGCAAATTCCAGTCCATTGGACATTGATAATTACGTCGTGCGGTGATTGCAGCGCGGGTACTGGTCGATCTTCAAAGCTCACATGTTTCGCTTTCTGAAGCACGAATGAGAGGTTTTGCTTCGCTGAAGTCAGCGGTGTGGCCTGTGTCAGTATTCAGTGAGCGATGAGTGATTACGTACATGTTCCTCATTTACAGATGCATACGGCCGGACCCCTGGTTTTGCGGCCGTCTCTGGCTTTCTCGGTTGCCATCCGGGCGGCTTAGGGACTGAGACATTGCAATGGCAGAGCCCTCGTGACGAGATCTTGGTAGCGCCGGCGGGGACGTTTCCACTGCGTCGCTGCAGCGCCAGCCGGCTGGCTGTCTGGAGGGTGCGCATATGCATAGCTGGAGCTTGGCTGCAAGGTAGATAAGCGTGCTAAATCAACCTTGAAGGACAGTAAACAGCTTCCACAAGCTAGACCTACAAGAGCAGAAGGAAGACGGAGATGGAGGTTGGATGTCAAGGTAGGCTTACTATGGACAAATAGCCTAATTTGGGCGGAGGAATTCAGCCGCCGAACCCCGCGTCATCGAGCGACATGCGCCATTTGGACGGATCTAATAATAGGATAGGAAGGTCGAAAGAAAAGAACATGTCGCATTCATAGTACACAAAATCACATCTCTCACTGTGTTTCACGATGCACACACTCGGTCAATCGCTCGGTGATCCCGCATTGGAAACAATGGCGCACTAGAACAGTCAAGTCCGCGACCGACTTCTTGAAAACCACGGCCAACTTCTCTTCGACTTTGTACAGTAGACTGAGCCTGATTAAGTGCTTCTAGTCTTTATTCAGGTGAACCGCAGGAGGCTGGTAGAACTTGTTCCCCCAGACAAAGTAATAGACCATACACAATATAGTAGCACCACCAAACATAGCGATGCCCCAGTTCATCGTCTCCACACTAACGGCGGCAAACATTGGGAAAAAGCTCATCGTTGTCAGAACGATACAGTATGCAACAGCAATGACGTTGATGGGAATTCCCTGTTATTTAGTCAGCGTGGACGTGCGGATGAGGAAGAGGAAGACCAACCCAGATGCCGAGCCTAAACGGTGCGTGTGGCAGTGGTTGTCCCGTTATCCGTTTCCAAAGAACGCAGCTTATGGAAATGCTGTACGAGACACCGCCGGAGCCCGACAGCAAGCCCACAACACTGTTAAAGGCAGTGCTGCCCGCCAAATTTAGCAAAGACACCACTACAGTGATGATGAGCGAGGCAAAGACGGAGTAAAGTGGAATCGGCGTGCCGATTGTCGTAATCTTTCTCAGGGTGCTACTAAAGGGCAGTCCGTTGTCGCGGGCGAAAGCCCATGTCTGTCGTGACCCAGCCGCTACAACGGACAAGTTGGCGCAAATGTTTAGCGCAGCGATGATCGATACCAAGGCGATAGTCCCGCCTTTACTGTTGGTCGCAGCAAGAAAGACCTAAGACATCAGTTATCATTCATTTCGCGTAATTGATGAAAGAACGAAACTCACATCCACGTAGGGAAACGCAGAGGTCGAGAACCAAATTTGACTCTGGAGGTCGGTAATACAGAAGCAGAACATGATGATCATCGCCAGACCCAGAATGCCGTTAAGGATAATCGTCTATTGCAGCAATCAGCAATGCACATTCCGCAGAGTCATCACGGGTCTATCGTACGGTGATCATCATTCGGGGGACCACGACGGAAGCGTTGCGCACCTCCTCTGCAAGGTCTGTCATTTTGTCAGTCTTTCATTAGGGCGTGGGAACTCGCTAGACTTACGAGCAGGCGAGTCGCTGCCGCCGAGCGAGCCAGTAGCGGTCAGCATCCCAACTACGCATGCACCTCCAATCGACGTCCAGCCCCCGAAGTTGCTGAACTCCGTGAACACCTGTTCTGCGGGCGCCTAGACATAATCAGCAGAGCACAGTTATGCCAGTCCATGTGCCTAAGTACCTTTGGAGCAAGAACGCCCAGCGTAATGATGACGGCAAAGAAGCCAACAATGTGCAGGATGAGAATGAGACTCTCGAACAGAGGCAAATGGCGAGCGCCGAGGGTATTGAAAAAGACAGAAAGCAGAGTCACTCCCATCGTCATCAACGTTGCATGCCTAATTTTGCAAGCGACATCAGTGACCATTGCTCAAGTTCGAAAGGGAATCGATCTCACCATTTCGTCGGAACATAAGACGGGTAGCTTATGGCTGCCATTTGAAGAATGACATTCCCAGCTCCGTAAGCAGTCGTCGCGATCGCCGCCTGCCAACCCAAGGAGCTAAGCCAACCGACGATGTAACTTAGGAAGCGCTGGGAGCTAGGTGGTGCAAACTCAGAAGTCCAGTGCTAATAGTTGTAAGTTTGTGTCACGCTTGCATGACCGACGAAGACGTACATATTGTCCACCGCTGGTAGGTGCCCTTCTTCTGCGTTAGCTGGAATAGATTGCAAGCTTAAGGACTGTCTTACATAGAGGCCTGCGGTTCCAAAGGTATTGATTAGCCACTACCTGTCATTCTTAAATTGGATTTGTGACCGTCTTACCATTTCTGCCAGCGACAACGTGACTGGAATAGTTAACAGCCACACAGCAACGTAGGTGTATACGGTACCAGCATAACCACCGTCGATCAGAGAAAAGCTAGCGGATCCAAGTAGAGCAATCCAGGTGGCCATTATGACACTCGAAAGACCGACAACAGCCCATGAGTGGAAGTTCCTCTTGAACTCTTGCTTGCGCCCAAGGCGTGCCATGTCCACAGCATCTTGTCCAGTCCCCGTGTGGACACCGGAGTCTTTGTTCTCTTCTAATCCATGGCTTCCTCCTGCGGGCACCGGTCGACGGAGCTCGTAGACCATCGATTTACTCTCGAGTGCATTCATAATGGGCAATTAGAGTGATTGTCGAGATGGAGAACAACTACGAGACCTTCAGTTGCTTGTGTTGTCGACTCTGAAAGAGTTTTAAGCCACCTACGGCGGGTGAAAACACTTTACTAGGGGTCCTGTCAGCGGGCGGCACAGGAAAAGGTCTAGCTAACTGCCGATATGAAGCGTAAAATATCCGCAAACCGCCTGGGTCGAATATATCACCAGGCCTCTTCGCAATCTGCCGGCATGGGGGGAGTGCACAGAACCAGTGAATTGTCCGTGGTACAAGACGTATGATCCGGCGATCACTGCCAGACAAGTGCCATCGGCTCGTTAGCGGCTACCAGCGAATGCATGAGGATGGGTCGTAGTGGACGTGGGGTCTAATGCCCCGAGGGTCTCGTTTTGCTTCGGTCGACAGGCTGCTTTCGCAGTGCCTTGGAAAGCCAGGAGTCTCTCCGGCGGCCTATCATCTGGCATCGAACGTCTCAAGGAACAGGTACAGAATAGCTGCAGTTAAGAAGCCGAAGGCACTCCATGTAGCTGCATGCGAGTTTGATGCCAAAGAGCCCCCAGCTAGGCTTCCGCAAGCTAAGTGCTACCTTCCACGCTGCGGAACCCGCCTACGGTGATCAGCTCATGTATGGTCTCGACACTGTGGGAAACATCACGTTCAATTAAAGTAGCGCCGGCGATGCAGACAATTGAAACCTCGTAGGCGTGTATCGACCAGGGAATGCGTTCGGATGGGGGAGCCGCGAGCTGCTAAATCCACAGCCGCGGGCGGTCCGTTTTACCCGCGAGACAACCAGGGTCTTAAAGCACTAGCGATAGCAGCGGTTGGCAGCGTCGAATACAGTCTCGGCTTGAGGGCCAGTAATCGATCGTGGAGATTCCTGACTGGCAATCGACCTGGCACGACTGGTTGAGGGCAATCAAATTATCAATCTCTTTCCCCGTCACTTAGAGTCAATGAGAAGGGTTCAACAGAGGCGGCTGAATGGCCTTGCTGGGCACCTTGTGGCTAAATTGGAGTCGAGCTCAACAAGAACATCGTGCGTTGTGTAGAGTACACTGTGCCGCTCACTCGCCTACCCGATGGCACCCCTACGAAGGACGACTCCTCGAGAGAGATGCCTCATAGGCTGTCATCATCTAACAGCAAGGCCTCGCCACAGTATGCCGAAGTGGTCAAGGTCTCATCCACTAGGTCTGAAGTCATCAAGCTGTGGAATTGTCGTTGAAGCATGTCTTTGCCATCAGAAACATCGTCAACATACAGAGTCAGCTCAGCCATCAGTGAAAGCGACCATGGTCTTTTGGTCCCGTTGGCCGCATCAATGTGTTTTGCGGCATCTCTTCTGGTCTTTGCCCTGAGACTAGCGTTTCGATGGCCATGGCACGCCTTGCTGGGCCTTGACGATGCTGCGACGGGACTGGCAACGGCCTTCGCGCTTATACAGTCTGTGTTGGCGATGTCGAGCGTCTCTTCCGGGTTGGGAAAGAGAACTCGGTTGCTATCAGCGGATGAGCGCAGCAATGCTTTGAAGGTAAAGTGACCAGGCAGGATAAATAAGAACTATATCGCTGATTCGCTCATGTCACAGCTTTTTTACGCGAGCGATATGATGTTCGTTCTCGCCACTTGGACCAGCAGAGTAGCCGTAGCTGCACTCTTCATGCGACTTACCGGGCGGCGACACATAATGGCTAGACGGATGCTTGCGGCGACATCAGCAATATTTCTGCTTGGTATAGCCAGCTTGTTTGTCGTTGGCATCCGAGAGGATCAACTGAGCCCATGGAACGACGCTTTGCTTCCAAGCACAGTGACACGATGGATTGCGATGGAGTCCCTAGGCATCGCCGTTGACGTTTGTCTAGTAGGTTGGGCCATTTACATTGTCGCAAGTTTGCAAATGCAAATCTCGGCAAAGATGAGAGTCGTATCTGGCTTCGCATCCCGACTGCCTGTCCTTGCCGCAACTCTACTCCGCCTTATGTACCTCAAGAAAAGCAAAGGGAGCGAAGATGAAACATTCGACATAGTCCTTCCCGAGATCCTCGCCCAGCTACAAATGCACTTCCTACTCGTTGCCGCGACGCTACCTAGTCTCCAAGTATTCCTCAAGAGTTTCAAGACAGGATATTGGGACATGGACGTGGGTGGTAACAAGGGTCCTACACTGCATAGACGGATGGCCACGAACGGTGACTCGTACGCTATGAGTGTCATGCAAAGCCAAAACCCAAGCGGCAATCTAGATCGAGATCCCAAAATATTGGAGAAGCTACAGGCACCGGGTCGAGGCTTTACGACTTCGCAGGTTGCGCATGAGGATAGCGAAAGCGTGCAGAGTGAGAACAGCGATCGTGGTATCTTGGTAAAGCAGACGGTACACGTAGTACGTAGGTAGACTCCTATCTAGAACATCGAACCTATCGCGTACGTATCCTCCTATCGAAAGACATTGTCGCTTTCGCCCACGGACGTAGAGCGCGCTTTCCGTACCCGATAGATTCTATATACCTCTCTCTACTTCTTTATTATATAGAGGTAAAGGACATCCTACGTAGCCTTAGGAAGTCGTACGAGAAAGAAGGAAAGGTATTGCTTTTAAGTATTGTTTATAGAAACTAGTCTAATAGGAGTAGGGTTAGGGTTAGGGGTCTTATCTATAATGTCTTGTTTAGAAGACTCGTTCTATTATAGTATTAGAATTTACGACCTAAAGATATACTATAGTACTAGCTACTATACTAATAAGAATATATAGAGGCTAACTTAGATAATATTATAGAATACTATAGCTTATCTAAAGACCTTTCTATCTATAAATAGATAGTAGATAGTTTAGACTACTAGGTAGGTACTAACTCCTTACTACTATAATAGACTTAAAAGATATACTATTTAGGAATCTACCTAGGAGGTTTATTCTAAGATAGCCTCTTTAAAAGTATAAAGAATAACCTACTATAACTTATATAGGATCTATAGGTCTAAGGAGTATAATTAATATAACTAGCTACCTTAAGAGATAATAAGGTTTAGACTACTCTAGATAATTACTTTCTAGAAGTATTTAACTTAAATAGTAGTTAGTTATAGCTTGCCTATTTACCTTCTATTATAGTATTACTTTAGCTATTTAACTATATAGATTATAGATACTCTCTATTATATAGTCTAGTATATAACTATCTATATCCTAGGAGGTCCCTAATTAGTTTAGAATACTATAGAGTCTACCTAGACTAATTAGGTTAAAAACCCTTTTTTACCTAGCTAGTAAGCCTTACTAGCTACCTAGGTTAAACTAAAAATACTTTTTTATCTAAGTAGTAAGCTTTACTTACTACCTAGGTTAAATTAAAAATACTTTCTTATCTAGCTAGTAAGATTTACTTATTATCTAGGTTAAATAAAAAATACTTTTCTATTTAGTTAGTAAGCTTTACTTAATTATTTAAGTTAGTTAAAAAACTTGTTCTCTACCTTATTAGTAAGGTTTCTACTATCTAAGTAGGATAACTTAGTAAATACCTTATATTAAGGTTCTTATTTAATCTTTTATAAATATATATATATAGAGGACCTCCTTTCTATAAGTAGAATATAACTTAGTAGGTAGATTATTTTTTACTATTTATATCTTCTAAAGTAGCCTTTATAAATAGGTACCTATATCTACTACTTTATCTATTAGTAGAGGCGTATACTTTTACTTAGCTACCTATATATATATATATTTACGTAGTCTACCTAGGAATATATAGATAGAATTAGATATTTTAGGTATAATAATAGGGTTTAGGATTAGTCTAATACTAGACTATATAACCTATAAATTTATATAGAGAGTCTCTATATAGCCCTAAGTAATATATAATTAATTGTAACCCTATATATATTAGGGTTAGTAAGTTATTAGTTTTAAAAGTTTTAGTAAAAGTAAAGTTTAGTATAGCTTTACTCTATTAACTTAAATTTTATTACTATACTAATAAATTTTATTACTATAATAACAAATTTTATTACTTACTTTATATAATAATATTACCTAAAGCCTATTGTTATTACCTATACTAATACGCCTTTACAACTACTAGATACTATATAGTCCCCCTTATCTAATATATTATACTTATTTAGTATCGCGCGAGAATACTATAAAGGTTACTATATATTCTATCTTACTATATAGAAACTTTTTGCTAGTATTAGGTTTAATCTATATATACTTCTATAACTACTAGATATTATATATTCTATCCTATCTCTATCTTATAGTATACCTTACTTATAGTTACCTTTATTAGCTACTTACCTTATTTATGTAACTTTACGTAACTTTATATAATAATATTACCTAAAGCCTATTATAATTATCTATACTAAATACGCCTTTATAACTACTAGATACTATATAGTCCCCCTTACCTAATATATTATACTTATTTAGTATTACGCAAGAATACTATATAAAGGTTACTATATATTTTATCTTACTATATAGAAACTTTTTGCTAGTATTAGGTTTAACCTATATATACTTCTATAACTACTAGATACTATATATTCTATCCCTATCTCTATCTTATAGTATACCTTGCTTATAGCTACCTTTGTTAGCTACTTACCTTAGTTATATAACTTTATATAACTTTATATAATAATATTACTTAAAGCCTACTATATATAACTTCTTATACCTACTTTAGAAACTTTCTATATCTTTTAATATACTTACTTCTCGATCTTAGTACTACGACTTAGTTAAATACTTATTTTAAGTTTATATAGACTATATAAAGCTAATAGTATACCCCCCTCTATTATAATATTACCTATCTCTATCTTTTCTATATACTATATTATATAACTTCTATCTAAATAGTAGAGATTATTCTACTTATACCTACTATAAAACCCTATCTCTACTATCTTATCCCTATAACTTTCTTCTTTTCTTTAATCTATCTTAACCCTATAATACTTCTATTATCCCTATACTATACCCTAACTTATTTATTATAACTATATTACTATATAATAGTTATTATATACCTTTATTTTTCTCTACCTCTCTAGACAAATGTCGATTACTATATTATTATAATCTTATGTCTCTACCTAGCCTACTAGTATTTCCTATATCTACCGCGATATAGCTCCTATTATATAGTAATAATATTAGCCCTATAGAAGTATTATACTTAAAAAAACATAGTCGATCTATACTTATAGATAAAGGTATATTTCTATTCTTAATCTCTACTTTACGTTTAGGACTATAAGTCTAATAGTAGATATAAAGCTATAAATAGATATTCTATAATACTTTCGACCCTAAGGAATTATATAATACTCTCTATTTTTCTATATCTACTTTAGTTATTTAGTTATAGTAGTATAAACATAGACTAAATCCTATAGTAGCCCTACTTTTCTCGCTAATAGACTCTATAGTCTATACTTTTGTTATATACTAAGAATTTTGTTATATATTTCGTATTCTAGTAGATTACAAAAAGAGCCCTTAGCTTATTAGCTTTATATAAAGCTTACTAGTAGAATTATCTTAAGTAATTAGGGTAGAAACTTTATATCCCTAATATATACCTAACCTCTATATTCTTTACTCTTTCTCTACCTATACCTTATCTATATCTCTAAAAATATTGTATTATACCCTTTTTAAAACAATACTAAAAATACTAATATATTATAGACGCCTATCTTTAGTAAGTATCTATTAGTAGGCTACGCTACTAACTAGTACATTTCTAGAGTTAAGGTAAGAGTAAGTAAAATAGCTTATAGTATATTACGCTATTTAGTTTTAAGAGCGACGTAGCGCTACTAGTTAGATATTATAATATTATTAAGAGAGGTAATTAGGTAGTTAAATTATTAGAGTACTTAGCTCCTTAGAGTATACTAATATTAGATAGATAGATAGGCTTAATATTATAGCGCGGAGAGATATAGATTTAGAGGATCTATATTATTAGACTTCTACTACTACTAAATTCCCTTAAAAGGGTAGGTAAGTAGTTTATAGTAAGCTTTAGGATCTTACTAATAATGCTAGAGGGTTCTAAGATCTACTATACCTACTATAAGATATACTACCTATACTAAATTAAATAGAAGATAGAGATAAACAATTTCCTACTCCTTATCTTTCTATAAGTCCTCTATTTTTAGAGTAAAGTACCTCTAATATATCTAGAATACTAGGGGGGACTCGCCTCTCTTTAATAGTAACTAGTAAAATAATAGCCCTTATTTAAAACTAAGTAACGACCTTAACTCCTTCCTCGACAAATATAATATAGTACGATACTAGCTAAACAATTTATATAGAATACTAATAGTCGACAATAAATTTAAGATACTAGTATTACCCTTAGTTCTATAAGATGTATCTCTACTTTAGGCGTAATAATAGGGTTTAGGATTAGTCTAATACTAGACTATATAACCTATAATTATATATAGAGAGTCCCTATATAGCCCTAAGTAATATATAATTAATTATAACTCTATATATACTAGGGTTATTAAGTTATTAGCTTTAAAAGTTTTAGTAAAAGTAAAGTTTAGTATAGCTTAGGGTTAGGGGTTCTAAATCGATATTATATAGTATAGGATATATATATAGATAAACGTAACTTACTCTATTAATTATAGAATTTATAACTATATATATACCTAATAGTACTACTAGTATAGGACTAAGGACGCCTAAAGGCTAGCTTACTTCCTAGTTACTTAAATACTATTTAACCTACGCTAACCTTCCTATCTACTATAGTAGATAGTAGACTATCTTTACTAGATAACCTTAGGTCCTTATCTATATAGAAAGATAACTTAACGCCCCCCCTTACTACTCTTAGAGCCTATACTATCTAAGGATCTACCTAGTAGGTCTAGCCTTCTAGTAAGGGGACTACCTATTATTACTATATACTTCTAACTCGCTATTACTATATAGGACTACTAGTAGGAGCCTATCTACCTATTAGACTAATGTCCTTCTATAGCTACCTTCTTTACTTCTACTAGGTAAACTATTACTCTAAGGGGCTATAGGACTTAGGGCGCTTTAGCTAGGAGGTAGTAATTAATTATAGTATACTAATATTCTCTTCCTACCCTAGTCCGCGCCTCTACTAGTCTATCCTATTCTAAGGGGGACTAATGCCCTCTCTCTATTAGCTAGGCTATTAGAGCTTTTATTATCGCTACCTCTTAGGCGCTAGTCGCTACTTTAGCTAAGGGGCCCTCTCTAGTTATAGTATACTAGTAGTCCCTTCTCGCTCTAGTATAGTATCCTACTAGTTAACCTTACCTTAAGGTGTCTACCCTCTCTTAGCTTAGTCTTCCTTTCTTCCTCCCTCTTTAAGTAATACCTTATCCCTATTCTATTATTAGCTATCTTTATAGCCCTACTAGTTTTACGTTGTCGTAGACAATCTAGTTTTCTATTATTATAGATAATCTAGTTTTCTATTATTATAGATAAGGTCTCTAGTTTAGTTTAAATAGGTAGGGTTTCTATTAGTCTATTTTAGCTCGCTACTATCTACTTTGTCCCCTTTCTTCTCTAGTATATTCTCTCTCTCTCTTTATTCTATCCTTCTTTAGATTATCTTAAGGACCTTTACTATATTATCCTACTATCTTTTGTTTAAAAGGAAGTTAACCTTAGTAAACTTTCTACCTACCTTATCCTTCTTTTATATCTCTTTCTATTAGCGTATTCGCTACTAATTCTTCTAGGTTAAGATTCTTTAGATATAATAGTACTTGTATTCCTTATTGCTTTATTACTACTAGTAGTTAGCCTTAGTATATATATAGTATATCTCTATCTCCTAGACCTTTTAGTAATAGGTTAGAAATATCCTATTAGGCCTAGGGCGCTATAAGTATTCTATCTACCTTTACGAGACCTTTCTAGAGCCTTATCGCTTAAGATATAATCTAGGTTAGATACTTTTACTATATATTATGTTTTACCTAGTACTATACCTACTACTACTTAAACTAGCGCTAGCTTACTTATATTTAGCTATTCTTATAGATAGTTACCTTCTACTACTATAGTAGCTAGCTCTAGTAGAGAGTCCCTCTAAACTATCTAATCTTCTTAGGCTAGTAAAATAGTATACTAAGTAGAGTCTCTTAGCTACCTCTCTTTAGATTCTAGAAAAATTCTATATAGTAGCTCTTAAAGTAATCCTATAGAACTAGTAGCCTTAGTAGATTCTATACTATACGCTACCTATATATATTATAGACTACTTACTCTACTAATACCTTCTATCTAGTATCTACCCTTGCCTATTATGCCTTTATCTTTAGGTCTATCTATACTACTATCTATATAAGTAGGGCCCTATATTTAAGGATTAGAGCTAGGTACTACTAATATACCTATAGTTAGGTAGTTATCTTTTATATTACTATATAGTTAGCTATAAAGGTCGCGCGCGCCCTAGCCTATTCTAGGCGCCTATAGAAGTATCTATTAAAGTTAATCCTAGCTAGAGTTACTAAGAAGCTAAGATAGTAGTACTTACTAACCTAGGAGATAACCTTATCCCTCTACTAGACCTTCTTTACCCTTACTTGCCCTATTATATAGTTATACTTTTAGGCGTTTACTATAATTCTATTTTACTAGTACTACTATACTACCTCTACTAATATTAGAGTAATCTTAGTCTCTATCTAGTAGAAAAGGGCGCTATTATCTATATAGAAGACTACTTATAGTAACCTAGGGGTATCCCTATTTAGCGCCTAGATTAGCCTATCTATAATAATATTCTAGAGGAAGGGGGATAGTAGTAATCTCTAGAAGACCTTATATATCTAGCTAAACTACTTAGATACCCTACTATTTGCTATTATTTATAAGACTATACTATAGTTTAGGCTTACGAGGAGAGTAAAGTAGAGGCTAGGGTACCTCTACTCTATAAGTAGCCTCTATAAGATAGCCTAGTCTACTATATTAAATACTATTTAGAAGTCGAGGAAGATAGCGCCCTTATACTAGTCCTTAGCTAGCGCGATATATACTATTACTATATAGATTAGAGTTAAGTAATCTATCTAGAAGCCTACTTATACTAGATAGAACTAGAGATAGTTTAGGTCTCTAAGCTACTAGAGGAATAGGTACTCGAAGATCTTCTAGAATATTCTAATTAGTATAATAGGGTACGTATTAAAGACTATCTTTAGCCTCCTATAGTCTTTAATAAAAAGGTAGATCTCTATCTAATTCTATACTAGAGGTATCTTACCTATTATAAGGTAGTAGTTATAGAGTATTACGAGGTAGTCTAGTAGGGTTATATACTAGAGTACCTTTAGGACTTATATATAGACCCTATTCTCTCTATATACCTTTATCCTATTCTAGGCTATAATTATATTATAGACCTTATTACTAGTCTACTTCTCGAGTACCCTACTATCTACCCCCTTTATACTAATACCTATTATCTAGGTAGCTATTCTATCTCCCTTCTATACCTAGGGTTAGGGTTAGGGGTTTTGTATACGATAGTAGAGAAGCCTTACTCTATTATATATAGAATTTACGACCTATAGAGTACTAACTAGACCCGCTAATATAAGTAAGGACATAGTATACGTACTAACTTAACCTAAAAAGGTAGTTTAGGCTAATCTAATAAGGACCTTCCTACCTAAAAGAAAAAGTCGGTAGAAGATAGTTTAAACTATACGACGAAATTATCTCTCGCTACCTCGATAGTCTTAGAAGATACGCCTCTTAGGAATCCGCCTTTTAGGTATGCCTAAGGCACCTATTATAAGAGTAATAATATCTAACCCGCTACTTCTATATAGGACCTATAGGCTTAGGCTTACCTCAATAAGCTATCTAGCTACCTTAAGGGGTTAGGAGGGTTCTACTACTAAATTATAGTTAGTTATATTCTACTAGGGCGTAGTTCTAATAGCGGTAAGTTATAGTATACTTACTTGTCTTTACTATAGCTTTACCTACGCTATCTAGCCTATAGAGGATTGCTACCCCTTATATATAGGCCTTAAACTATATACTTGCCTATTACTATAGGTAGTAGGGTAGGCTTAGTCGTAAGGGCTATATTATACTAGCTAGTAACCCTATATCCCCTACCCCCTCGTCGGTCTACTAGCTAGTAAACCCGCTATACGAGATTCGGCTTTCTCTACTAGCTAGTATTTTAGGTAGGTCTATATTAATATTTAGTACGCTATCCTATACCCTATATCTATTTACCCTATACTATTACTTAGTAGTAGATAAGGCTTATTCCTATCGTACTACTAGCTAGTAGATAAGGCTTAGAGAAGCCTAGCAATATATAGGCTTAGATAGTAGTAGCTTTAGCGCTATAAAACCCTATCTTATTGTTAAGAATCTATATCCTAGGGTTATATAGGACTATATTAGTAGTAGTATACCTAACTATCTCTATTAAAGGAGACCTACCTTACCTAGTACTATATAAGTAGGTATCGTTTTTATAGTTACTATATCCTACCCTTATATAGACTTAGCTCTCTATCCTACTTAGTATTATATAGGTTAAACGCGCTACTAAGGCTCTAAGTAGTAGGTATTATACCTTAGACTACAAGATAAGTAGGCTAGATTAATATCTTCTTAGATAATAAGTCGAAGCTACTATTAGTCTTATATCTTATCTAGCGTTATATACTCGCCTTCCTCGCTTTCTACTAGAGTATCTTATATCTATTCTAAGATTTCTACTACGCGCGACTACTACTAGCTATTTAATAGGAAATCTAGGTCTATAAACCTACTCTACTAACTAGTATCTAACTCTACTACCTACTTCCTCTTCTATATACCCTCTCTCCTTCCTAACCTTACTACTACCTAAAAATATATATACTCCTTGTCCCCTTACTAAAACCTACGCTATCTACCCTTATACTTATATACTAAGCTATACTCCTATACGCCTCGCTAATAGTAAAATAGCTTGTTCTAGTAACCCCTTAGCGCTACTAGGATACTATCTACGAATTTTAGGCCCCCTTTTAGGTACATTAGCTATAGAATAATAGTTGTTAAATATACCTTCCGCGCCTATACTATTAGCCTCTACCTTACCTAGCCCTAGATAAACCTCTTTAGGCTAGCCTTATTCTACTCGCCTTTATACGTAGTTACCTTCTACTCCTATAGTACTATACTCTCCTATAGCGCCTTTCTAAAGCTACCCTTCTAGCCTAGGGAGTATAGTAGCGCCTATAGGGGGTTTAAGATGTCTACCTACTTAAGATCTTAGAGGAAGCCTATATAATAGTATTCGAATTAATCTAGTAGATTTAGTACCCCTAGTAGGTTCTAACTTATTCGCTACCTATATTCTCTATAAGTAATCTATTAGATTAGTAGTCGCTATCTCGACTCTACCGCTAACTACTAGCGCGTATCTCTCGCTATTACTACCTATACTAATAGCGCCCTATACTCTAGAATTAGTACTAGATACTACTAGTATACCTATAGCTAGTTCTCTACCTCTTATGTCCTCGAGTATTCTACTATAAACCTTGCCCGCTTTATTGCCTAGTCTAGCTACTACTCTAGATACGTCTAGAAATCGATCCCTATAGTAGTTATAGGAAACCCTAGATAGTAATATTTATATACCTAGGGAATCCTCTTTATTGCCTACTAGATAGGCCCTAGTTCCGCCTACTAGGTTACCTAGCTATACTTTTCTATATTTACCTCGATACTATTCTAGCTATACTAGTCCCCTACCTAGCTAAGTATTAGTCTAATCTCGCCCTTATTATAATATAATAGCGCCCTATCGTTAGTATAGAAGACTACCTATAGTATACTAGTCGTCCCTATATTTAATGTCTAAATTAAGTTATCTACTATAATATTCTATAATAGTAGAGATAGTAGGGACCCCTATAATACCCCTTGTCCCTATAGTATCTAGATAGACGCCTCGCTATTAGCTATTACCCTTAATACTAAGCTAGTAGTTAGGCTTACTAATAGCGCTATATAGTAAGCTAGATACCCCTACGCTACTAACCCCTATTATAGGATCTCTTAGTCTACTATATTAAAGGCTACGTAGAAGTTAAGAAAGAGCGCCCTAGTATACTACTACCGCTCTAGTACTATATAGATAGTAGCTACTAGCGTTAGGGTTAAGTAGTTAGCCTAAAATTCTACCTAAGCTAGGTATAGCTAGAGGTAGTCTAGCCCCCTAAGATACTCTAGTAGTAGCGACTCGAATAGCTTATAGAATATTATAATTAGCGTAATCGGTTACATATTACTAATTGTCTTCGGCTTAGTCTAGTCCTTTATAAGTAGCTAGATCTTAGTCTAGTTCTACTATTATAGCATTACCCCCTATACTATATACGCGTTAAATAGGGCCGCTAGGTATTCTAGGAGTATTATATATTATAGGGCCTTTAACGCTTATATATAGACCCTATCTTTACTATAGGCCTTCGAGCTATTCTACTTTCTAATTGCGTCGTATATGTCTTTAGCTAACTAGGTCTACCTATCTTCCCTCTCGCTATCCTACTAGTTATTATTATCTAGCCTATCTATTAGCTAGGTATAGTACTACTTACCTAATACTACTACTACCTCTTCTAGCGCTATTAGTCTATCTATTGCGCTATAGAAGGGGCTATTGTCCTTATTTAACTTAAATACCTAGTATATAAGGCGATAGTATAATACCTCTATAGTAGCCTAGTACTAGCTCTCTCTACCTATCTAGCCTACTATCCCTAGGGTGTCTATATATACTATCTAGACTACTTCTACTAGGGTAGTATCTAGCCTATCTAGTTCTCTAGTCGCGATAAATATATATTCTATACTTATACTAAGGGCTACTTACCTCTTCTATAGGTCGGCGGCTAGTACCCTCTTCCTAAATTTCCTAATATAGTAGCGTAGTAGCTTCGCCTCTATTACTAATTAGCTCTCTTCTCTTAGGGCGGTTACTATTATAAGTATTATATACTAGTAGTCTATCGTTAGGCCTAGGTTACTATTAGCTAGGAGGTAGAGTATATCCCCTATATAGGTCTATTATATAAAGTAGTAGTCTACTATTAAGGTATTCTCTACCCCTATACCTACTAGTAGCCTTAGCCCCCTAGTTAGAGTTAGCCTCTATATACTATTAGTATAGGTCTACTAGTTAATCGATCCCCTCTACTCCTAAGGTATTAGAGCTAGAGTTAGGCTATAGCGTATGTTTATATCCCCTAGGACTACTTCTACTATTGCTACGTAGTCTAATACTACTTATGCCTTCTACTCTAGTATACTCGGAGGTAGGTAGATCTCTACTACTATTACCTCTCTAACTATTAGGGCAATAGCGTTAGGCGTTACGACTACCTACTTCCCTAGCCGCTAGTATACCTAGCTTAAGCCTAGTAGATATAGCCTACCCTTATATTAGGGGCCCGTCCTCGTTAGTAGTTATAGTATATAGGCTAGTATATAGGGGCTTACTATGTAGTATTTATACCTAATATACTATATCTCTACTATAAAGGCTATATCTAGCGTACTTGCCTCTATTAGGCCTATAAGCTAGTTCTATGTCGCCCTATCTAGCCTATATATATTTACGTATACTATATATAGCGTCTCTCTCTCTACGTCTAGTAGCCCTATTATAGAGTAGTTAGTATTGCCTTGCCCCTATACTATTCGCGTCTACTAGGCCTAGCGCTTCTACCTCTCTTACCTTTAGCCCTCCTATCTTATAATAAGTATAGGAGCCTAGAGAACTTGTTATTACTCTTTAGAAGATATAGTAGCTTAAGAGCTAGTTCGCTCTTCTAGCTATCCTACCTCTTGTCTACTATTAGTAGTATATTCTCCTTTTTAATCTCTTCGATTAGGGCCTTTACTCGCTAGGCGAGCTTTATTACGTAGTTAGCTTATGTCCTATTTACCTTAGCCCTTACCCTCTTATTGCCTCCCTTTAGCCTCGCGTTAGGTATTAATAATAGTACTACCTTAGTTAGGTAAAAGTACCTAAAGATACCTAAGCCTTTCCCTAGTCTTATCTCCTCTATTAGGGGTAGAGTATTATTAGAGCCCTTTAGTAGTAGGGGTAAGGTCTAGGGTTACCTCTCTATCTTAGTAGAGGCGCGTATTACCTCTAGATCTCCTATTAGTAAGGGCGGCGTATATAGGCACCTCTTTACCTAAATCTACTAGGTAATCCTCGATAGGTCCTATCTCCTATCCCTTAGCTATTAGAGTATCCCCTAGCGTATCCTATCTACCTTCTCTTCCTCTAGTATTTTAATAGCCTACTTAATATACGCTAGGTAGGATAGAGTTATATAGCCCTCCTCTATTTCCTTCTACTAGTAGATAGAGTCCCTATACTAGAACTATTGCCGCTTTAGCCTATCCTCTACCCCCTTTCCCTCTTTGTCCTTATAGTAGGTATATATAGGTTCCTCTAGTACTAAATAGTTTAGGTAGTAGATCCGCTAGCCGAAGTAGTAATAGAGGTTCTCTACTAATAGATAGAGACTACCTAGATCTATATATTTCGCCTTCTACTATAGGATATTACTTGTTATAGCCTATATCGCTTAGGGTTAGTCTAGGCTAGGTTAATAGTAATTACCTTATAGGGTCCCTAGATACCTTAAGATATCCCCTAAGGCCCTATACCTTATTACTATAAATGTTTAGGATTAGCCTACCTACTAAACTACTTTTGTTTAACCTAGATTAATTCTATATATACTAGAGGCGCCTTCTCTAGATCTATACTCTCTTATATACCTACTAGTCCTACTTTACTCTAGAGGTATAGAGCGTCTTACGACTACTAGTCCTACTTTTCCTATATTAATGTTAGAATATACGCTTACTAGCCCTACCTTTTCCTAATTAATGTTAGATTATATGTCCTACCTTTTTCCTATAGAATTTAGGTATCTTATACCTTCTACTTCTTAGATAATAGGTAGGTAAGGTATAGTACCTAAATCTAGTAGCTAGTAGAGTTTATACTTCCTATATATTTTACTACCTAGTAATATTCGCTCTCCCCTCCTATTCTACTAGCTAGTAAAGTAACCCCGCCTATTCTACTAGCTAGTAGAGCGACCTCTACCTATTCTACTAGCTAGTAGAGCGACCCCTACCTATTCTATTAGCTAGTAAAGCGACCCCCCTTCTAATCTTACTAGCTAGTAGAGCCCTCTCTCCCTCTAGTCCCTCTACTAGCTAGTATTACCGCTTCCCTATATAGGATTATCTTATCCTTAATCTCTAACTAGCTAGTAATTTTATAGGTAGTTACTATAAGCTATTTTCCCTTACTAGCTAGTATATTATATAGTAGGCTCGTTTTAGAGTAGAATAGTCTCTATAGCTTAGGGTTAGTCCTCTATAGTTTATAGTTTATAGGTAGAATATTAGTTATATTTTATTATACTATTATACCTATACTATTATAGATTCTATCTCTACCTACGTCTAGCCCCCTTAGGGCCTTAAGAGGTTAGGGTTAGGCCTTACTAATCCTCTTTATTAAACTCGTCCCTCTAATTATTATCCTCCTTATTTAGGCTAAGGTTACTTCCTAGTAAGGTCTATAGGATTATAGGGACTACGTCGAACTATAACGGCCCTAGTTCCTATAGCCTTACCTTTGTTCCTATCTATTACTCGATTCCTAATAGCTAAGGGGGTAGGGGTTTACCTACTATTGCCTAGGCTAATAGGGGCGCTAAGGCCTCTACTAGGCTAATTGCGTATAGATAGAAGATCTATACTACTACTAGCTAGGTAGTTAGCTCCCTACTTAATAGTATCTAGTTAATCTAGTTTATAGTTAGAGCTATAGAGAAGAGGGCTACTACCCTTTATCTAAGGGTCTAGGTAACCTCTTACTATTACTAGCTATATTTTAATATCCTCCCGAACTCGTTATACTATTTCCTCTCTAGCTCTAGCCTCTCTCTATATAACTACTCGAATATACTCTCCTTTATAATTACCTATACTAGCTAACCCTATCTATATATACTAGCCTATAACTCTTTATAGCGCTAGTAGAGGTCTATACTTAGTAACTAGTCTAGTAGTTATTCTAGCTAGCGCGCTACCTTCTACCAATTTATAATGTCCTATAGCTAGATAAACTATATATCCTAGTTATTCTACCTTTAGAGCTAGGCCTAGTTCTAGACTACTCGCTACTACTAGTCCCTCTTATTTAGGGCCTCTACTAGGGTCGCGAGGTAGGTCCTATCTAGGTGCTACTTCTATATTAGCGCCTACTACTCCTTAGCTACGCCTACCCTAGCTATCTCTATTAAGAACTCTATTATAGTCTTCTAGATCTAGTTAGTACTTGTTAAGATAGTATTAGCTAGCTATACTATAGCCTATTTATAGACTACCTTTAGTACCTATATTATAGGTACCTTTACCTAGCTAGGTTAGGTAGGTATTAGCTCGCGTAGTATAGTAGAGTCCTCTAGGTCGCTACCTATATAGAGACGTACCCTCTTTATATCTTTAAGTAACCTCTTTTGTTTTGTACCTAATAATGCCTATAGCTCTAAGTCCTAGCTACTATAGTTCTATCCTAAGTTACTTAAGTTATCTAGCCTATAGGCTATATATAGGATTATAGCGCTATGTTAGACTATATACTAGGTCTCTTCTAACTTCTACTTTAGTAGTACCTAGTAGCTTAAGCTACTACTCGAACTTAGTTATAAGCTTGCGCTATTATTATTCTTCTAAAGTAATACCTATAAGGCCTCGAGGTACTCTTACTATATTATATAGCTATAGGTATTAGGTATTATCTCTATTAGGTTGCCCTTAGCTACCTTTAATATTTAGTTATAGATAGAGTAGTTTCCTCTAGTAGATAGTTTAACGCTACTACTATTACTAGCTAGTAAATTAGGCTTATAGTAATATAGGAGATTATATTGCTAGAGTAGAATAGTAGTTATTAGTATAGTATAGGGGTAGTCTATACTCTAGTTATATTACGCCTAGAGCCTCCCTTAAGGACTAATAGGGGGTAGCTATCTACCTAAGGCTTTATCTCTACTAGTTTATACTCTAGTTATATTATACCTAGAGCCTCTCTTAAGGACTAATAGGGGGTAGCTATCTACCTAAGGCTCTATCTCTACTAGTCTATACTCTAGTTATATTATACCTAGAGCCTCCCTCTAGGACTACTAGAAGGTAGCTATCTACCTAAGGCTCTATTTCTACTAGTCTATACTTTAGTTATATTATACCTACTAGTCTTGTAAGCCTCTCTCTAGAACTACTAAGGGGGTAGCTATCTACCTAAGGCTTTATTTCTACTAGTCTATACTCTAGTTATATTACGCCTACTAGTCTTATAAGCCTCTAGCTTACGCCCTACGTCTCTACTACCTCCCTCTATTAGTTAGGCGCCTTAGGCTACTCTAGCCCTTATTCTCTCTCTCTCTACTAGTAGGTCCTAGGGTCGACTATTCCTAGTATACTTCCTCTTTAGCGCCCTCTCCTTTCTAGTACCCTCTTATTAGCTACTAATATCGCGTCTTAGGATAGGGTAGTAGGGTTAGTTAGTATAGCTATAGTAGTCTAAGTAGTAGGTAGAGAGGTTATATATATATAGTTACGCTAGTAGTCTAGCTAGCTTAGTTAGCTCTACTACTTAACTTTACTCTCTCTCTCTCGCTATTAGCCGCTATAGATATATTCTATAAGGAGTCTATATAGGGAACTTCTACTACCTATCTATCTTCTACCTTACTTTACTACTAGTTTCTAGATTACTATATTTACTAGCTAGTATTAAGGCCCTCTCTAACGCCTTATCCTATCTCTCTTATAGTATAGTAGACCCTCTAGTAAGGTCGCTACTAATTCTATAGAGGTTTCTATAGTTAGTCTTCTTTATCTAATACCCTCTCTAGGGTTCTATCTATATTACGCGCCCGCTAAGGGTTAGCTAGACTATACCTAATACTTATATATCCTACTTAAAGATAGGTAGGTCTACTACTACTAAGAGTAGAGGGCTACTAGGCCTATAACTACTCTAATCCCTATAAGACTAGTAGAAGTAACTAATATTAGGGTAGTTACGCCTCTATAATATAGTAGCTACTCTCTCTAGCGCTTAGCTAGACTTTCCCTTAGGGTTAGGTCTTATTCTAAATATAGTATAGTCTCGTAGTAGTACTATAGTAATACTAATTCTATAGTACTTACTAGCTAGTAACTAGTCTATATTAGTTGTAGCGATTATCCTAACTAGGGCCTCTACTACTAGTAATCTTATAGACTAAAAGGCTATAAGAGGACCTATAAAAGGTAGACCCTAAAGGTAAGTAGACCCTTAGGGTTATTATAGGAGTAGATACTATACTAGAGATAAGGGGGATACCTATAGACCCTAGTAGACGCGAACCTTACTAGTATAGTAGAGGTAGTAGCGTAGCTATTTATATACTTTCTACCTTCTTAGGATAACGCCCTTACTATTTTAAAAGGCGCGCGTATATAGTAGAGTTAGAGTAGTCTCGAGTATATCGACAAACTTTTTATAGGCTAGCTATACTTACTACTACCGCTTAGCTACTTAATAGCTAGGGAGTCTCTCTACTAGCGGATACTAACCTTACTAGGGTATACCTACCCTAACTCTAGAATAGTATATCTTCCTAGAGGCCTATCTTTAACTCTAGGAGAGGACACCTACTATAGACTTAGAGTAATCTCTCGACTATTTTACTAAGCTTTTAGAGGCTAGGTACGCTTACTCTAGCTACCTCTCTACTCGATTATTAGGGAGTCTCTCTACTAGTAGATACTAACCTTACTAGTATAGTAGGCCTTCCTCTCTACTACTATAAGTCTTAGTAAAGTTTACTAAATAGAACTATATATTAGCTTTAGTTAATATATATTTCGAATAATATACTAGAGCTTACGTAAGTACTAGACTAGTACCTATTTAGATCTATACTCTAAATAATATACTAGAGCTTATATAAGTACTAGAGCTTACTCGCTACCGCCTCTTAGCCCCTCGATAGGCTAGGGAGTCTTTCTACTAGTAGTTACTAACCTTATTAGCGCGGTAGGCCTTCCTCTCTACTACTATAAGTCTTAGTAAAGTTTACTAAATAGAACTATATATTAGCTTTAGTTAATATATATTCCGAATAATATGCTAGAGCTTACGTAAGTACTAGACTAGTACCTATTTAAATCTATACTCTAAACAATATACTAGAGCTTATATAAGTACTAGAGCTTACTTACTACTACCCCTTAGCCTCTTAATAGGCTAGGAAGTCTCTCTACTAGCGGTTACTAACCTTACTAATATAGTAGAAGTAATATAAATAGTAGACCCTAAAGGCTAGTAGACT